>OX638133.1:94672508-95272508 GCA_951804985.1 Dryomyza anilis
ATTTTATGAATTTTATGAATTTTATGAATTTTATGAATTTTATGAATTTTATGAATTTTATGAATTTTATAAATTATATGAATTTTATGAATTTTATGAATTTTATGAATTTTATGAATTTTATGAATTTTAATAATTTTATGAATTTTATGAATTTTATGAATTTTATGAATTTTATGAATTTTATGAATTTAATGAATTATATGACATTCATTTAACAAATGATAATGTAGAATTGTAAAATTGTTATTTTTTTATATATACATAATACATGGATTTATAATTTAGAATTCCCCAGAATTTCTGAATAATAATTATATATTTTTTGTTTTGGTTTTGTCTATTTGAGTTAAGTTATATTTAATTTATATTTTCTGAACTCGGAGACCTTTGAAGATTAAGAAAACGAATACTTGTTATATTTAATTTTATTTTTGATAAGAAATTTGTTCAATTGATAGGAAATATATATTTAAAATGCAAAACAAAATATTATAAATCAGTTCTACAGTAATCCGCATCAAGTCTTGCAATGATTTCGAGAATAATTTGGATCTGCCTAATACTGGTCTATGCCACGGCAGATACTGTTGAGGTGATTTTTTATATTTTTTTTAAGATAAGAATAGTTTTTAAAATATGGAATTTTTCAGAAAGAAGATGATATCAAGCAGGTGGTGCAAGAATTGCACGAAATAAATTTCAAGTATGAATTAAAATTTGCTTTAAATATTATCAACAATTTCGAATTCTTTCAGAATGGATACAAAACTCTCCGAACAAATGAAACACTTCCTGCATGCTGTCAATATGGTACAACAGGAGATGGACGCCAATTTCGAGGCGATATTCCAGAAACAGCAGAAAGATTTCAAGGAATTTAGCGACGACATTAAAAACGAGCTGGCCAGACAAATAACGAAAAATGAAAACTGGAAGAGAGATATTAATCTACAGTTAGAGAAACAAGACACGCAACGTCAAACTGAACTCAAAGAATTGCGCGAAGAAAACAAAAATGATATGGAGCAACAGCGCATACTTGCGGAAATAATGCAGAAAGAATTGAAAACAGAACTGGAACTTATTAATGTCAAAACACTGGAATTGAGAAATCAATATGAAATACTTAAAGAGAATGTGACCAACCAAATATCTCACATAATGACTGAACAAAATCAAAATCTACAATTAGAATTTAAAGAAATAAAAGATGCTCTCAAGTTGGAAATGGAAAATCATAAAAATCACAACGAAAACTGGCAAAATGATTACAAAACACTTGCGAAAGAATTGCAAAACCATACTGTGGGCATTGTTGAAAAACAAAGCAACCTGTTACATGGCGAAGTTCAAAAATGTACCGAACCAGTTAAGTTCCAAGATTTGTTGAAGGAATTCAAACAAGAATTGAAAGTTGACTTGGTTGAAGAGTTTCAACGTCTGCAAAGTGGTAGTAAAAATTCAGATGCGGAATGTAAATTAGTTTCGGAAAATCTACAAAAGAACATTGGCCTGATGTTTGAAAATCAACGTACAAATATTGTGACGGATTTAAAACCAACGCCGCACCACCATCGTTTCTTCCATCGGCATCAACATCATCCGCATAATCATGGCACATTTTCGGCGAAACCACAATAGTAGAGCAATTGTTAATGTTTTATATCACTGAAAATTTATAGATTGTAATTTTTTGATTTAAAATTAATTTTAAAAAATTTAATATTTTCATTCAAAACTGTCTTAATATATAATTGGTAGCTAATATCATTCTGTGTATATAGAAAACCTAGACAATATCTTTGATTTCCAGCATTATTTAAATCAAAATTTAATATATTTCAATTCCGTTACCATTTTCAAAAACAGCGCCTTTAAATCTGTTAATTTTTTACATTTTATGTGAGTTCCTAACTGAAGAAATTGTGATTTTGTATAAATGGAATATTTTAGGAAGTGTTGTAAAATTTTGTGGAATTCAGATTCACGGCATATTTGAGGAACGAGCAGAAAATAGGCAGCTGTGGATACAAACTCCGCCTTTGTCTGTTTGAAGTGTCTAAAATATGTTTCTAAACTGCCTCGATCCTGCCATTTTGGAATTTTTCAGGAATATTTCGGGAATATTTCCGGCAAACGCACAGCTAAATTGAATATCTTGGGAAGTGTATAGCAGGTTGTAAAATTTGATGGCATTTGAATGGCAGATTCACGCCATATTTTGGAAATGGTCAAAAATCAGACAGCTTTTAATAATCTTTGTCTGTTTGAAATATGTCGAGAAAACGTTTCTGAACTGCCTCGATAATGCCAAAAATTTTGTCTGGGGCAAGAAACAAAAAACTCAAATACAAAATATACAAAAATATAGAAATATAAAAGCAAAAGCACAAAACAAAACAAAACAAAAAAGGAAAACCAAAAACACTAAAGAAAAAAATTAAAAGCAAAAACATAAAACACTAAAGAAGAACAAAATCAAAAAATGAAAACAAAAACCAAAGCAAAAGCAAAAGCACAAAACAAAACAAAACAAAAAAAAAAGAAATAACAAAAAAGCAAAACAAAAAACACTAAAGAAAAAAAACAAAATAATAACATAAAACAAGAACAAAATCAAAAACACAAACACAAAAACACAAATACAAATACAAAAATAACCGTATGAAAAACAAAAACACAAAAATAAAATAATTAAAAAAAAATTAAAAGAAAAGAAAAATACAAAAAAAAAACAAAAACGCAAAAGAAAAAGAAAAAACGAAAATCGAAAGAAAAGCAAAAACAATATCAAACACAAAAAATAAGAAGTAAAAATAAAAATTAAACCAAGAACAAAAAAAAAAGAAAAAAAAAGCAAAAACACAAGAACAAAACTAAAAACACAAAAAAAATCAAAAACAAAAACAAAATAAAAGGAAAATTACAAAAACAAAAGCAAAAAACAAAACCAACCTTTTAAAAAAAAGCAAAAATAAAACAAAAAGTATGAACCAAAAGTAAAAGTAAAGCAAAACACAAAAACAATGGCAAATACCAAAGTAAATACGAAAAATAGGTAAACACAAAACAAACCAAAAACAAAATCAATAAATACAAACCAAAAAAGAAAAACGCAAATCGAAAGAAAACCGAAAACAAAATCAAACGCAAACACTCAAAAGTAAAAATAAAAATTAAACCAATAACAAAAATAAAAGAAAATAAGCAAAAACAAAAATACAAGAACAAAACATAAAACACAAAAAAAATCAAAAACAAAAGGAAAAACACAAAAGAAAAATCAAATACACAAAATAAAAAAAGTGAAAACAAAAACAAAAGCAAAAAGATCTATATAAAATAAAAAAAATTACAAAAGAAAAAACAAAAACCCAAAAATAAAATGAAAAACACACAAATAACAAAGAAAAACACCGATGTGCATCCCAGATACAAAATACAAGTTTTTGTTATAAAAAAATTCGAAACATTTACGAATTATATTTGCAAAATTTTCAAAAGTTTTCAAATGCTCTTTAATGGGATGAATAAATGGTACCTTCAACATATTTATGTACACAATTCATCACAATAATGTATGGAATTTTGTAAAGAACATGCAGGAGATTAAGATATTTATAAATTAAGTAAGTAATAAATTTAAAATGCTACATTTTATATATCACTCAAGCAACTGACAATTTTTGCTGAAATTTAAAATCAGCAAATCAAGGTCCATTAAAAAAGCATTCAATCACCTCCCATATAATACAAAAATGAAAATTTCATATTGTAAACATTATCAATTATTTTTGAGTATTTCAGTCACTGACACCAACAGTTAAAAACCATGAACAAAATTTAAAAATTGCTTTATTTAAACATATTAGCGATAAGAGGAATCAATTTCTTTCAGAAAATACTTCGATTATTAAGAGTTGGGTTTTTCTTCGGTCCATTATACATTATCAGACTGCAGATAATGAATTATATAGCATATACATTCAAGCCAGATATGCATTTACAAATTAAAAATAATGCATCCAAAAAGATAGGCCGCATATACTGCAGAATCGTGTACCAGAGCAGTGTATATTTTGTGCAATGTTGAAATATTTATTAATTTTCTACTCTATGGTGTCAGCAACCGTAGATGCTGAGTCATTTTGTACTGCCCACTACTGTCCAGTAAATATTTATTTGTTGTGTCAAATATTTTTTTTAAATAAATTATATTTTTCTTTTTAGGAAATAGAGGTGTTTGATATGGATGAACAGGGATTTCTGCAAACTTTTCACAAAAATGTTGTACAGGCTATGTTGCAACAAATCGAAAAACTTGAACAAAAGTAAAATTGCAAAATTTTCTGTAACTTAAAAAAAAAACTCTTCTTTTTATTATTTTTATAAATATAGATTTGCCTTACAACTCAGCGAACAACGTCTACAGTTTCAGGCTGAGATACAAAATATGCAACAGCAACAAAAGACAAATATCAAAATGATTTTGGAAGATTTCGTGCAATCTTCAAAGTTACAAACTGTACAGCAACAACAATCTTTAAAGAATTCTTTTGATGAGCTAAAAGTCGACTTAAAACATCTGCAATTACAGGGTGATAATTTGAAAACAGAACTCAGTGCAGCCCTAAGGCGACTGAGCGATCATTCGAATACGAATTGTGCTGTAGCTCAAGAAAATCATAAAAACGATTTAAAATCGTTATTCGCGGAGCAGAACACAAAACTGTTGACGGATTTAAAATCAACTTGCGATCATTGTCAACATCAACACGGTTCACATCAACATAATTTTCAGCATAATTCGCCACATCGTTTTCATCATAATTCGCCACATCATTTTCATCATAATTATCAATCTCATCAATAATGCATTTTATTATAATCAATATAAACATTATTGAAAAATATGTCTAATACAAAAAATTGTATAATTTTTATTTTTAAATATTACATATTTTCAAAACTTAACAAAAATAAAAAATAAACTTAACAGAAAACTTATTACGTTTTCGTCCACGTTTTGGTTTAACTATTTTAAAACAAAATAGTTTCGGTGTAGTTTAGTTTTTTTTTATTTAATGTTAATTTATAATATTTTTAATAAATCCAACAAAAAAATATAACACAAAAAACTAAAAAAGCATTTCATAACAATTGAATCATATTATTTAAAAAAATAGTAATAATTATAAATTTTTTTTGTACACTAACCTTGAAAGGGTGTATTAAATTTAGCCCAGAAGGAAGCGTGTCCGGTATAGAGCATCACCTATTGAGTTGGTGTTATCTGACTGTCTAGTGAACATTTAATATTAGTGATACAGTGCATCAGCTAAAATTTCTAGTTTGAATCTTGAATCTTCTTCAATACACCTGATCTGCATTCACAGAAAAAAAAATCATTAATATGATGAATTTATTCATAAGTATTATGAATTTTTTTCACCAACGACCAGATTCATCATATTGATACCATCGTTCATTAAATGACATATTGATGAATACATTAATTACATATATGAAATTATTCGTACTATCGAACATCATAGTGAAGAACGAAATATTCAATACAATGAATTTTAATTCTTCATATTGATGAATTTGTTCATAATATTTATGTATAAAATATTTAATATGATGATGATGATGACACTTACCATGAATTCATCATATTTATGATCGCATTCATAACATTGATGTCGTTAGTCATTAATACTATGTACATTTTTTTTCATTTTTTATAAATATCAAATATATTAAATAAAAAAAAATTATAAAAATTTTCTTTTTTCTTAAACTAATTTTTTTAATAACAAAATTTTATTTTTCTAAAATATATATATTTTTTTATGCTTAATTTTTATTTTATAAAATATATAAATATATATATTTTGTTTTTAAATAAATTTTTTGTTCCAACAATTATTTAAACAAATTATATATTTTTGTATTTAAATTCGAAAAAATATGTCATCAATATGACGATTCAAATACATTGTATTAATTATTTCGTTCTTCTCTATGATGTTCGATAGTATGAATAAGTTCTTATATCGTCACTATCATGCCAAAGGGGCGAATGTGCAATTTTTGACATTTGCGTGTTTTTACATTTTCTAATGTAGTTTCTAACCACAAAAGGCAAAACCAAAAGGGCGAATTTGAAAAATTGAAAAATCTTGTCATGCCAAAAGGGCGAATCTTTTCGTTTTTACGCCATAACTTTTTATTGGAATAAGATAAAATAGTTGTGTAAAGGCATTTATTGTTTGTATTCAAAGCACCTATCGTTCTGCATTATTAATTAAAAATATTTTGCCAAACATTATATTGCAGTTTGTTATTTGCAGGAAAAAATGTTTGGCAAAATATTTTTTAATAATGATGCAGAAGTACAGGTGCTTTGAAAACCAACAATAATTGCCTTTACATTACTATTTTATCTTGTACCATTAAAGAGTTATATCAAAAAAACGAAAAGATTCGCCCTTTTGACATGACAAGATTACCAATTTTTCCAATTTCTTCGTTTTTTTGCAATCAAAAATATTTGCGTTTTGATCTGGATATAGCCTTACAAAATCCGTATTTATAATGCAATGCAGTAGGTTGTCCAAATCTAAAGATATTTTATATACGTTATAATAATTGACGAATAAACCAAAAAAAAAAAAAAAATAATTTCCGTAATTTTTAAAGCACTTCAAACTTTAAAATTTGATTTCCCAACATTTTTAAAAATGCACATTCGTCCCTTTGGCATGACAGTGACGATATGTACACACAAAAAAATTTACCAAAAATTTCACCAACTACCAGGATTCATCATATTGATGAATTCATTCATTGAATTAAAATAGTATATTTTAAATGTTTTTCATTTTCAATATTTTTTTTAACATCAAATTTCAAACACAAATTTATCTCCATTTACACATTTATGTATTTATAATTCTTAAATTATTTGTAATGTATAATTGCTAATGTAGCCGCGGTAGCTCAGTGGTTAGTGCGTTGGACTGCGAGCCGAAAGGTCCCCGGTTCAAGTCTGGACTGAGGCTAACAACATCTTTTCAAAGAAACATTTTTCTATACCGCGCTACCTCTCGTCAGTAAATGGCAAACCTACGAGAGTAAAACCATTGCCTATGAAAAGCTCTCACCCGCCGTTCGGATTCGGCAATAAACTGTAGGTCCCACCACTTTGAGTACAAATATAACACGCACAGCTCAAAATGGTGAGAGAGCTCGGCCGAAGTTCTATATAGGACTGTAGCGCCAAACTATTATATTATTATAATTGCTAATTATTCGAAACCTCCATCATATTAATGAAAAAGTGAACATCATATTGATGAATTTTGGTCATCAAACCATATTAATTTAAATATCATAAATCTTATAAGAATTATAAATACGTAAATGTGTAAATGGAGACCAATTTATGTTTGAAATTTCTTTATATAAAAAATATTAAAAATGAAAAACACTGAAAAAATACGATTTTAGTTCAATGAATGAAATCATCAATATGATGAATACTGGTTGTTGGTGAAATTTTATTTTTCAGTGTATACAAAAAATTCATTAATAAACTGTGGCATAAATTCGATGAATCATTTCATAAAACATTCATAATATCTATGAATAAATTCATCATATTGTTGATTTTTATTTCTGTGACGCTGTATTTATCCCAGATGCAGTTTGATATGCTTTAGAATTATCACTGGTTTTAGTTGCCGTCGAAATCCAAACAGAATCGTAATTCTTATTGTGTTGGCGGTGGACTTTATCCTAAATAACCGCACAAATTTTACGTTTGCTCCACTCCATTTCTATAGATCTTTGTGAAATTTAAAAAGAACATTCCGGAAACGTTAACAAATGGCAAGACAATTTTTATGTTTTGATATATTTTGAAATCATCGCCAGCTTAACGAACATTTGTTAGAAACCTTGTAGATTTTAGTTATTGATATAAATCGGTTTTTTGTATAAAATACTTGGTTAAGACCAAGGATTTAAAAATGAAAAATGAACCGGTAACAAAATTTGGTTTACGGTCTTATTTCCTGCTTATTGCTTATTTTACTTAAATCACATATACTATAATTTAGACACTATTTTTAAACTAAATTTCAAACATTAAAAACAACATTTTTCAAGAACATACACGTTGCAAAAAAAAGGGCTTTCCCAAACATAATTTTGCAGGCATTACATATATTTTTGGAGCTTTATGCAAACAAAAGTATGATTTCATTGCCAAACATTATTATAATAACAGCCAAACATAGTTTTGTTTTAGTTCAAACATATTTATTGTCAGAATGAATAATTTTCGGCGTTCTTGCAAACATATATATGTTTGAATGTGAAAAACATTTTATTTACATGTAAACATATTTATGTTTACATTTAATTTAATTGTAAAAATACTAAATTTAGTGTTAATATCTTCTTTACACAATTATCGTTTTTTCACTACTTTTAATTTACATTTTTTTATTTATATTATATTTTTTATTTATATTATATAACCTAAACTTTTATTTTATTTTTATTATTTTATATTTATTTATACCTAATAATTTTATTTCCATCTGTTATTCCTAAAAATAAGCAATAAGCAGGAAATAAAAAAGGGTTTTCCCAAACATAATTTTGCTGGCATTACATATATTTTTGGAGCTTTATCCAAACAAAAATATGAGTTCATTGCCAAACATTATTATAATAACAGCCAAACATATTTTTGTTTTCGTTCAAACATATTTATGTGCAGAATGAATAATGTTCGGCGTTCTTGCAAACATATATATGCTTGAATGTGAAAAACATTTTATTTACATGTAAACATATTTATGTTTACATTTAATTTAATTGTAAAAAAAATAATTTAGTGCTGATATCTTCTTTACACTATATTCTTTTTTCACTATTTTTAAATTACATTTTCTTTATTTATATTATATAATTATAAACCTAAACTTTTATTTTATTTTTATTTTTTTATATTTATTTATAACTAATAATTTTATTTCCATCAATTGTTCCTATTTCGAGTTCAGTAGTTTATGGAAAAATTGGAAATTTCACAAACAGCCACTATCTGGTATTAACAGTAATTGGCGACACCTCAACAATTCTTCCACCAAAAAGAACTTTTGAACTATATGAAAATTAATAATGTAAGTGTTACTGAGTGCTACAAGTAGGCAGCGCTGTTATTTAATTGAGATATCGTAATGCCAAACATAAATATAATTAAAATAATACTATTATTTTTAAATTCGTTGTCACCCAGTAGCAATCACGAATAACCAAATACATATAATTCAAAGAACCTTTTATTGACGTTGGATGTGTTAAATAGCGGAAATATCAAACATACATATATTAATATCTGATGATAAATATATATATATTTCTACAGAAACATTAATATAGTCAATTCATGTAAATCCGCGATTAAAGCAATTTATGTTTAAATATCGTTTAATAATATTTCAATCTGAACAAAATAATAATACAATTCAATTATAATGTAATTAGATATTACTCCCAATATTTATATGGTGATTTCGAATTACGTTATAATTACATTCAAGCATATTCAAACAAATCTTTTCTATCTGTGTACGTAATATGAAGATATTCGGCCATGTAGATATTCGGCCATGTTACCCATCTCGGGATGTTACTGAAAATGGTCGTAAAAAACTTATCTCTCATATTTATTGAGACTTTTTTATAAAATTCAGTAGCCGCGGTAGCTCAGTGGTTAGTGCGTTGGACGGCGAGCCGAAAGGTCCCCGGTTCAAGCCTGGACTGGGGCTAACAACATCTTTTCATAGAAACATTTTTCTATACCGTGCTACCTCTTGGCAGTAAATGGCAAACCTACGAGAGTAAAACATTGCCTATGAAAAGCTCTCACCCGCCGTTCGGATTCGGCAATAAACTGTAGGTCCCACCACTTTGAGTACAAATATAACACGCACAGCTCAAAATGGTGAGAGAGCTCGGCCGAAGTTCTATACAGGATTGTAGCGCCAAACTATTATTATTATTATTAACAATTCGAATTTGTTATCGTTTAAATTTCAAAAATTAAATTTAAAATTGTTTTGCGTCATTTTTTTTGTATAATAATAACTTTTTGATTTCTTGTTCTTATTTTTAAACCAAACTGAAACTTTTAACATTCAACTTTACAGACACCGCAGCCAGACCGCCACTCATACAGATCGACAGACGGACAGTTATTCTCGCACACATAATTACATGCTACACTTAACTTCAAAACAACTCCCAACTCTAAATTTTCGCAAACAAAACACGATTTTGTTGCATTACGCGAAAAATAGCTTCGCAAGAAATTTTTAAGCCAAACCAAAAACTTTGCCCAAGGACAGAAGTAAGTCTGAAAGTTTTAAAATGCATAAATATTTTTCTTAATTTCAAAATTTTTGTATCGATAAAAAGTTGAATCAATTTTAGAGAGTCGACGCATTTAAAAGCTGTAACTCTAAAATCGTGGATTAAACCAGTAACCGATATCCGTTTAAAACCATTTCATTTATCCAAACCGAAATCGATATCTGAAATAATTTGGTTTTTCGTTTAAGATATTGAAAATATTGACAAAAAGTAATACACAAAATCAAAACCATGAACTAAAACTGCTATACCGAAACTGTTTCGATTAAAAACAATGCATGGTAGGGTTTTTAGGGTTTCAATCCTTGATAAATTGATTTGAAATATGTACACAATCAATAAAAAGTCAACTATTCTTACGGGATAGTATGGTTTTTATCTTTTTTTTATAATAGGAACGTTAACATCTTCTTCAAAATATCGGATGAGTACTCTCAATTATGTCGGATTTCTGCCGACTAAAACCACCGAACTCTTCATCCAGAACCTTCGGAACTACCGAAAGGCATTACTTCGTGGGGATGGATGAGTTTTAGCTGGATCAAATATGATGTTAGCGAGATCCATTATTCCCTTTTAAGACATAAGTGTCTTTTCTCGGTTGGTATGATTGGTATGTTGGGTTTTTTTATTACGAATCGAAACGGTACTAAACAGTATGAAACAAACCTGAAAAGGATGCAATGGATCAGAAAAGCTCGGTAAATGTATGGTAAGGGCCAGGTCGATTTGAGAAAGTACGGAAGGACAAGAAAATAATTTACTGGATGGAATGGCGGCAAATTATGGTTCAGTACGGCATGTTGCGAGAATAAACCTGCATTTAAATATATTTCAAAATATATACACATTGGTAGGGTTTAGGATAAACTGTTAAAGTTGCTACCGTTTTATAAACCATAAAATCGAAGTATTCCTGCACACAGACAAATCCTTTTTTGGCATGAGGTTAATTGAACCAAGCTTTCAGCATTACAAACGAAATACATATGTTGTAACCTCATATCGTTAAAATTAACCTACTTGATTTTACTATAACCGAATTGTAGGTCCGCACAACTGTATATTCGGTTGCTGTAACCCAATGTTTGTCAAAATTGACGTTCGTGCCATAGTCAACGTTGTTGTATCAACAAAATAAATGACAAAAGGCAACCTCATGTCTATCAGCAGTTCGGTAGCCAGTTTCTTGCTAACGATTTATGGATACATACAAAAACAACCTCCTAGTCAGCAAGTTGTCGCAACCGAATAATTCGGTAGGGTAATTAAGTAGGTTGCCGCAAAAAATAAGATTTTTGTATGTGTTATTAAAATTTGAATTTCTGCCCACGTATACCTTTTTCAATGCCCGCAAATGTTATATAATTCTGATTTGTTTTTATTTTCCAATTCTCATTTGTTTATCGTAAAATGTCATTTCAATATTTTTTTTTTTATTGTTTCCATTTTTGTTATTGTATTTTGATATATTTTTTGAATTTGACAAAAAAAAATGCACGATAAAATTTTTGAAAGAGAACGCCTTTTCGACTTTCCTCACTTTGCTTAAACACCTTGATTGGGCCTTTCGAATTTTGTCAGATGAAAATCTAACTAACACAAAATATAGGAAAAACAAAAAAAAAAGAAATAAAAAATATGTGTTAAATTGCAGGCATCGGAAAGCTCGTGCGTTGAGCACCACTAAATTTTGTGCGCTCTATTTGAAAATTCGGTTTAAATATGCATACCTAATGTTATTTATTTTATAATACATACCTTAATAGAATTGAAAACATGAAAAGACGCAAATAACAACATAAGAACTGACGCAAACGAAATAAAAACGAGCAACTCCGAGCCGTTCGAAATGTAGGAGCGCTGTACATTACGAGCGCTCCATTTAACAGAAGCTCGAGCAGTGATTACTATGCTAAATGCTCAGCTCGAGTGAATGATTGAAGTTCTGTTCGAACGTGTTTCTCACTCAACAGCAGAGAGTTATCCACTCGAACACATGAACACTGAAACATTGTTTATGTCACAAATGTATACGAGCGCGCTCTGTTTTCGAGCGCTCATAATTATTTTAAGGTGTGTATTTTTTTTTTCACTGTCATTTCTGTCAAATAAATTCAAACATTGGTTATGTGAAAATTGAAACGAAAATGTTGTTAACAGGGACATTTTCAAAAGACAAACTATGAGGTTTACTGGTACATTTTTGGCCACAAAAATACTTAACATTTATAAGGCGTCCGATTGCGATATATCGTAGTAAGTTTTATTGTATAACATCCGCGCACAGATCCAGTTTTATGAACTGTTATCCTTTGTTAACCTCTATCTGTAAAATTCCACTTCCACATAACCAATGTATTCGACAGCGACGCCAGCAAACTCGGTTGTATCACCAGTAATATTATATAATAATAATAATATAATAATAATAGTTTGGCACTACAGTCCTATAAGGACTTAGGCCGAGCTCTCTCACCATTTTGAGCTGTGCGTGTTATATTTGTACTCAAAGTGGTGGGACCTACAGTTTATTGCCGAATCCGAACGGCGGGCGAGAGATTTTCATAGGCAATGTTTTACTCTCGTAGGTTTGCCATTTACTGCCGAGAGGTAGCGCGGTATAGAAAAAATGTTTCTATGAAAAGATGTTGTTAGCCCCAGTCCAGGCTTGAACCGGGGACCTTTCGGCTCGCAGTCCAACGCACTAACCACTGAGCTACCGCGGCTAATATTATATACTCTCTGGTAAAACGAAACAAACTCGGTTCATCAAATATTCTACACAGAAAAAATAATCGACGTAAATATAGCAACCGATATTAATTGCATTAATCAATCCAGCAACAAAATTCACTAATTTAATGAAAACATTTGCAATTTAAGCAATTGCGTTCGCTAATATGAATATTTGTACGTTAATGCAGAAAACAATTTAGTCTGTACATTTTTAGCAAATATAATTGCTGAATCTGTGCCAACTAATATATTTGCTACATTGACGTACAAATATTCATATTAGCAAACGGAATTGTTGAATTAATTAAGAAATAGCAAAGGTTTTCATTAAATTAGTGAAATTCATTGCTGGAATGATTAATGCAATTAATATCGGTTGCTATATTTACGTCGATTGATTAATGAATGCAATTAATTTTGGTTGCTATATTTACGTCGATTCCGTTCATTATGTCGTCGGTAATAATTTATTTTAATGAAAAAAAAAATTGTTACTGGAATTTTTGACGAATCGAATTTCGTTTTTCGTTATAATAGGGTAAATTTTTAAATATATTTTTAATTAAATTTTTTGTTTATTTTTTATTTTATTTTAAATTTTATTATAATATTTTTTTAAAGAAATTTTTAGGCACAGAGTCTCCAAAACGGTTACTGTGCGAATTATACGCGACGTGCGGCTGATGATGATCCATTCTAAATAGCAGCGGCAAATAAGACCCCACAAAGACGGTTAGACAGGGCAGAGGGAAAATTAAAAATAGATCTGGCAATACAAAAAACAAAAAAATTATAAAAAAAGAAACATCTTGCAACATGCAAGTTTATCGCAACAAATACAGGATACATTCAAGTTGGCGGAAAAAATCGTGTTAACTAGCGTTGAGAGTGGCAAAGAAAAGTTTAGCATTTGTTTTTTTAATTTTTTTTTTATTTTTATTATTATTTTGTTTTTACATTTACAGCGATTTCGTATTTGCTGCGCGAGGATTATTTAACAAAATCTGCAAAAAACGTACAAAAAAACTTTCTACAGGAAACGGAAATGAAAAAAGTATGCAGCGCGCGCGCGAATATTTATAAATAAGAGATTAATTTGCTTTGGCCTTTAGCTAAAGGCTGCTGAAGTATAAACTGCGCAGGATGCTGCAGGACGTTGGAATTTCAAGTTGAATTTACTACGAGACAGTTAAATAGAGGTACTGCGAAGTGGCCGCTTATATCGCATGGCTTAAATGCGTTCAGATAGCTTCCACTTTGTGCACGGCAGGCAGGCAGGCAGCTCATACCATTCCGACCAGTCCAGTCAGCGGGCATTCGTCCATCCGGATGTCACGGCCAAAAGGGAAATGGCCGAGAAAGTTTTAAGACATAGTTTAAGAAGTTGCAAATATTTTGTTGTTTTGTTTTAAAAACTTTGTGAAATTCGAAACAAACGCAATTATGTTGATAACAATTTAAAACAAAATATTTTATTATTTTGAAAATAATATTTTGAAAATATTATAAAAATAAAAATGTAAAAAATTATATGAATCTATCGTACACTAGTAGAATTATTTATAGCTCATAATCGGTTACACTGTACGACTGTTCGATAACCCTATGCCTCAAAAATATATTTAGTTTATTTTTACTTTGGTCTACAGAGAACACCGTTCGACACAATTCAACTTTTGGCTGCACACATGAGAAAATTCTGTATATTCTTAAAGTACACTAAAAAATAAAATACTGGTGAATTTTCTGGTATTTTGTTTTCAGCATTGGTTTTATAGTTTTGCTTTTGTGTCTTTTCTATTGATTTTGTGTTTTATTTGTTTTTATGTTTGTGGTTTAGTTTTATTAAGTTTTTTTTTTATATTTTTTTATTTATTTTATTTTTTTAAATTTGCTATTGTATCGTATAAACCAATGTTTTAATTTTTTGATTCTGGGATTTCTGTTTTTAATTCGTACCAGGGCTGCGCAACGGGGGTTTTTATTTTTTTTTATTGGTTTTTTAAACCATTTTTCAGGCATAGCTGTTCATTTTGGTTTTTTTCCTGTTCTTTTTTTAATTTTTTCACGTTTTTTTCACCCGTTTTTTTTTTTGTTTTTTTCCCTTTTATGTTTTGCCTATTCTTTTGATTTTTCCTTTCATTCATTTTTTTATTTGATTGCTTCTGTTTTTTCTTTTGATTTTGTTTTTAAAATTGACTTCTTCTTTTTGCTATAATTTTTTGTGGATTTGTGTTTTGCTTTTGTGTTTTAAATTTTCTTTAATGCGTTTTTGTATTTTTGATATTTTTTGCGTTTTTGATTTTGTGTTTTTCTTTTGTTTTTGTGTTTTTGATTTTTTTTTTTGGTTAAGTTTTTTTAATTTTGTGTTTTTTCTTTTGTTTTTGTATACTTGCTTATATTTTTGTGTTTTTGCTTTCGTGTGTTTTAATTTTTCTTTTTATTTTTGTTTTGATATTGTGTTTTTGCTTTTGTTTTGAGTCTTTGCTTTTTTTTGGTTTTGTGTGTTTCGTTTTTTTCTGCGTATTTGGTTATGGTATTTTTGCGATTTGATAATGTACATTTGTTTTTTTTTATTTTGCTTTTGTTTTATGATTATAATTTTGCTTTTGTTTTAGTGTTTTTTCTTTTGTTTTTGTTTTTGCTTTTGTTTTTATGTTTTTAACTTTGTATTTTTGTTTGTACCTTTGTTTTGCTTTTGTTTTTGTGTTTGCTTTTTTCTGGATTTTTGCTTTTATTTTTGTGTTTCTGGTTTTGTTCTTGTTTTTTTTTTTGCTGTTGTTTTTGTATAATTGCTTTAGTTTTGTGCTTTTGATTTTGTTTTGATCTTTGATTTTTGCTTTTGTTTTTGTTTTTGTATTATTTTTTGTATTTGAGTTTTTTGTTTTATCTTCTTAGCTGATGTAAGTCATAACGCGTTGAAATTTTAGCTTGTATGAGAGGCGCCACTCCCCGTTGTCCAATCCCGCCCATATATAGCATATGTCACTCTACTGACTCCATAGTATCCTGGTGCAAAATCACAGTCAAATCGATTCAGCGGTTTAGACGTGATACTGGAACAAACAGACTGACAGACAGACGGACCAAAAGTTTTATATATACAGATGGATGTGAAATGTTGTTTTTGTGATTATGTTTTAATACTGTACGTTTTGTGTATTCTATACAGATATATTTTTTTTTTGTTTTTATTTTCATCACATTGTTTTGATTTTCTATAAGTCTTTTTATTAATTTTTAAAATTTTTGAAGTATTCGGAAGTATTTAATTCAAATATCATAAAAATTATCGTTATTACTGTAATTATCATTATTGATGTAATTGCCAAATCGGTAAATTCTGACGAGTCAAAAGATTTACTTAAATATCCAATGGAAATTAAAATCAAATACGACGATCTATTGGTGAAAGAAGAACAAAGTTATCATGTATACTTTATCCAAAAAGAATACTCGGAACAATTTGTCACATACAATACGTTTCGATGCATGAATCTGGTCGTCGAATTGTCTATAAAAAATAAACTAAACATAAAAAATAACAGAAAATCAAAAACGAAAATTGACATTATAAAACGTAGGGGTCATTTAATTTTCAAAATTAACAGTTAACAGTTCAAAGTTAACAGTTAATTGCAAATAATTTTATAACTAGAAAGTAAAATATTTGATTTTTATTTCCTGTTGAATATCTAAAAAATCAATATTTTCTATATTTACAGCACCTTTGCTTGTGAAAATCTATTGGATAAAGGTTTCAACATTTAGATCAACCACGACGAGGCTACCGCCGACAAGGCTTTGGCTCTTTGTGCTGAACCTGGCGGTGTTATAGTGGGCTTCTTTGTTTTAAATATAATTTTATTTCTATTAAAATAAATATATTTAATTGAACAATATTGTTTTAATTAAAAAAAAAATAATTGTTTATAAATAAACATATAATGTTAGCGTCTAGTTAGTGCGTTAGTGCCGAAAGGTCCTCGGTTCATTCCCAGCGACTGCCAACATCTTTTTCATTGAAAACATTTTTTTATGCGACGCTACCTCTCGACAGTCAATGGTAAACACTGCCTATGAAAAAGCTCTCACCCCGCACATCTTAAATGGTAAGCGACCTCAGCCTAAGTTCTATAAAGAACTGTAGTGGCAAACTATTATTATTATTATGTTTGCTTCTGTCATATTTTGTTTACGGATAATTTAATATGTTCACAGGAGAAACATATTTATTTTTCCTTCAGAATATATGTTATATTTACATATTATGTTCAGAAGACAATTAGGTTCACTGAGAAACATATTATATGCTTATACATGGCACATGTCCCAAATATATAAAATGTTTGCAGTGTTCTCCAAATATACTCGTTGTTTGTTGCTAATAATGGTTGTACTGAAACATTTTTATGGTCGAAGTTAGTTTTGATACTCTTTTTTTAACGCTCATTTTTGCAGGGAAAAAAGTTAAATTTATAACGATTTTCTATCAACGGTTTTCTTCACAAACGGTATATCTGAAAAATTTTGGGTATCATCATTAACAAAACCAAGGTTCATGTTAACCCTCAAAAGCCTACTGGTATCGACAGAAACCAACCGACTAAAATCAAAATTCGTTTTACGAATTTAATTTAAACCTCCCGTTCCGAATTAAAAAAACGTATATTGATCCAAGCGCCATCATTTGCGCTGATCAACGCTTGAAACTAACATTATTCGACAGTTGTATGATCATGAGAGGGAATCAATCTCGAAATAAGAAAATTTTGTGTAATTTCGCACATTCAAGAAACAATTTATGAGGTGAATTCTTCAGAATAGAAGCAGACAATTTATGTATGTAGCCTGTGTGCAGGTTTTCAATTTTGAAGTCTGGGTCCCTTCATGAGTAAAATCGTAGAACAAAAGTTTTTTAGAATCCCGAGTTTTGTAAAGGTAAGGTGCTGAGCAGTTTTTGTACTCAAAACAAACAAAAAATAATCTTTCTAGTGTTAAGAAATGAACCATAGGACTTTTGTTTTGTATGAAGTACAAGTAGGTCTAGGTAAATTTATCATATCATATTTTTGTTTAAGCAAGGATATTCCCAAATTTATTTGGTATTTAAAATTATTGTTTCGAAAGGATGTAGTTTGCTCGACTGTGCAAGCAAAAAACATTAGTCAGAGATGACAGATCATTCAGCACAGTGAGCGAGAAGGATAGGCAAGATCAGCGCATTAAAACACAAGAGTGCGAATGAGATGCAAATAGCATACAGCATTCTCGAAAAGTGTAGAATCTTCTCGAAACGTGCTAAACTCATGTATGCAGTATATAAAGGTTTGGCATACGAACTTGTAAAACAGTATTTCGTATACTGAGATTTCGTAACAAAACATTATGAACAGACCTATGTTATACGAGTTTACGTAAAGGTTTCAATTTCATTCTATATTAGTTTTGTTGACTCATTTTTGGTATGTTTCATTTATCTTCTATATTATGGACATTTCGAATTTACTGCAATACTCTACTCCTTACCGTTCAATTTTCACTCACTCAACAAATGCACTTAAACTAACATAAATTCACTCACACACACACACAAATAGACAGACGCATACCGGATACTTACCATACATTGAAGAACATTGAAGTTTCCATCGATGTCTTTTGCACTCTAAAACTTTGAAAATGTCATATTTGTGCCGAGTATAAAAAGCAAAAAAAAAAAAAAAAATAACAAACCAAAAATAAGACAAAAAAAAAATTCAACAACAAGAACGAAGCAGCAAAACTGGAACAAGGACACGACAAACACATTCAGCTGCCAGGCAGGACGAAATGCAGTAGCAGGATGGTGGCAAGTAGTATGGTTCTGAAGCAGTAGTGAATATGCACTCGACTTTATTTGTAAAGTAAGTTTATTGTTATCAGAAATGCATTCCATCAATAAACGCATACATTGAAAGCAATACCATCGCACACACACACATACACAGAGAGAGCTACATAGATGTAAAAGGACTCAAGGACCCGGTGACTATCGAACGCATGGCATGTGCTTCATATTGTTTGTTTGTTTGTTTGCAAAATGCAAATATATATTTTCATACTCGATAATATTTTCCAACGAATCGATAACTTGGCAAACAAAACATATTTGCAATTTAACATTTATCTGCGTCTCCGTGTCCTTTCTTTTCTATGCATCCTTTCATCGATCTGGCCGTATATCCGTTCAATTATAACTTATACGTTTAATCTTTGTTGTCGGTATCAACGTCTGATGTTCGATATTTTTAATATAAAAAACTCTATACAAAATATCAAAAAAACAATAAAAAATAATGTTCCTCTTAGTATGCCATACATTAATTTTTTATAAATCGTTTATGCTGATTATGACTGCATACTCTGTTTTTTTTTTTATTCTATTTTCTAAATTTAAAAAAAAAATGTTACCGAAATTTTTGGCATTTTTCCGTCACTTTTTAGAATAATACAAATTTAGTATCTTATAAAACTAGTTTTCCAAAAAACTTTAAATACAAGTTTACTTCTAATTGTCAACTTTAATTTTAATATACCTATAAATGTTTAATATTCCAATATTTTTAAAGATATTTGTATCTAAACTCCTGATATTTCGTTTGTTTTTAAACGTATTTTGAATTATTTTCTAGCATTTAGAATATAAAGATAAACAAGAAAATGATTTACGCATATCAAGTGCACAGTCAAAAGTAACTATTAAAATTATTAACTTTTTTTTTATCTGTTATTTTTTTCCATCTGTTCTATTTCTGTAAATATTTCCCATCATTTTATATAAGTTTATAAATGTTAATATGTTTGTTTTATCATTTTTTTTTTAATTTCAAAAAATAAGTAAAGACTATAAAAAATATATGTGAAGTAATTATGTTTATAAATTAAAGCATAAGAAAAAAAACTTAGTACTAAATTTATATTTATTACATTAAATGTAATGCAAACAATAATATGTTTAAATGTAAATACAATCACGCCTGTTCATAGATAATATAAAGTAGACTTTAACATTAAAATCAGCTTTTAGAAATTTTGTCTATGTTAAAATTGTCAAAAAAAACTGTCTTGAATTTAAAAATTGACTTAAAAATTATCTATGAATATGCACCAATATTTGTTCACTTGCAAACATATATATGTTAGCAATAACAACTAAAAATAAACATTTTTAACTATATATGTTTAATGAATATGTTTGAAGGAAAACCAAATGGTGTTTGACTCTTCTTATATTAATGTTCTTAATTCAATTATTAATTTGTTTGCATAATACCCCAAACATATTTGTGATGTCTGCAAAATTAAACTTACGACGAGCTATTTCAATTTTCAGTTTGTATATTTGGTATATTTCAAACAGTAGAATGGAAAGAAAAAACTGTTTATATTGATCGTTATTTTAAAATAAGCTCTTTTTGGCAGAGTCAAGGCAGTTCAGAAACATTTTTTCGCCATATTTAAAACAGATAAATGCAGAATTTGTATCAGAAGCTGTCTGTTTTCTGCGCATCCCCAAAATATGCCGTAAATCTACCATTAAAAATCAAAAAAAAATGTATAACCCTGCTATACACTTCCCAAAATATTCCATTTATCTGTGTTTTTGCCGGAAATATGCCTGAAATATTCCTTGAAATTGCCAGAAATTTTGTCTCGGGTAACCATAAATTATTCTCTTGTTTAAAAAAATCAAAATTTTTATAATTTTGATTCAAATATTATAAAAACGTATAGAAAGGATTGCTCAATCCCTTATTTGTTACGAGATCAATGCGAGAAGAATGAGAATTTTCGTTACGAGATGTGTATTGAAATCAGCACGATATCGTCAAAAAAATAATGAATGTTCGAGATTGCTTCGAAAAATATTGCGATTTCAATGCGATTAATAGTTAAATATCGTATTTTGTCAAAAATACGATATTTGTCAAAACTCGGAGACCTGTAAAGGCCTCGAAGTTGTTCAAACTAACTACGATAGAAAAAATGCCTTATTACACAAATTTTTTGTAAAATAAAATTGTATAACAGGATGCAATGTTTTCAATCAATTTTTCACTAAGAATTCAATTTTTTATACAAAAAATCAAATTTTTGTTAAAAAATCAATTTTTCATTAAAATACAAATTTTTTATTAAAAATACAAAATTTTTAATAAAAATTCAAATTTTCACTAGAAATTAAAATTTTCACTAAAACTTCAAAATTTCATTAAAAATTTAAATTTTTACTAAAAATTCAAATTTTCAACAAAAAGTCAAATTTTCACTAAAAATTCAAATGTTCACTAAAAATTCAAATTTTCACTAAAAAATTTAAATTTTCACTAAAAATTCAAATTTTCACTAAAAATTCAAATTTTCACTAAAACTTCAAATTTTTATTAAAAATTTAAATTTTTACTAAAAATTAAAATTTTCAACAAAAAGTCAAATTTTCACTAAAAATTCAAATGTTCACTAAAAATTCAAATTTTCACTAAAAAATTTAAATTTTCACTAAAAATTCAAATTTTCACTAAAAATTCAAATTTTCACTAAAAATTCAATTTTTTACTAAAAATTCGAATTTTCACTAAAAATTCAAATGTTCACTAAAAATTTTCATTAAAAATTTAAATTTTTACTAAAAATTCAAATTTTCAACAAAAAGTCAAATTTTCACTAAAAATTCAAATGTTCACTAAAAATTCAAATTTTCACTAAAAATTCAATTTTTCACTAAAAATTCAAATTTTCATTAAAAACATCGAAATCAAATTTTCACTAAAAATTCAAATGTTCACTAAAAATTCAATTTTTCACTAAAAAAAAATCAATTTTTCACTAAAAATTCAATTTTTTTTTACTAAAAATTCAATTTTTTTTACTAAAAATTCAATTTTTCACTAAAAATTCAAATTTTCACTAAAAATTCAAATTTTCACTAAAACTTCAAATTTTTATTAAAAATTTAAATTTTTACTAAAAATTAAAATTTTCAACAAAAAGTCAAATTTTCACTAAAAATTCAAATGTTCACTAAAAATTCAAATTTTCACTAAAAAATTTAAATTTTCACTAAAAATTCAAATTTTCACTAAAAATTCAAATTTTCACTAAAAATTCAATTTTTTACTAAAAATTCGAATTTTCACTAAAAATTCAAATGTTCACTAAAAATTTTCATTAAAAATTTAAATTTTTACTAAAAATTCAAATTTTCAACAAAAAGTCAAATTTTCACTAAAAATTCAAATGTTCACTAAAAATTCAAATTTTCACTAAAAATTCAATTTTTCACTAAAAATTCAAATTTTCATTAAAAATTTAAATTTTTACTAAAAATTCAAATTTTTTAATATAATTCAATTTTTTACTAAAAATTCAATTTTTCACTAAAAATCAAATTTTCACTAAAAATTCAAATGTTCACTAAAAATTCAATTTTTCACTAAAAAAAAATCAATTTTTCACTAAAAATTCAATTTTTTTTACTAAAAATTCAATTTTTTTTACTAAAAATTCAATTTTTCACTAAAAATTCAAATTTTCACTAAAAATTAAATTTTTCACCGAAATTTAAATTTTCCACTAAAAATTCCATTTTTCATTAAAAAAATTCAAATTTTCACTAAAAATTCAAATTTTCACTAAAAATTCAAATTTTCACTAAAAATTCAAATGTTCACTAAAAAATTCAAATTTTCACTCAAAATTCAATTTTTTTACTAAAAATTAAATATTTCACCAAAATTTTAATTTTTCACTAAAAATTCCATTTGTCATGAAAAATCCAATTTTTCACTAGAAATTCAAATTTTCACTAAAAATATAAAATTTATAATAAAAATTCACTTTGTCACTAAAATTCAATTTTTCACTAAAAAATTCAATTTTTCACTAAAAATTCAAATTTTCACTAAAAATTCAAATTTTCACTAAAAATTCAAATTTTCACTAAAAAATTCAATATTTCTCTAATAATTGAATTTTTCACTAAAAATCCAATTTTCACTAAAAATTCAAATTTTCATTAAAAATTTAAATTTTCACTAAAAATTCAATTTTTCACTACAAATTCAATTTTTCACTAAAAAGTCATTTTTTCACTAAAAATTCAATTTTTCACTACAAATTCAATTTTTCACTAAAAATTCAAATTTTCATTAAAAATTTAAATTTTCACTAAAAATTCAATTTTTCACTAAAAATTCAAATTTTCACTAAAAATTCGAATTTTCACTAAAACTTCAAATTTTCACTAAAAATTAAATATTTCAACGAAATTAAAATTTTTCACTAAAAATTCCAATTGTCATTAAAAATTAAATTTTTCACTAAAAATTCAATTTTTCACTAAAAAATTCAATTTTTCACTAAAAATTCAAATTTTCACTAAAAATTCAAATTTTCACTAAAAATTCAAATTTTCACTAAAAATTCAATTTTTCACTAAAAATTCAAATTTTCACTATAAATTCAAATTTTTACTAAAAATTCAAATTTTTTAATAAAAATTAAATTTTTTACCAAAAATTCAATTTTTACTAAAAATCAAATTTTCACTAAAAAATTCAAATTTTCATTAAAAATTTAAATTTTCACTAAAAATTCAATTTTTCACTACAATTTCAATTTTTCACTAAAAATTCAAATTTTCATTAAAAATTTAAATTTTTGCCTAAAAATTCAAATTTTCACTAAAAATTAAAATTCTCCATAAAAATTTAAATTTTCACTAAAAATTAAATTGTTCACAAAAATTACTTTTTTCACCAAAAATTCCACTTTTCACCAAAATTCAAATTTTGTGTAAAAATTCACTTTTTCTAAAATTCAAAAAGCACCTCATTCAATGATCAATTTGCATCAATGTCTATAAATGTGAGTGCATGTGTGTTTGTGCATATTTTTGCATACATGCATTGTAATTGTGTTAGTGCGTTCGAGTGTATGTATTGTTGGTAGATTTATTTTCCCATCGACTGCACTTTTGAGCAACAACATGTCAACAAACAAAGCAAATATTGTCACAACCACACACAACGACACAATATCACAAAAGGATATTTTAACGACACACAACAACAACATATACAATAAAAACAATGTCAACATCAGCAACATCACCAGTAACAGCCTCCAAACAGTAGTCAACATCTCAAAGTCAGTCGAACGCTTTAAAGCTGTCCGTATCCTATGCACACCACAAACCAATCAACCACCCAGCCGTCGTCCTTCAACGATCATTGTTTTTATTCTACGTCTTCCCTTTCATCGTATGCATCAACGAACGGCCTTGTCAGTCAGCCAGCCAACCAGCCAGCCAGTCAGCCAGTCAGTCATTCAGTTACTCAACTTCAAACTCATCGACTCTCTTCCACCATCATCTGTGTGTTTTTGTTCTTGTATCCTTTGATAGTGCTCTTCGCTTGAATTCCTTTAAAGTTTCGAAAGCCAGCGGTCATGTTGCCAGTAATCAATATATTACAATATTTTAATATTCGCAAATGATGCTAAATTTTATCGAAAAATCAACAAATATTTTAATTAAAATCTATTTTCCACTTCAAGGACCTTTGGCAAATACCTATTTGTGGCACTTTGTGCATGTTTTTGTTTAGTGCGTTGCATGTTTGTGTTGTGTGTGAGATTTTCGGTTTTTTTTTTAAATTATTTTACACATTGAAAAAATAATCGACGTAAATATAGCAACCGATATTAATTGCATTCATTAATCAATTCAGCAATGAAATTCATTAATTAAATGAATTTATTTGCTTGTCTTCGTTATATTAGCAATTGCGTTTGCTAATATTATTATTTGTACGTCAATGCAGCAAATAATTTAGTCGTCGCAGTTTTAGCAAATATAAAAAACTGCGCTGACTAATTAATTTTGCTGCATTGACGTACAAATATTCATATTAGCAAACGTAATTGCTGAATTAACGAAGAATAGCAAATGTTTTTATTAAATTAGTGAATTTCATTGTTGGATTGTTTAATGAATGCAATTAATGTCGGTTGCTATATTAACGTCGATTATGTTTTTATGTGCAGTGAGAAATTCTTTTTCAGTTAAATTGAGAACTACTCTAGTGACAAAATTTTCGGCAGGAAATTAGAAAGAAACTAGTAGAACAAATGCATTTTTTTAGAATGAAAATCTAATTTTTGAGGAATCTTTTAGTGGACATTGAGACAAAACCTGCATATTTACTGCCCATAGTGTGAAAGCAGAATTGGCAGGGAAAAGGCAGGCAAAGATTTGATATGGTAGACAATACGGGCGAAGTGGTGGAGACAGGCAGGGTATGATAGGCAATAGCAGGGTATGATAGGCAAAAGCAAAATTAGGGCATCCACGGTGATGAGAGAAATTTGAAGACTTTAAAATACCTATCAGACAGCGTAGGTATAGAAGTAATCTACACGTTGTCGGATTCTTTGCTTTCCCGTACTAAGTTGTTTTCGATGCGTTCTCTCGGAGCTTTCTCGGTACGAGTCATATCCAAAAGAAAAATATTCAGAGACCATGATTGATTCGAAAGATATTGCTATTTCGATGTGATTAATGTTGGAATCTGGTAATTAAAGAACAATAATTTGAAAAACAAAACGAGAAAAAAATATTTGCCATGAACATCCCATACATTAATTCTATATAATTCGCAGTTGCTGATTTTGACTGAGTTTTTATCTATTAAGTAACGTTTTTATTAAAATTACGATTGAAATTTTAGGCCTTTTTTTAGAATTAAATATTATAGAATTGATGTATGGGGATGTCTATGGTAAAATCGATTTGGTACTAAAAATAAGAATCGACTACGCACCAGATCGATATTTTTTTATCAAAGTTAAGCTTCGAGGCATTGAATTTTTCTGCGTGTATGTTTTTGATTTAGTTGTTTCTCGATATTGAATAAAAGGAAAATTCAGATATTTTACCTGATGTTGAACTGTTTTTCATCTATTTTGTGTTTGTTTTCGTATCTTCGTTTAAATGTCTTTTAACTTGAATGGGTATTCTAAAGCAAACATTTACAAACAAATCAATTCCTCAAGGGTTTTGATTTATGTAATTTTAATTTATTTTATGCTGTTTACATGCTTTGTGGTTTAGAATTCAGAGTGACCTCTGTCTGCACTTAACGATGAAAATTAATTTCTTATTTAAATTCAATTTTTTATTCAAAACTACAATTTTCACTAAAAAATTAAATTTTTCGCTAAAAATTATTTTTCACTAAAAATTAAATTTATCGCAAACAATTCAATTTTTCACTAAAAATTCAATTTTTTACTAAAAATTCAAATTTTAACTAAAAATTCAAATTTTTCAATTAAATTCAATTTTTCACTAGAAATACTATTTTTCGCTGAAAATTCAATTTTCCACCAAAAACTTAATTTTTCACAAAAAAAACAATTTTTCACTAAAAATTCAATTTTTAACTAAAAATCTATTTTTGACTAAAAATTCAATGTTTCACTAAAAATTCAATTTTTAACTAAAAATTTAAATTTTCACTAAAAATTTAATTTCTCACTAAAAATTCAATTTTTTACTAAAAATTCATTTTTTTACTAAAAATTCAAATTTTCACTAAAAAGTGAAATTTTCACAAAAAATTAAATTTTTCACAAAAACTTAAATTTTTCACTAAAAATTAAATTTTACACAAAAAATTCAAATTTTCACTAAAAATTCAATTTTTCACTAAAAAATTAAATTTTTCACTAAAAATTAAAATTATCACTACAAAATTATATTTTAACTAAAAAATTAAATTTTTCACTAAAAATTAAAATTATCACTACAAAATTATATTTTAACTAAAAATTTAAATTTTCACTAAAAATTCAATTTTTCACTAAAAATTCAATTTTTCACTAAAAATTCATTTTTCACTAAAAATTCATTTTTTCACAAAAAATTCAATTTTTCACTAAAAGTTCATTTTAAAAATTTTAATTTTTCACTAAAAATTCCATTTTCCACTAAAAATTAAATTTTTCACTAAAAATTAAATTTTTCACTAAAAATTAAATTTGTACCAAAAATAAATTTTTAAACAAAATTTAAATTATTCACTAAAAATTAATTTTATAAACTTTTACTGTAAATTCAATTTTTAAAATAAAAACACAATTTTTCACTAAATATTCAGATTTTCATTAAAAATTTAAATTTTCGCTAAACCATTGTCAAACTAATTATCACTTTATGTCATTATTCCTCATTATTTAAATCTAGCTTATAATAAAACTTATCCCCCAACAAATATTTAGACGAAACCCTTTGCAAAACCGCAAACTGATTAAAATAAACTCTGCAATGTCTACGATTTATCAGACGATCTAGGGGCCAAAAATCTTGCGAAAACTTTTGTTTTACCAAGTAAAATAACAACAAGCAGTAGGTGGAGCTACAAAAAAAATACAAAATTTTAGCAAGTTATTTAAGGGACTCGTTACAAGGCTACAATAGCAAAATGCTAACATATGATAATATTAATTTATGATTATCTATGATAAAGTTTATGAGCTCAGCCGGAGTTTGTTGCGAAAACTTTATGCTGCATACTTTTAGGCATTGATGGCAGAAACTCCAACAACAACGACGACGTTTCTGATGGCAACCATGGCAATAACAATGTGCAGTCGGAAACTTTGTTAAATAAGTGTTTCCTCTATTGGAAACAATTCACTTGGCGCATTTAGTTTATTGCATTTATTTTAATTGTATAAAAACATTTTTGATTGCATAATATTAGGCGTTTGAAAAAGTTTTTTTTTTATTTTTAATAACATTTAGCAAATGTGTACTTAAATAAATTTTACAAATTTATTAGCATTTTGTAAATTTTTTGTACATTTGATGCTATTTATCTATAAAATGCTTATGTTCTTTGTCACAAATAAGATATGTTTGATCTCAAATATTATAAAGTATATAATTAAAAAGTTTATCAAAAGTATAATTAAATAAATTTTACAAATTTTGTTTTCAATTTAATAATTTTATGCTATTTATCTATAAAATGCTTATTTTGTTTATCAGAAATTAGATATGTTTGATTTCAAATATAATATAGATTATAATTATGAAATTTATCAAAAGTGTACTTAAATAAATTTTGCAAATTTTATTTTGAATTCTTATATTTTATTCTATTTATCTATAAAATACTTATTCTGTTTGTCATAAATAAGATATGTTTGATTTCAAATATAATATAGTTTATAATTATGAATTTTAACAAAATTGTTCCTAAACAAAATTTTTAAAAAATTAATTTAATTTTCTATATTTTATGCAATTTACATATAATGCGCTAATTTTTTTTGTTACAAATAAGATATGTTTAATTGAAAGCATTATATCGTTATTATATTTATGAAAATATCGACATAAAAAAATCAAAGTGCTAAATAAATTTTAAATTGTAATATTTTAATATATATTCTAAAATTATTATGTTTTTTGTGACATTGATTTAAATAAAAATGTATTAATATTGATTATAAACATCAAAATAATGAAATGTGTTAAAATTTAACTTTTTATACCATACATTTTTTATGCCATATGCAATAATTATAAAATGAAACTAATGTGTACCTAAAAAAAATAAATATTGTATTTTTATTTTATACATTTTATGCAATTTATCTATAAAACGCTAATTTAGTTTGTCACAAATATGATATGTTTAATTTCAAGCATATGCTTATAAGCAATTTATGATAATTATTGCTATTATTATAAAAATGTAGACAAAAAATGAATCGTTGTGGTAATAAATAATTGAAATTGTAAAATTTTTTTTTATACTCTAGAATTATAATGTTTATGGTGAAAATATATATATTATTGATAAACATATAATAAACATGTAATAATTGCATACATTACATATAAACATATAATCATATAAACATATAATAAACATATAATCAATTGCACACATCAGAATAATTAAATATGTTCACTTTGAGCGTCACTTTTAGAATCGATTAAGCGATGTCCGTCTAACTGCCTATATTTAAATTTAATTTATTTTTGTTTGTTTAAAATATAATAATTAATTTAACTTTAAACAAATTGTTGATTGACTTCAAACACATTTATAATTAATGGCACACATCAGCATCATTAAATATGGTAGTTTTGGGCGTCACTTCCAGACTCTATTAAGCGATAGTGTCAAGCATAATGTTATTTAAGTGCATTGAAAAGTTTATGTTTGTTTAAAAACATAATTATGGTTAAATTAATTAATACTTTTGTACAATATAATTATGTTTAAACATTGTATATTATTGTATGTTATTAAAAACTGAACAAAAATAAATTAATTACACCTCTTTCCTAATATATATGTTGTAATTTCAAATTATTTTATAATTATATTTTATAATTATATTATCCTTGTAGAAAAGATGTATGTGATGTTTATAAGAAAAATATCTTTGCGTTTTATAGTGAAATGTATTAAGTTTAATTTGTCGTTAGCATTTCAGTGGTAGTCCATTTTTATTTTAATTCGATCACATCCAAACCATTTTGATGTGGTGGCTTTGTACATTTGTGTGGTTTATAGAATTTTTAAAGGTCTCATTTAGATTTTTATGAAAAAAATGTTGTAAATTTTTGTAATTTTATTATACTAAAAAGTGTCTGAAATGGTGAAAAATGTGTCTGTATGCGATGTTTATAGCAAAAACTATTTCACGTTTTATAGTGCTGTTTTAAGTTTAATTTGTCGTTTGAATTTCAGTGGTATTGCTATCTTTATAACGCCAAATCCAAAATCTTTTGCCTTGCATACATTTTCCGTTGGTACTGTTCATCGAAATGCTGAACGTCTCATTTAGATTTTTCTGAAAGTTCTCTAACTCATTGCGCAGCAGCAGGCGTTGTTCTGTGAATTTCTCATCAATGCTGCAAAATAATAGAAATATTTTAATTATTAAAATTTTAAATTATATATCAAACTTTTCAAAAACTTACAAATTTTTCTGCAATTCTGTATCATTGTGTAATAACTGAACAATAACAGCAGGATTTGGAGGATTCGTACTATAAAAAATATATATTTTTTAATTTATATAATAAATGATTTATGGGATAGGAATAGTTTGGTTTTAAAAATTAAATATTTCACTAGACAAAATATATGGCATATTTCAGGAATATTTCGGGCATATTTTCGACAAACACACAGACACAAATATACGTTTGTGGAAAGGCTATGGCAGCATTTTAAATTCTATCTTTGAATTTTAAAGGCAAATTCTGTACGTTTTTGGAAAAGGGCTGAAAATAAGCAGCTTTTCATAGAAACTCCTTCTTTGTCTGCTTGAAATCTGTCGAAAATATGTTTTTAAGCTGCTTTTATTCTGCAAAAAAAATTTGTCTGGGTGCCTTAGATAAAATTTCTGTCATTTTTCAGAGATATTTCTGGTATTTTTCCGACAAACACACAGATAATAGGAATATTTTAGGAAGTGTATAGCAGGTTGTCAAATTTTCCAAAAATATTCCGTTTATATGTGTATTTGCCGGAAATATTCCTGAAAAATCACAGAAATTTTATCGCTGGGTCTCCAGACAGTTTAGAAAACATTTTTTCGACATATTTCAAACATACAAAGGCGGAGTTTGTATCACAAACTATCTGTATTCTGCCCGTTTTCAAAATATGCCGTAAATATGCTATTAAACAACCTTCCCAGATTATTACATTTATCTGTATTCCAGAAATATTTCCGAACATTACAGAAATTTTGTCTCGGGGTGGAAATGATTTTTGATATAATTTTATAGTTTTTATAAAATTTATATATGAAAATTCTATCAATATTTTTAATTTCAACTCACTTTATAACAGCTTCAGTATTAGTTTCCAATTCATCAGTACTTTCATTGTCTCTTATTTTTCGTAGCAATTTGAAAATTTGACAAACATTTTGTTTTTGTTCTTCTTTGGTGCTTTGAAATTCGAACTTTAGTTCGGTAGAAAATTGTTGACCTAAAACATGTTGTTTCTTTAACTTTTCCAAAGTGTTTAGAAGCATATTTTTCTTTTGGTCATATTGAAAGTCGTTGGAACTTAAAAAAATATTGAAGAATTTTGTAAATTATTTTTAAATAATATCTATAACATAATTTAATCTAATTTACCTTAATTCGAAATAATCCTGTTGTAATTTCTGCATTTCCATTAACATTTTTTCACTATCTTTTAAATGGTTTTGTTGTATCTCAACTACGGCAATCAGATTCTTAACTAAATCATTTTGTATTTGCTCAAATGTAATGATTGGCTCAGTTCCATGTAAACTATACATAAAAAATAAAACATATTATATAAATTATTTTTATTTATTTAAATAAGAAAATAAAAACATTTTTAATTACTTTGTATTGCTGTCCAGCATATCCAACATGTCGCAAATACTAATGAATTCTTTCAACATGATTTTGGCATCCTTGATGAGCGCATTTAGATAATTTCGATCCATACTACTATATTGAAAAAAAAAATTTTAATAGTTTTATTATAATTGAAAAATTTAATTTTAAGTGAAAAATTTTATTTTAAGTGAAAAATTTTATTTTAATTGAAAATTTTAATTTTTAATGAAAATTTGTATTTTTAGTGATAATTTGAATTTTTAGTGAAAACTTGAATTTTTAGTGAAAAATTGAATTTTTAGTGAACAATTTAATTTTTAGTGAAAAATTTAATTTTTAGTGAAAAATTTAATTTTTAGTGAAAAATTTAATTTTTAGTGAAAAATTTAATTTTTAGTGAAAAATTTAATTTTTAGTGAAAAGTTTAATTTTTAGTGAAAATTGAATTTTTAGTGAAAAATTGAATTTTTAGTGATAAATTGAATTTTTAGTGAAAAATTGAATTTTTAGTGAAAAAATGAATTTTTAGTGAAAAATTGAATTTTAAGTGAAAATTTCAATTTTTGTCAAAAATTGAATTTTTAGTGAAAAATGGAATGTTTAGTAAGAAATTGAATTTATAGTGAAAATTGAATTTTTAGTAAAAAATTTAATTTTTAGTGAAAATTTAATTTTTAGTGAAAATTAAATTTTTAGTGAAAAATTGAATTTTTAGTAAAAAATTGAATTTTTAGTTAAAAATTGAATTTTTAGTTAAAAATTGAATTTGTAGTGAAAAATCGAATTTTTTAGTGAACATTTGAACTTTTAGTGAAAAATTGAAGTTTTAGTGAAAAATTGAATTTTTAGTGAAAAATTGCATGTTTAGTAAAAAATTGAATTTTTAGTGAAGAATTGAATTTTTAGTAAAAATTGAATTTTTAGTGAAAATTAAATTTTTAGTGAAAAATTGAATTTTTAGTTAAAAATTGAATTTTTAGTTAAAAATTGAATTTGTAGTGAAAAATTGAATTTTTAGTGAAAAATTGCATGTTTAGTAAAAAATTGAATTTTTAGTGAAAAATTGAATTTTTAGTGAAAAATTGAATTTTTAGTGAAAAATTGAATTTTTAGTGAAAAATTGAATTTTTAGTGAAAAATTGAATTTTTAGTGAAAAATTTAATTTTTAGTGAAAAATTGAATTTTTAGTGAAAAATTTAATTTTTAGTGAAAATTTAAATAAATTGTGTGATAAATAAATTTAGTGATAAATTGAATTTTTAGTGAAAAATTTAATTTTAGTGAAAAATTGAATTTTTGTGAAAAATTGAATTTTTAATGATAAATTGAATTTTTAGTTAAAAATTGAGTAATATTTTACATTTTCAGTGTTAATAATACTCAGTCTTAAATTAATATAAATTTTAATGCCAAATTCAGGATGGACCTCCTGTAAATAAACTTACTGATTTTTATTTACTTAGCATTTAGTGGATCCAGATTCAATCGTTGTATCTCATGCATGATCTCCAAGTCTTCTGTGTATAACTGCGTTTGATTCAGCAAATCATAATTACATTTGTATATGGTACTCTTTGAAAAATAAATATTAAAATTATTTTTATTTATATTATGTTATGTTTTAAAAGATCAATTTATCTACCTTGCCATCAGTTTGTTTCTCTGGCAGACTTTCCGCAATACCATGCAAAAGTATTACTACGAACAATATGAGCATCTTGACTGACTCACTTCTCATCTGATACTGAATTTGAATTGAAGAGCAGCCTATGTGTTTTTATATATTTCAGCTTTGGTTTTTTTTAACTGATAACGAGATCAACAACCGAGAGATTTATTACACTCAAAATAATATATGTAATAAATTATTTTGTTTTTACACAAACAAATTTTCATCAACAACCAGGATTCATTATATTGATGAATTTATTCATTGAATTTAAATCGAATTTTTTTTAAATGTTTTTCATTTTCAATATTTTTTTTAACATGAAATTTCAAATAAAGATGTGTCTTCATTTACACATTTATGTATTTATAATATTTAATTGCTTAATATGCGAAGACTCCACTTCATCAAATTAATGAAAAGTGTACATCATGTTGATGAATTTTGTTCATCAAACCATATTTATTTAAATATCATTAATCTTAAAAGAATAAAAAAAAATGAAATTCAGCATAATTAAAGAATAAAATAAATATATAAAGAAAAAATAAATAAATAAATAATTACATTATATTATTAAATACTTTTTTTTTTAATTTGATGTTATAAAAAATATGGAAAATTAAAAACATTGAACAAAGTACGATTTTAGTTCAATGAATGAAATTATCAATATGATGTTCAATATGATGTACACTTTTCATTAATTTGATGAAATGGAGGCAAAATTAGCAATTAAATATTATAAATTTATAAATGTGTAAATGGAAAATATGATTATTAAGCTAAAAATGCTGATCACGTTGGTCCTGTGACTATCCAAGTAACACATTAGCTGCATAATATTGATGCCTAAGTGTTGTAGAAGAGCTTTTCTAACTTATAATGTACGCAAAAGCTGTACAAGCAACTCTCTAACCTCTGCCAAACCCTTATACAAACTTTTTGGCGAAATTAAACCGCTAATTATGAACAATTGCAGCTGGCTGTGCACTAGAAGTGAACAAGCTTTATAAGATCATTAAAAGCTTTTTATTAATGCTAACTTTATAATAGTTGCAATTTTACGTAAAAGGGTTTTACTACAGCTATCTGTAAGAAATGCCTTTGTAAGTGTTTTATCAAGCCTTTTTATACAGCCAAAGGTTACTTGGGTGGTCGGGTATGACAAGAAAAAAACATCCCTATGTATAAATTCTATTTATCGGTCATAGTTCTATCAATTATATATGAAATAAATCGGAAACGTTAGTATGGTGTTGTCCTAAGAATGAAATTTTTATTTGAAACCGTTTATCGGAACTTTCTTTTATCGGTTCCGGTTCCAATCAACAAATTTCGGCCCCGATTCCAAACATTTTCCAGATAACTTTTACGATTCCGTTTCCAAATAAATCAAACGGTTTCAATTCCGGTTACTGAACCAGTTGTTTGCGATACCTGGTTTTAATTATAGTAATTTTTACGAAATAGTATTCGTAAAATAAATACGATGCGAAGTTTGATTATCTTAGAAAACAACGATCCATATATTTTTATTTCGTTAAAACTAAAAATGTTCCGTATAATGAAAATGCAATTAATTCAATTCCTAAACATATTTCCTATGTTTACGTATGTTTCTCTTCTCAAAGCATTAATAAAAATTCGTAAACATACGAAATATGTTAACGTATTAAAATAATTCAAATCAAAACAATATATGTTTACGAATTAAAACAATTCAAATCAAAAATTTCGCGTAGTAATTTTAAGAAATATTTACATAAAATACACAAGATTTTTATACGTAAATAATTTTGGACACTTTACGAAAGTTTATTCGTTGTATGTAAGAATTATTTTATAAATTATTTGTTCGTATGTATTTGTAAAACTATAGCGCCTTCACTGATTGGAATATGCTATCATTTTAGTTCAGAAAATAGAATATTTATAGTTAATATAATATATCAGAAAAAAATCATCTTCATATTGATAAAATTCTGTCTTCCAGCCATGATTCATTGTACTGAAGAACGATTCATAATTTTGATAACTACAAAACATCAATGTTTTGAATTCAATATCTATTTGATGAATGACCGAAAAAGTATACTTCAATATGATGAGGTATATGTAAAGAATACGTTACATCATATTAATGGAATGAACAAAGACATAAAATACATACATCATATTGAAGAATGCTATTCATCAAAACAAATTTCTATAAAAATATTTATTTTTGCCATACTTCTCAGTTCTCAATTCGAAACATTTTTTTAAATTAAAAAAAATTTTGTTTGAAAAAACAAAAAAAATTCGGACAGAATTTTTTTAAATGAAAAAAATTTTGTTTTAGAAAAAAAAAAATTTTTTTTTGTGTATTTTTTTTAACATTTTTCGAACAATTTTTTGTTTTGATGAATTTTTTTTCGGTGAATTTTTTTTCAAACATTTTTTTTAACTTTCTTTTCGGAAAAATTTATTTTTTTGAAAAAAAATTTTTGTTCGGAATTTTTTTTTTTTTTTGATAAAAATATTTTTTTCGTTGATTTTTTTTTCTAACAATTTTCGGAATTTTTTTCAAAAAATAAATTTTTCGGTAATATTTTTTTAACATTTTTTTATAACTTTCGTTTCGGAAAAAAAAATGAAATTCAGAAAATATCAATTGAAATTTTTAACTTTTCATTTGCAACTAAATTTCAATTGATATTTTCTGAATTTCATATGGAAAACTATGAATTTCAATAGCTGTATTCTAACAAACAAATATATAAATTACAATTGATATGTTTTGAATTTCAATTGATCTTTTTGGAATATCAATTCTATATTTCTAAATTACACTAGCAAATTATGTAGTTTCTAACTCGAAAGCAATTCAAGAATTATTCGAGCTATTTGCAGGCTCCGAATCATTGCATACTGGAGAATATCCTTTTCAAATATTTTTAAAATTTTTCGTATATTTGTAAAATTTTTATTTGCTACATCGTTAAATTTTCTAAAAGTTGGAAAATACTTTTTGTCACATATATAAATTGTTGGTTAGTTTTTTAATTTAATTCCAAGTATGTTATTTGATAACATGCAAATATTATAGCTGGTTAAATTTGATACACCTCCGAGTATTTCAGTCACATTATTTTGAAATTCTTTCAAATCGCCCATCAACATTGTACGTTGATCTGTGAATTTTTGATCAATTCTGAAAACGAAAAGCATTTTAATATTTTACAATTAAAGAGCACAAAATAAAAGAATTTCTATCAATAATAATTACATATTTGTTTGCAATACGGTGTTCTTATGTAGACCCTGCAGAATATTCGCCACATCAGAAGGCACTGCGATATCAGTATCATGTGGTTTAATGCTAAAGTATTTTTCGGAAATAGTTAATAAATATAGTATAAACGCATTTTAATAAAAAAAAAACTAACTATTTCTGTATTTCTGCTCTCAGCAATATATCACTCTCTCCACCATTTTCAACTTCATCATCCGGCAACATCCTGAGTAACTTCAAAATATTGCACAAATTTGACTGAAAATGATCCTGTATGATTTTAAATTCATTCCATATGTTATTACGTTGGGTTGAAGATTTATTACGATGCAAGTTAAATTGGTTTTTTGTAGTTTCCAGTCTTGTGATAAGTGTGGCGCGTTTTTTGTTATATTGCTCATCGTGGGTACTTAAAATATATTATAGAAAATATATAATGATATGAAAATGAGAAATGCTGACAAAAATGTAGAAATATGGTAGGTATAGAATTAAAAAAATTTCGAAAAATAAAGTGTAAAAATGTATGGCTCCCACACCAACAAAAACCAGAAGAAATTAACCTTATTAAGCTAAAAATGTTGATCACGTTGGTCCTGTGACTGTCCAAGTAACACATTAGCTGCATAATATTGATGCCTATGTGTTGTGGAAGAGCTTTTCTAACTTATAATGTACGCAAAAGCTATACAAGCAACTCTCTAACCTATGTCAAACCCTTATACAAACTTTTTGGCGAAATTAAACCGCTAATTATGAACAATTGCAGCTGGCTGTACACTAGAAGTGAACAAGCTTTATAAGATCATTCAAAGATTTTTATTGATGCTAGCTTTATAATAGTTGCAATTTTACGTAAAATTGCTTCACTACAGCTATCTGTAAGAAATGCCTTTGTAAGAGTTTTATCAAGCCTTTTTATACAGCCAACGCTTACTTGGGTGGTCGGGTATGACAAGGAAAAAAACTTTCCTATGTACAAGAACAAGCAACCCTCTAACCTCTGCCAAACCCTTATACAAACTTTTTGGCGAAATTGAACCGCTAATTATGAGCAATTTCAGCTGGCTGTACACTAGAAGTGAACAAGCCTTATAAGATTTTTAAAAACTTTTTATTAATGCTAACTTTATAATAGTTGCAATTTTACGTAAAAGTGCTTTACTATAGCTATCTGTAAGAAATGCCGTTGTAAGAGCTTTATCAAGCCTTTTTATACAGCCAACGGTTACTTGGATGGTCGGGTATGACAAGGAAAAAACTTCTCTATGTATAAATTCTATTTATCGTTCATAGTTCTATCAATTATATATGAAATAAATCGGAAACGTTGGTATGGTGTTGTCCTAAGAATGGTTGATTTAACACCTCATATAGACCTTATTTAGTACTGTTGCAGATCTGTGCTTCTATTGGAAAATCAGATTACACTGAATTCTCTAATTGAAGTGTAGTGCAGTAATAGGTCTAAATTGTGTTATTTTGCACCTTTGTCAATGGACACGTAGTATTAATGTTGCCGTTTTGTTTCATACAAAAGTAACTGAACTATGACCGATTAATACAATTGATCCGAACCCGATCCTTGCCATAGAATAATTTTTACTAGCTACATTTACCATTGCCCCTGCATTGTATATAGAATTCCCCAAACAATAAATTTTAATTTTTAAAATTGTTTGCTGCAATCCAAAAAAAAAACCAGTTGGGAAGGTTAGATCACATGGGAAATTTTAAAGTAGGTGTAATTATGATAGTTCGGATTATCAAAATTATAGTCGGTCTAAGCCGACTATAAATACCCTACACATATGTGTGGTTACCATTCAAAGTGATATATAGGTCACCAGGGTATACGAATCCTGAAAATAACTACAAACATTCAATCGCTGAAGAATTTCCATTCATTTGATACCCATATTTACAAATGGGTAGGTGTACCGAATTTCGATTTTTTTTTTTGTGAACCACAAGTCTTTTCGCCGGAAAACATTATTATCATGTATTTGAGCATGATGTCAATATATATTTGACCAACAAAGTTTACCTAAGCACGTATACATAAAAATTGATCTTTATATGTACATTTTATATGTGGTATTTGAACATAAGTGGTCGTATCATAGGTCACCATGGACCGATCTCGCCAATTTTTTCGCACATACAGCGTAGGTATATTAGTAATCTAAGTTATAAGTTTCATTTATCTAGCTCTTCAATTTTAAAAGTCTTAGGGATTTCAACAGACAGACAGACGGACAGACAGACAGACAGACAGACGGACGGACGGACGGACATACAGACAGACAGACAGACGGACAGACAGACGGACAGACGGACATCGCTAAATCGACTCAGGAGGTCATGCTGATCAAGAATATATATACTTTTTCATACCGGAGTTGCTTCCTTCTGGGTGTTACAAACGGCGTACCAAACTGAATATACCCTTTCACTCTTAGTGTAGGGTATAATAACCCTATTAGGGAAGATATAGTCATAGTCAGAACATATTTGTCATGTAAGTACTGGGTTTAAGACATGATAAAAATACAATGATCAGTTCCAAATCATCAAATTTTTACTACGGATGGAAAAAAAAACTGTTTTTTCGTTTTAAGGCTTTTAAAATGTCGACATTTTCAGATTTCGACATATTGTACGGATGCCTTTTTTAAGTGATGTTTAATTCCATTACAATTCAGTGCACCATTTCGCAACACCATCACAAAATTTAATAAAATATAGCACTATGATTGTTTGTATTCATTGATAACACGCAGTAAAGAAAATAATCGTCATATTAATGAATTTCCTTCTTCAAATCATAATTTATTGTATTGCAGAACGATTCATAATATTAATAACTACAAAACATCAATGTTGTGAATTCATTATAAATATGATGAATGACCAAAAAAGTGTTCTTCAATATGATGAACTGTCTGTGATGAATACGTTTCATCATATTAATGAACAAATACATAAAATACAACATATATGTACATTATATTGAAAAATTATGTACATCAAATCGAATTTCAAACAAAATATTTATTTTTCGTTAATTGTTTGCAATAATTCTCAGTTTTCAAGTAGTTATTGTACGTTATTTGTTATGAAATGCTAGATCGACATGCATAAATTAGAAAAATGTTTTTTTTTAATATATTACAGAACGTTTTATTAATAAAAAGTTATATTTTTAAAAAATTAAAAAAAAAATCAAAAAATGTTTTTATTTTTTTTTTTCAAACTATTTTTTTTTTTTTGAATAAATTTTTTTTTGCACTAATTTTTATCTAAAAAATTTTTTTTTCTCCGTACAAATTTTTTTTTACGAAAAAATTTTTTTTCGGAGAATTTTTTCTTTTTTTTTAAAGAATTTTTTTTTGCACAATTTAATTTTCGAATCTATTGAACATTAAAAACATTAAATTACAATTCAAAGAATGAAATCATCCATATGAAGAATCTGGTAGGTTGTATTGAAGCATTTTTTTCTGTGCATATTCATCTTCAATATGTATTTTATAAATAAAATAAATTGTGGTTTTCACATATTTCAATCTAACATATCTCTAACCAATAATATGACTGAATCTAAAACGTAGGATTTGTCATATTTGAATAATTTTTTACCATACTTCGAAATATTATCGTATTCTATAATATTCCAATTAAATTTCAATAAATTAATTTGATTTAATATAGAAATTACTCATGTTTGCATATTTACCGACTTTCAAAAACGTCCAATTGTAGCTTTTGTATTTCACTTAGGTGTTTATCATGTTCTTCGATAGTTTTTCGTTGCAACTCCAACATTTCCATTAAATTATGTAAAAAATCTTCTTTTATTTGACTGTATGTATTGACCACAGAAGTATTCTGAAAACTAACATAAAATATTAGCAACATTTTTAGTATAGATATTTTTAAATTTACCTTTTTAGCATCTCGAACATTCCACAAACATCGTTTATTTTATTTAACATAGTTTTTGCAGCTTGGACAAAGTTAATGAATAGTTTTTGATTGTCTCTACAATATTTAAAAAACATTAAATTTAATTTAATACAATTGAGTTTTATAGAATTTTTCAAATGCCAAATAGATTTTAGTTTTTACATATTTAATAAGAATTTTCAAAATACAAACAATTATGTTCATGCTTTCTTATCGCACAATTACTTGATTCAGAAAAACTATGGAAAGATCTTAAAAAGTTTTGTAAAATAACAATTCCAGTTATCTGTTTTAGTTACCAAAACTTTTTAAATTTCTTCTTAGTATTCGCATGACTCATATATAGGAAATTCCAATTTTAATTCATTAAAGTGTAGATAACAATTGTCAAAAAGTTCAGGTTAACTAAAATCTATTTTTATATTTACTTCGAATTTAGCGGATCCAATTTTAATCGTTGTATCGCCTGCATAGTCACCAAGTTTTCGATCTGCAACTTCATACTATTCAACACTTCATTGTCGCACTTAAATTTTGTTGAATTCTTTTTAGAATAAATGTATTTAATTTATTTTTTTACATATTAAAAAATCAATATTTTCACCTCATTATTTTGTGGTTTTTCCGTAACGCTCTCTGTATTCATGTAGCAAATACTTAAAACGAGCAGTAAGATTAAACGCATCTTGATGAGAGCACAACTCATGAGAGACTAAATTTGAATAATATGTATAATATATATTTTTGATAACAAATAAAACTAATCTATAAAATAAATATAAAAAAAAAAAATGTAAGCACAATTTTGGGAAACTTTAATAATTGAAATTGTTGATTCTCATTAAATGACCATATGAAAGGTGAAAGGGCATATAGCAGGTTCAAATAATCGTTTTCAATCATTTATAATATTACACACAATAAAATTCTCTTTTGGCATGCGGTTAGTTGAACCAACGTTTCTGTTTTGTAACCGAAATACATTTGTTGTAACCTGATATCATTAAAATGAACGTACCTCATTTTACTATAACCGAAATGTTAGTCCGCGTAACTGTACGTTCGGTTGTGGTAACCTCATGGTTGCATTTTTGTATTGTGCAAAAATTGACGTGCGTGCTTGTTATTGTTACAGCAACTGAGTACGTTAAAATTTCAATTGAAGGTTCGGCATGCTTGCTGACTTGAAGGTTGAAACAACCTCATGCTTGCTGACTTGGAGTTTGGCACAACCTCATGCTTGTTAACAAAAAGGTTTGCACAATCTCATGAATGCTGACTAAGAGGTTGGCAGAACCTCATTCTTGCTGACTAAGAGGTTGGCAGATCCTCATTCTTGCTGCATAAAAGGTTGGCACAACCTCCTATTCAGCATGTTGCAAATTCGGTAGTTCAATTTAGTTGATAGTCGAAACAAATCAGTTTTCTGAGTCTACAAAAATAATAGGGTTTTTGAGAATTTTTGAATTATCAAAAACGATAACGTTATTTAACTCATTGTAGACATAAAATCAAAATCTAAAATTGCTTCATTTGTCATAAGTACATTTTTTTATTTAATTTTATTTTTGTTTTTTAAACAACAAAATACTGAAGAATAAATTATTTTCAGTTCTATAATGAAAAATTCGAAAAATATTTGACATATATTTGAAAAATGCTTGTCATAAGTATAATCTAAATTATTTTCAAATAAATTTAATTTAACCCTGTGGTCTGTGATTTCGTCTGTATGTAATATTACAAGTTTGCATGCTGTTTAAATTCGATAAACCTCTGAACATTTCCACCAAATTATTTTGAAACTCTTTCAAATCGCCCAGCAACATTGCACGTTGATCTTTGAATTTTTGTTCAATTCTAAAAACGATAAACATTAAAAAAAATATTTGGTTATTAAAAAAAAAATCTAAATTAAATAATTTACATATTTGTTTGCAATTCGGTGTCATTGTGTAGCAACTGCATAATATTCGCTACATCAGTAGGCATAGCAGACAAATTAGAATGTATGTCCAGTGGTTTAATGCTAAAATATTTTTTAAATAATTATAAAAAAATATAAATTATAAAGATATTATATATATAGAACAAAAATACAACTCACTTTGACGCTGGTATTATTTCAGCTGCCATCAATATATCATTCCCACTACTATTTCCATTTTCATCTGTTGGCAATATCCTCAGTAATTCCAATATATAACACAAATTCGATTGCAAATTGTCTTGTATAATTTTAAATTTGTTCAACAAGTTATTGCGATTAGTGGACAATGTATTATCCATGGCAAATTGGTTTTTTACATTTTTCAATCTTGTGATAAGTGTGGCGCGTTTTTTGCGATTTTCCTCATCGGGGGTACTAGAAATATTATACAACAAAAAAAAGATATGATGACCATAATATTAAATCAGATATAGCACACAAAATATATAAAATAATACATTTCAATTAAAATCAAAAATTTGAAAATTCTTTAGCAAATCATTTCGCAACACCATCCGAAAATTGTTATGAAATTCTAGAAAAATCTAGAGTTTATAAATATGATATGCTCTTTCTATTACTTATAAATAACATATACATTTTATTTAAAGTTATCATATCTCTGAACCTATTGCATTACTGTATCCAAAATGTAGGATTTATCAGAATTAAATAATCTTTACCAAATATTATTGTATTCTATTATATTCCATCTAAATTTCAATAAATTGTTTTGATTTAATATAGAAATTGTTGCTTGTTTGCATATTTACCGACTTTCAAAAACCTCCAGTTGTAACTTTTGTATTTTGATTAGGTGTTCATCATGTTCTTCGATAGTTTTTCGTTGCAAATCGAATATAGCAATCAAATTATTTAAAAATTCCTGTTTAATTTGCTTGTATGTATCAATCACTGTATTCTCCTGAAAACTTATATAAAATATTAAAATTAATTTAGTATAATTATTTTTAAATTTACCTTTCCAGCATCTCGAACATTCCACAAACATCGTTCATCTTATTTAGCATGATTTTTGCATCATTCAAAAAGGTATTGAATAGAATTTTATCGTGTCTAAAATATACAAAATTTAATAATATCAAATTATAACAATTTAATTGTATTTTTATAAAATTTTGTTAATCTAAAACATATTTTATATTTCCAAATAGATTTCATTTGTACAATTTCAATAATAGTTTGCAAAATGAAATAAATTCTTTTCATTCTATTTTATTTTAAAATTATTCAAAGACTATAATAATAATAGAAACATCTTAATTAGTTCTGTAAATTAACAAATTCAGTTATACGTTTTAGTTTCAAAACTTTTTCAAGTCTTTTTCTAACTTTAAGTTGTTCGAATGATTCATGTAAGAGAAATTCCAAATTTTATTTCATTATAGTCGAAATACTAGTTGTCAAAAACTTCCAGATAAGCAAAATATATTTTTATATTTACTTTGAATATAGCGGATCCATTCTTAAACGTTGTATCGTCTGCATAGTCACCAAGTTTTCGATCTGCAACTTCATACCAATCAACGCTTGATTGTCGCACTTAAATTTTGTTGCGTTCTTTTTACAAAAAAAGAATTTAAATTTTATTTATATATTAAAATCAAAACTTCTACCTCATTATTTTCGGGTTTTTCCGTAACGTTCTCAGTATTCGCATAGCAAATACTAAAAACGAGCACTAAGATGAAACGCATCTTGATGAGCACACGACTCAAGAGAGACTAAGTTCGAATGTTGTATATATATTTATGATAACGATTAATATTAAATCATAACACTTGATGTTGTTACTTGATGTTGTGATCCCTGCTATAGTGAACATGATAAAGGCATGACAAGCCAATGAAAATCCGATCATTTCCTGATGGGGCGCATCGGGTAAATTTCTGCTTTGGGTTGCGATATCTTTTAATAAAATACTTCTAAAATCTATATAAAATCAAGAAGTATTCGGAGTGGTATACAGCTAAACGGAAACATTCCGGATTTTAATAAACAAATCCACTCAGTTATCAATAAAAAAGTAACTAAGAGCAATTAGTCTTAATAATGCACAGGTTAATGTCTTAGGTAACAAAAATGTTTTTGCTGTTTTCTTCACAAAATTTAAAGAATAACTATTGTTTTGTTTGCTATTGTACTTTGTTTTGCGTTGTCCGTCTGTCATTGCTATCTGGTCCTTAATGTATTTGTCTGTCGATATGTTGAAAATAACTAAGAACAATTATTCTTGATATACAGAGATTATATTCTTGGGTATCAAAATTTGAACGAACAATAAATATTTAGGGAAAAATAAATATAAAACCTTTATAAAAATGATGATATTTAATTCGATTTATTATAATCGTTTTATAGCACAAGTTGAGCACAAAAAAAAAAAAAAAAAAAAAACTTAATTTCCAACAAAAATTTTGATTTTTATTATTTGTAAAATGCGTAATAGTTAAAATTGTGGTTTTCGTATTATATCACACAACTATGTAAACTTAAAATCTCGAAAATGGCACAAACCGCACACGTTGAACATAACGCGACATAAACTTGACAAATTTTTATTATTAGCACAAACCTAACACAATTTAGCACAATATACATTTGTCTGTGGTAACTTCACTACAAAATGTTAATAGATTTTATTATAAAATTTAGATTATTAATTCCTACACATTTTTTTATACCCTACACCTATGAGGTACAGGGTATATTAACTTTGTGCATATATTGTAACGCCCCTTAGGAGGCGTGTCCGGTATGGAAAAGTATATATATTCTTGATCAGCATCACTACCCGAGTGCGTTTAGCCATGTCCGTCTGTCTGTCTGTCTGTCTGTCTGTCTGTCTGTCTGTCTGTCTGTCTGTCTGTCTGTCTGTCTGTCCGTCTTGCTGTCTTGCTGTCTTGCTGTCTTGCTGTCTTGCTGTCTTGCTGTCTTGCTGTCTTGCTGTCTTGCTGTCCGAATACAGAATAACTTGAGAAATACTGATCAGAATGCGATGAAATTTCGACTCAATATATTTTAGCCAAAAGTAGGAACTGAGTTTGAAAATGAGCCAAATCGGTCAACGGACACGCCCACCTCCCATACAAGTAACTTTTATATAACTCTTTCGGAACTAATAACTCGAAAAGTATTCAAGGTATAGTTATAAAATTTAAAACATATTGTTAGAATTCACCTAAAAATATGTGGTCCAAAAATGGGCGTGATCCGCCCACTTTTTTTTTTCATTATTTCCCGGGTTTTCATAGTGGAAATTTGATCCGCAAATTATTAAAATCAAATCTATGAAATATTAGCCTTTCAAAATTTTAAATATAGGCGTGGTCCGCCCAATTATATTTCTCAATTTTTTTTTTTAGTTTTTTATACTTTATATAAATTTTTTAATTTATGGGGATATAAGACGTAAATTTCTGATTTATGAATAATATTCTGAGGGTGGGGAGGTTCAGCATAATTAAAAATAATAAAATTTAAGGTATACAATTAAATATTCCTCATTAAAATCTCCACCAAAGGTGTAGGGTATTCCATAGTCGGGCCCGACCGACTATAAAAATCCGCCCCATGTGACCGAACTTACCCATGTGACCTAACTTTCCCAACTCGTTTTATAAAAGTTTTATAGCACACATTGAGCACAAATTAAAAACTCAAAATTTTACTATAAAAATAAAGTGCGAATAGTAAATATGGAATTTTTATTTATAAATGCTTAATTTTTTCATATTTTATATTTTTATATTATAGCACAAAGCGCACATGTTGAACATAACTCATGACAGAAAAAAAAAACAAGCATTTCCCATGAAATTACTCTGCTAACTTCCACTAAAAATTGATTATGATTTTTAATAGTTTTATAAATATTTGAACATTTTATTAGTAGCACAAACATAGCACAATTTAGCAAAATATACGTATTTCGTTATCTGAAAATGTCTGTGCTAACTGCAACTCCAAAATGATTATACATTTCAGATTATAGATTTTAAAATCTAAATAATTATTTTGTATATTAGTTTTATAGCACAAGTTGTGCACAACTCTTCAACAACTAAAAATTTACTATAAAATGAAATTGAAATTTTCGGATATTTCGGATATTTAATATCGGATTTTTATTTATAAAATGGTCCATTTTTCATATTTTATATTTTTATTTTATAGCACAAAGCGCACAAGTTGAACATACCTCATTACAAATTCATGTGAAAAACAAACATTTTTCGTTATCTCAACTAGCACAATATTAGATTATAAATTTTTAAATTTGTAATAATTATATTGTATATCAGTTTTATAGCACAAGTTGTGCACAACTCTTCAAAAACCTAAAATTTACTATAAAATGAAATATCGGATCTTTAATATAGGATTTTTATTTATAAAATGCTCCATTTTTTTATATTTTATATTTTTATTTTAGAGCACAAAGCGCACTAGTTGAACATGACTCATCACAAACTCATGACAAAAACAAAAATTTACTTTGAAATCACTGTGCTAACTTCCACTAAGAATTGATGGTCTATTAATAATTTTTTAAATATTTGAACTTTTTATTAGTAGCACAAACCTGGCACAATTAAGTACAATAAGAACTGAATTTTTTTTTTTAATAGTTTAATACATTTTATAACATTTTATTAGTAGCACAAACCTAGCACAATTTAGCACAATATTCGTTTTTCGTTATCTCAAAATGTCTGTGCTAACTGCAACTCGAAAATGTTTATACATCATAGATTTTAAATTCTAAATAATTATTTTGTATATTAGTTTTATAGCACAAGTTGTGCACAACTCTTTAACAACAAAAAAATACTATGAAATGAAATTTCGGATATTGAAAATTGGAGTTTTATTTATCAAATTAACTATGAAATCACTGTGCTCACATTCACTAACAATTGATGGTGATTTTTTATAGATTTATAAATATTTGAAATTTTTATTAGTAGCACAAACCTAGCAAAATTAAGCACAATATACGTTTTTCGTTATCTCAAAATGTCCGTGCAAACTACAACTCCAAAATGTTTATACATTTTAGATTATAAATTTTTAAATTTGAAATAATTATTTTGTACATCAGTTTTATAGCACAAGTTGAGCACAACTTTTTAATAACCAAAAATTTACTTTAATAAAGTGTCGACTTAGCCCTGGTCTCCCCTAAAGAAATTTTCAGTACGATTTTTATTCTAAAAATACTTTTTAAGTACAATATATATTTTTGAATTATCTGAGAACATAGTTGAGATAATTTTGTATATTTTTGTTTATGTACACTTGGTTCCTAAAGCTTACAGTTATTTCGTAATAAATCGCAGAATTATTCCGCACGTTCCGTATGGAAATTTGCACTAAAAATAATTTTGTATATGACAATATTAATAATCATTATAATTACGTTATAAAAATTATTACGAAATAAAAATGTATATACTATTCGTATTTCGAGATGTTTTTTAAGATTTTAATTTTTTTACAATTTTTGAAAAAAAAAATTATTGATATTTTTAATACTGTAAATTTACACTTTTGGAATTGCTAGAAAATCGATATTTATACTTTTGAAAATGTCCAGGAAATTCTGATTTAGGAAAGGGGATTTAACTCTTTAAACAAATTTGTTAATTTTAATGATAATAAATGCTTCATTCTGGTTCCGGATGGGACAATAGGGGACCCTCATATAAAAATACAAATTTTTACGTTATTTTAGTTACAATGATTATGTTTAAGCTTTATAAATATTAATTAAGGTTTTCTAAAAAAAACAGAAAATAAAATTTTAAATCTATACTTTAAAGGCAAAGTTAGTAAATTTGGTTACTCGAAGTACATGAAAAACTGGTATATTTACAAGTTGTGTAGCAACGTAACTATACGAAAAGTGTTAATCATTTTGATAGTTAGTGTGGTCTGTACACTCAAAATAAAATCCGCTTAAAATACACGAAATTATTCGTATATTTTACAAAAAAAAATCGTGAAATTTATCCACTAAATATTTCGCAAGATACACGAAAGAACTTTCGTAAATTTATGGTAAAATTACGAATATTATTTGTTTATATTACGAAACTATTCGTAGATTTTATCTACGAAAGTCATTCGTACATAGTTTCGTAATATATTGAATATTTGTCTGCCTTTTTACGAATATATTCGTACATTTTACGAAACTATTCTTACTTTAGTTTAGTAAGTTACTCATAAAATGTAAAGCTCATTCGTAAAATATGTTATTCTTTCGTAAATAAAATTGTAATAAAAAATAATATTACGTAAATTTCGTAATTTAAACGAAATATTCGTAATTTGTTGTTATTTTAATTTTGCGAATGTTGATTCGTAATATATACGAATCGTTCGTAAAAATGATTTTGGAAAAATAATAGAAATTACGAAAATTTCGTGCATTCTACGAATTTTTTTTGTATTTTACTAAATTAAAAATTACGAAAAAAATATTTCGTAAAATGTCCTAAAAATTATTTTGAGTGTACTGTGGCTAACCATAGGCAATTTTCTTGTTTATCTTTGTTCCTAAATGGCAATAAAAAATTATATACAAATTTTCCAAGTTTAAATTTAATTATCATACAAACATATTCGAATAATACCAGTCGTTAGTATATTAAAATTAATCTTCGTAATTAAAAAAATACTTTTAAAGTTTTTTGTAAACAGTACTACTTATATTGGTTTATTCTAATTATAGTGTGAACACGGGTTAAACGTTTTGATGGCACTTTACTTAATTCAAAAATGAGTATGCAGTTACACTCAGCACCATCGAATTGTATAGAATTGATGTATGGGATGTCAATGGCAAAAATCGTGTTGGGTTGTGTTATTATATAACGACAGCAAGTTTTTCGTTACAGTTTAATGTTTTCAAATGGCACGGTTTCGGTTTAACGATTGCATGTTACGGTTTCACTTAAGGTTTTTATATAGGGGCCATTCCACACCAAATCGTCCAAAAAAGATCAAATTTGAGATTTTACCTTTTCGATTTTAATGAAATTTTGGCAACTGATAAAGGGTATCGAGACATGCACTACCCATTTATTCTTTATTTTTTCCGACCACTACTTCCAGAGATACAGTGGCTCAAAGTTGGAAAAAAAGGGCCAAAAATCACTTTTATATGGTTGTTCATATTTAAATATCTCTGGAACTAGAAATGATAGAAACTCCGTCATTAACTCGTTTCAAAGCTAATAGAACAAACTTTTAGAAAAATTAAGTTATAACTTTTAAACGTTAACATGTGGCCCGTGGTCATTATCTCTGCACTTCAAAATTGTGGTCCTTAAAAAGGACCCTTTTTAAATTTTTGAAAAAAATCCAAAATGTTCGTCAATTTATTGTAAATGTTCATGCAAAATATCAAGATGGTATTTTAATGGCATCATATTTTAAAAAATAATTTTCTAAATTTTTTCAATATTTTTTGTATTGAAAAAAAAAAAGATTTTTTACAAAGTAACATTTGCAATAATTTTTCAATGTATTTGTAACTCTAATTTCGAAAAGTGATTGTTGGCCCTTTTTTTCAACTTTGAGCCACTGCATCTCTGGAAGTATTGGTCGGAAAAAAAAAATTGGTTAGTGCATATCTCAATTGAAATCGAAGAAGGTGAGTTCCAACCGCTAGTCGATTTGGTGTGGAATGGCCCATAGATGTTAATTTTTTTAATATTTTAAAGAAAAAATAGATTTTCTTTTATATAGAATTACAAATCAATATTATTAATATAAAAATTTCTCATTTTTGTATAATGATTAAAAATTAAATGGTTTTAAATAGATATCGGATAACTTGCTCAGCGTCACGTTCTGAGTCAATTTCACGGTGTTTATCATATGGCTTTTCTTTGTCTGTTGAAATCAAAATTAGAGCAATATCACAGAAAAAAATTAAGTTTAATAAAATACAGAATTTCGGTATTATTTATTTATTATTATTTCATATTCTATAATTGCCCTATTCTGGCACGAGTCATAAACTCAACTCCACCTTAATTGCGCGCTTAGTCACAATTGTCATAATTTCGTATTTTGTGTTATCAAAATTTGTGGAATTTTAAATGCAGATTCCCGGCATATTTTGAATATGGGAAGAAAATTAAAAGCTTTTGAAGTCAAACTTTGCACTTTTATCCTAGCTTCAAATGGTTGTAGAATTTAAACGGAGCGTCATAGAGGGGCCAAACTTTGCACTTTTTATCCAATATTAAATCTGATTATTTGGTATAAAAATCATAGGGACCGACTTACTACGAATCAAGATATCACATCTTTAACTTCAAATGGCTGTAGAATCTAAACGGATATCGCAAAGGGATCAAACTTTGCACTTTTTATTCTAACCTCAAATGGCTGTGGAATCCAAATGAAGAGTTGTAGAGGGGCTAAACTTAATTCCTATTAATATTTTCGAAATATCACAAGATATGTCAACCTGCGTAATTTGCAAGTAAAATGATGTTTACGGCTGTAATACTTGACACCAATAAATCAAATACTGCAGTGTAGCGTAGTCGCTGCAGAGACTTCACTATAATACAGTCGACTGTCATTGCAAAATGAACTAAATACTGTAGAGTGCATTCATGAATTTTTTGCAGACAGAACTTCAAATACATTTGTGCAGATATCTATTATGTATTATAAAAAGTTGCTGAAAACAATTCAACCTATTCGAATTTCACTTAAACTCAAAATTTAGGAATTCATAATTAATAAATTACAATTTTAGCAAAAATAATACAAATATTATTTAAGTGTAATAAAAATAAACTTCTTTCTATAAATCATGCGGAACACTTTCGATGCGCTTTGAACAGCAATTTATATATAACATATGACTATATAATATATTTGATGAAATACTACATATATACCTACGATTTTATACAAGAATATTCCAAGATTTTTAGTTTTATATAGGCCTCTTGACAGCAAGATGTTGTACTTAAAAATATTTCTGATTTTGATGATATTCAAAATAACTGCTGTTTATTCAAATTTTAATGTTCATTTTCACATCAACAACTTAACAGATGTAAGTGATGCCATGACTAGTTAAAAACTTAAGCATTTTAACAATTTTTTTAATTTCTAATTAATTTACTGAGGTTGGAGGTTTGTTGAAAATACCAAACATGCTGAGTTTGAAGCCACAATGTGAAGATTTGCCGGATAAGACTGTAGAAATCAATAAGTTGTAAGTAGATATAGACATTATTTATCGTTGGTGTAAAAATAAAACTCACCAAAGACACTATAAAATTAGAATTGGTGCTTTTACATCTAAAAAAAATCAATTTTGTGTGTTTTGTAGAGTACAACTTTTGAACCAATTTTAATTAAATCAATTTTTTGAGACATATTTAATAAAATAACGGTTTTTTTTTTGCATAAAATGATGATTTGATTTATTTCGAATGTCGTTTTGGAAAAATAAAATCTGACAACGTTGCGTATGGCTGAAATATTGAGCAAGGCTTGGCCGAAGCTCTACATGTTTGTTGCATCATAGTATTTAAATATTAGTTACTTTTATTCCTAAGTATAACGACTATACTATCAGTTAATAAACTAATTTTATATAATTTTACAACACCATTTAGAACAGATGACCGATTATCCAATCAACTGAATAAATTTCAACTTCAGTTTGATGTCATGCAGAATACTCTACTGGAACAAAGAAAAGAAATAAAACTTCAGTTGAGAGACATGCAGAAAAATCTACAAGATTTTAAGAAACAACAAAAACAACAACAAATCTCGCTCACGCATGTTAGAAATGCAATTGGTAAACTAAACCCGAAGTATCAGGAGATAATAACAGATGAAGAGAATACAGAAACAGATCAAGAGAGTACAGATCAAGCGAATACAGAAAAGAAAGGAGATTATCCCTATAATTGTGCAGAAGCAGTACCTAATGGTGGATCCAGTGGCATTTATACAATACAAGTACCCGTAGTACATTCTGCACCATCAATGGTATATTGTCTAGTGGATCCAGATGGTGGTGCCGCCTGGACCATTATTCAGCGAAGACAAGACGGTACGGTAAACTTCAACCGCAGTTGGACCGAATACAAAATCGGGTTTGGTAATCTGCATGGGGAATATTTTATTGGTCTGGATTTAATTCATGCACTGACTAATCTTACAAAAAACGAATTGCGGATCGAGTTGCAAGACTTTGAAAATGTCACGAAATATGCGAAATACTCAAGATTCAGTGTTGGAAATGAGATGGATGCCTATAAATTGTATCAATTGGGTGATTACAATGGCAATGTTGGTGATTCATTTAAAAATCATGAAGGTATCAAATTTTCTTCGTATGATAACTATAATGCTAACGATCCTGATAACTGTGCATCATATTTTGAAGGAGCGTGGTGGTATACCAAATGTTTTAGTTGGTAAATATTCAATTAAATTGTAATTTTCAATACTTGTTTAACTATTTTTAGTAATTTAAATGGCCGTTATCTTCATGGAAATCATCCAAAACAGGCTTATGGTAGTGGAATTGTCTGGGGAAGATGGCACGGATTTACCTACTCTCTTAAATACTCACACATGGCTATTAGACCAATTCAATTACAACGAGCGGGGAAAGTTAAGCCAAAGTCGGCCAGGCCCGACATGAGGTGGATGTTAATATAGAACATTTAATTGTATACCAACATTTTTAAAGTTCTGAATTATGCTGAATACCCTATTCGTCAGCATATTAATCACATATTAGAAATTTACGTCTTATATCCCGTTAACTACAAGATGTATACAAGAAAATACTAACAAAAAAATGTTGAAAAATAAAAAAAATAAATAAAGCATATATGCAGAATTGAAAGGTTTATATTTCATACATTTGTTTTCAATAATTTACGACCAGAATGAAAAAAAAAAGTTTTAAATAAAAATACGTTTTAAAAAAAAGTGGGCGGATTGGGCTCATTTTTGGAACACATATTTGTAGGTGAACACTAACTATACATTTTAAATTTTTGAACTATGTATATCTTCAATACTTTTCGAATTATTGGTTCCTGTTATACATGAATGACTTTATGGGAGGTGGGCGTGTGCGTGGACCGATTTGGCTTATTTTCTACACATATTGCAACAAAATTTTCATGCTGACCAGTATTTCTCAAGTTATCGTCAAGTCGGGCAGACAGACGTAAATGGCTAAACGGACTCAGATCGTGATGCTGATTATATACTCTTCCATGTCGGCCATGCATCATAAGAGTCTTTACAATATCTGCACAAACTTAATATACCCTGTACCTCATAGGTGTAGGGTATAATAAGATCCAGTTTTGCCGTTTTAAACTGAACCCAGTCTGCCATGTCTCGGAGACCTCGAAACTTTCTCAAATAACTTCGATAAAAAAGTTCGATCTCGTTGCTTTCTCGATTCGAATTTTTAAAAATTTCCGTACATTGAAATACTTTGACAAGATACGATAATTCAACATTTATCAAATCGATATCGCAGTATTCTCGAACTTTGATTATTTTTTTCTTCGATATCGTTCCGATTTCAAAAAATTTCTCATATCGAGACAACTGCGACAGAACCATCTAGGTCCAATTTGCGATAGATATCGTTACGAGAACAGGTCCTATAACGTGTGATTTTTCCATCTACTCACAATGATCTCGTAACGATTTTGATACGAATGTCATACTGGGAAACATCTAGAAATGTCCATAATACATACATAACAGTAATTTGGACAGTAGACTGACTACCTCTAGAAATGCTCTATTGGATGAGAAAATCGATGTGAAGAATTTTCAGCGAAATATGGGACTCGCCGGGACCCCAAAGTAGACTTTTTCGTACCTAAATCAACAATTTCAAAATTGTTTTGAAATTATGTCTCTAAAAAAAGTTTTAGTTTAATGTTTTTAGTTTATTGCGTTTGAGGGACGACATTTCAATTAAATTTTGAAATTGTTGATTTAGGTACGAAAACGCCTATTTTGAGATCCCGGCGGGTCCATTCCCCATATTCGGATTTCGCTGAAAATATTCCACATCGATTTTCTCATTCAATAGAGCATTTCTAAGAAGTTACCTTCAACATCAAACTCGATGATTTTTTTTCATACAAAGTCATTGTCAGTCTAATGGACAGTTAAATTTTGAATACGATAAAAGAATTAAGAATAGTTCAGATGGTTTTTGGGAAGAACTGGTACTTGAGATGTATTTGCACCGAAACAGTAGTTAAATGGGTATTGTTACATTATGTTAAAACCGTAATTGATATCGGTATTTCTACAAAAAAATATATATATTTTATTTAAAATGTATTTTCATTTTCATTCATTTTTAAATTCATTTACTAGTTTAAGAGAACTCGATAAAAGAACTTGAAAAATGTATTTTTTCAACAAAAATTTTAATTAAAAAATTGCAATGCGTTTAAAAGTTTGTAATATTTCAAAATTAGTCCACACTATTTCGAAGAAATTTGCGGATAAAATAAATTAAGTGAATGCATTATAAGTGATTGCTATATAAACAGGCCTACAAATAAAAAAGAAAAAATGTGGGCCAATCACGCCAATTTTTGCGCACGTTTGATAGATGATTGTTTTTAACTAATTTAAAATTTTATAAATTTATCTTGAATACTTTAAGAGATATGAGATCCTAAAAAGTAAACACATTTCTGGTATGGGATGTAGTTGAGTACGTTGACTAATTTGACTCATTTTCGAACTTCAAATTACTTGTCTACTAAAATATATTTAAATTAAATATTACCGCATTCGGAATAGTGTTTATCAAGTTTTCCTGTATATATTTCATTACTGCTATTTAACACATCCGATTTCAAAAAAAGGTTTTGTCAATTATACGTATTTGGTTAATCGTCATGACTGAATGACAACGCATTTAAAAAATAATATAATTAGTTACACTCACATATTAAATTTAATTATATGTATGTTTTCCATAGCTAAATCTCTAATCATAAATATCATAAACATAAATCTTCACACTCACTAATTGACCGAAACCTGGATATTGCTGAAAATACCCACATATTCCATAAATATACCTAAGTGCTTTTGCAGCAAACCTTTTAATACATATTTTTCAAATATCACAAACAATGTCAAATATTTGACCCGAATAGTTTACAAGTAAAATTATGTTTAGGGCTGTATTACTTTTCAAAAATCTTTGATTTCTTAGTATGACCATTTTAGCAAATCTGTCGAAAGAAAGGACAATTATTCTAACGTAACCGGTCCAGTACTTAAAAACAAATAAAAACTTATAAGTTTTTCACTATCTCAGTTGATTTTCAAATTATTATATAATGAAGTGATTTTGTTTTTCGTTACGGTTTAATATTTTAAATGGTACGGTTTCAGTTTACTAATTTCATGTTACGGTTTCACTTAAGGTTTTTATATAGATGTTAATTTTTTCAATATTTTAAACAAAAAATAGATCCTCTTTTATATAGAATTACAAATCAATATTATTAATATAAAAATGTCTGTGAGGGGTCAAACATTGCAAACTTTGCTATTCTAACCCTAAAATGGCTGTGGAATCTAAACGAAACGTCGTAGTGGGGCTAAACTTAATATCCTATTAATATTTTCCAAATATCACAAAATGTGTCAAATATTTTACCTGAGTAATTTGCAAGTAAAATGATGTTAATTGTTGTAATACTTGACACCAATAAATCAAATACTGCAGTGTAGCGTAGTCGCTGCAGAGACTTCACTATAATACAGTCGACTGTCATTGCAAAATGAACGAAATGCTGTAGAGTGCAATTGTGCATTTTTTGCAGGGATAACTACAAATACATTTGTGCAGATGTCTATTATATATTAGAAAAAGTAACTGAAAACTATATAAACTATCCGAATTTCACTTCAACTCAGAATTTAGGAAATTAAAATTTTAGCAAAACAAAATATACAAATATTATTTGAGTGTAATAGTAATTAATTTCTTTCGAAAAATCATGCGGAACACATTCGATGCGCTTTGAGCAGCAATTAATATATAACATATGATTATATAATAGATAGTTGATGCAATACTACATATATACCTACGATTTTCAACATAACTTTATTTAAGAATATTCCAAGATTTTTTAGTTTTATATAGTCCTCTTGACAGCAAGATGTTGTTTTTAAAAATATTTCTGATTTTGGTGATATTTATAATAACTGCTGTTCATTCAAATTTGAATCTTCATCTTTACATCAGCAATTCAACAAATGTAAGTGAATGCTATGAATATTTAAAATTTAAACATTTCAAAATTTTTTTTTTAAATTTTCTAATTAATTTACTGAGGTTGGAGATTTGTTGAAAACACTAAACACGCAGAGTTTGAACCTACAAGGTGCAGAATATAATGATATCAATACGTCGTAAGTAGATCTATAATATAAATGAACTGTAAAACAATACGTCTTTATTATAAATACACAGTCTAGAATTTATCGTTGTGGTAAAAGTAAAACTCACCAAAGACACTATAAAATTAGATTTGATGCTTTGATATCTGATGTAATATATTTGAATATATCTGACTTGAATATATCAGATATGAAAATATCAGATTTGAATATATCTGGTTTGAATATATCAGATTAGAATATATCGTCACTACCATGCCAAAGGGGTGAATGTGCAATTTTTGACATTTGCGTTTTTTTATATTTTTGAATGTAGTTTATCCTCAAGTATGCTGTGCCAAAGTCGTGTGTCATTTTGCTGGATATTTCTAGCCACAAAAGACAAAACCAAAAGGACGAATTTGAGAAATTGAAAATCTTGTCATGCAAAAGGACGAATCTTTTCGTTTTTTCGCCAAACCTTTTTATTGGTACAAGTTAAAAAAGTGATGTCGAGGTATTAATTGTTTGTTTTTAAAGCACCTATCGACCTGCATCATTATTTAAAAATATGTTGCCAACATTTTTTCCTGCAAATAACAAATGGCATGCAGATCGATAGTTGCTTTGAAAAAAAATAATAAATGCCTTTACAGCACTATTTTATCTTGTACCATTAAAGAGTTATAGCAAAAAAACGGAAATACTCGCCCTTTTGACAAGACATGATTTTAAATTTTTCCAATTTCTTTGTTTTTTCGCCATAACTTTTTATTGGAATAAGATAAAATAATAATGTAAAGGTATTAGTTGTTTGTTTTTAAAGCACCTATCGACCTGCAACATTATTTAAAAATATGTTTCCTGCAAATAAAAAATGACAAATTAATGTTTGGTAAAATATTTTTAATTAATGATGCCAATAGACAGGTGCTTTAAAAGCAAATAATTAATACCTTTACACTACTAATTTATCTTGCACCAATAAAAAATTATAGCAAAAAACGAAGAAATTGGAAAAATTTAAAATCATGTCATGCCAAAAGGGCGAATCTTTCCGTTTTTTTGCTATAACTCTTTAATGGTAGAAGATAAAATAGTGATGCAAAGGCATATATTATTTGTTTTCAAAGCAACTATCGATCTGCATGCCATTTGTTATTTGCAGGAAAAAATGTTGGCAACATATTTTTAAATAATGATGCAGGTCGATAGGTGCTTTAAAAACAAACAACTAATACCTTTACATCACTATTTTATCTTGTACTAATAAAAAGTTTTGTCGAAAAAACGAAAAGATTCGTCCTTTTGACATGACAAGATTTTCAATTTTTCAAATTCGCCCTTTTGGTTTTGTCTTTTGTGGCTAGAAATATCCAACAAAATGACACACGACTTTGGCACAGCATACTTGAGGATACATTACTATTTTATCTTACATTTTTTTGATAAAATAATTTTTTCGGACATACATTTTTGGATATATATTTTTTGGATATATTTTTTTTAATCGAAAAAAATGTGTGAAAGTCCGCCCTTAAAATAAAAGCTTATATTGAGAAGTGATAAAAACAAGAAATAAAATGTCCGATCATCAAGTATATATCGTTGGAAAGGTCTAGGCGGTTAATATATTTGTCCTATAGGTTTAATTGACCTCCGAGGTCAACTACAATAAATGATGTTAGTTTTTTCTGACTTCAACCCACCTAAATGCAATTTTTTTTTTTTTGTCATATTATGGTCTTGTAAAATTATAAAACGTTACCGTTGAAAGTGTTTGTAACGAAAAAGTCACAAATTTAGTGAAAACGATTTTGTTACTGAAGAAAAAAATTCTTACTGAGATTTGAGTAAAAGTCCAATTTTCCAAAAAAAATGGAAAATAATAAAATGTTCGACTTTACAATTTTTTATTTACTAAACACTTGAGATATTTAAAAACGGGTTTCAGTTTATTATTTATGTGTTAATTGTTTATGAAAGTTCCGTACAAATATTTTGATTTCAGGATAAAATGTACAATCTATGTATAAATATGTAAAGTCTTCAAAAATTAAAAAAATAGATCTGTAAAACTAATTAAGATATTTTCTCATGTAAGCACATTTTCTTTAGATATCATAAACAAAAGAATTTTAAAAATCGGATAACTTTTGGATGTTTAACAATTTTTGAAAAAATGTTCATGAAAAAATCTCGACTTTACTGATTTTTATCTCAATAACCATGAAAGATACAAACTCCAATTTAAAAACTTAAGTTTGATCAAGTTCTCTCTATACAACACTTTTTAAATTTTTAAAATCGGTTGAGAGGTTCCAAATATACTGAATTTCACCCGATTAAAGGGCGTTTAGGAGTCACTGTGCGCTGAGACATTTTCAACGGTACATAAAACTTCATGATCGGACATCAAATAACTAAGCTATACTGAAACAAATGGTTTTGGCGGATTCCAAAAAAAAATATTTTTTTTTGTTTCTGACACTTTTACGAGATCATTCATTTTAGGGGCGGACTTTCAAAAAAAAATTGTTTGTAAGGACACCGACCCGGCCTAGTGTACGCAGTGCGTAATTCAGCAGGTGTGAAGTATTGAGGAGAGGGAGGGGTGAATCTATTCTTTTGTGAGATAACAGACGGAAAATCCTAAAAGAACCAATAAAAAAATGACCGAAATGAATCAACAAGTCCAAAAAATATTTATTGGCGAAGTTGTATTCTGGGAAAAACCAATTGGTTTAAATTCCTAAAAGTTTTCAAATTTGATTGCAATTTCGTTTAATGAACAGCATTCATCAATATGATGTACATATATGTTTATATATTTGTTCATTAATATGATTAAACTTTTTCGAAGAACACTTTTTCGACAGTTACAAAGCTTTCATCATATTAATGATCGCATTCATTACATTGATATCGTTAGTCAATAATATTATGAATGGTTCTTCAATACAATGAATCATGGTTTGAAGAACATTCTTCTACAATATGGTTTACATTTTTTTCTGTCTGATTATTTTGGGAATTATTTGTGTGAATGCACACTTAGATTTTCTATACATTAATATTAGGATTCAGAAGTATAAGTGATATAATGAAAAATTGATTTTTCGTGAAGTATTCATCAAACCGAAAAGGATCATGAGGGACAGATTACCATCATTTTTATTGTTGTCAAAACAATATTTCGTATGAATGAACAAAATGAGAGGGTACCACCTTAAATCAAAGAAGATTTTTTCTCAATACAAATAACGGCCAATCTAATAATTGTTTTAAATCATTTTAAATATAAGGATTTTTGAGATATTTCTTCTCAAAATCTAGATCATATCATTTAACGTTTGGAAACAAAGACATATGTAATATTTTAATTGATTCCAATACCTTCCAAACGATATTTCATTTGACTTTCGATGTGAAATACTTTTTAAGTTATACGAAATTATGTTAACCAACATTTGTGAATTTTCAATGGTTATTTCACTTTTGAAGTCACCATATTTCGGTATCTATAAAAGCTAGATGTCAAAAATTTCAATTTTGTGAGTTTAGTAGAGTACAATATTTGAACCAAGTTTTAATTAAATCAATTGTATGAGACATATTTAATATAATAACGTTTGTTTGCATAAAAAGATGATTTGAATGATTTCGAATGTCGTTTTGGGAAAATAAAATCGGACAACGTTGCGTAGGCCGAAGCTCTACATATTTGTTACTTCATAGTATTTAAATATTAGTTACTTTTCGTCCTATAACGACTATATTATCAGTTAATAAACTATATTTTATATAATTTTACAATACCATTTAGATCAGGTGACCGATTATCCAATCAACTGAATAAATTTATGAATTTGTTCACGGATCTCAAAACCCAGCAAAAAATGGAAACAAAACTTCAGTTTGATGTTATGCAGAATACTCTACTAGAACAAAGAAAAGAAATAAAACTTCTGTTGAGAGACATGCAGCAAAATCTAAAAGATCTAAAGAAACAACAAAAACAACAACAAATCTCACTCACAAATGTAAGGAATGCAATTGGTAAACATAGCCCGATTTATCAGGAGATAACATCCGAAATAGACGAAGTGAATAGAGAAAAAGATGAAGAGAATACAGATCATGAGAATACAGATCTAGAGAATACAGATCAAGAGAATACAGATCAAGAGAATACAGATCAAGAGAATACAGAAAAGAAAGGTCCGTATCCCTATAACTGTGCAGAAGCAGTACCTAAAGGTGGATCCAGTGGCATTTATACAATACAAGCACCCGTAGTAAATTCTGCACCAAAAAATGTATATTGTCTCGTGGATCCGGACGGTGGTGCCGCCTGGACCATTATTCAGCGAAGACAAGACGGTACGGTAAACTTCTACCGCAACTGGGCCGAATACAAAACCGGGTTTGGTAATCTGCATGGGGAATATTTTATTGGTCTGGATTTAATTCATGCACTGACTTATTTTACAAAAAACGAATTGTGGATCGAGTTACAAGACTTTGAAAATGTCACAAAATATGCGAAATACGCGAGCTTCGGGATTGGAAATGAGATGGATGGCTACAAGTTGTATCCATTGGGTGATTACAACGGCAATGTTTTTGATTCATTTAAATATCATGAAGGTTTCAAATTTACTACCTATGATAACGATAATGATGATTATTCTGGTAACTGTGCAACTTTTAATAAAGGAGCGTGGTGGTATAACAAATGTCATTCTTGGTAAAAACATTATTACTCAATTAAATTGTAATTTTCAATACTTGTTTAACTATTTTTAGTAATTTAAATGGCCGTTATCTTCATGGAAATTATTCAAAAGAGTATAATAGTGAAGGAATTGTCTGGGGAAATTGGCACGGATTTTCCTACTCTCTCAAATACACACACATGGCTATTAGACCAATTCAATTACAACAAGTGGGGAAAGTTATACCAAGGTCGGCCAGGCCCGACGTGAGGTGGTTGTTAATTTAGAATATTTAATTGTATACCAACATTTTTAAAGTTCTGAATTATGCTGAATACCCTCTCCGTCTGAATATTAATCACATATCAGAAATTTACGTCTTATATCTCGTTAACTACAAGATGTATACAAAAAAATGTTGAAAAATAAAAAAAATAAATAAAGCATATATGCAGAATTGAAAGGTTTATATTTCATACATTTGTTTTCAATAATTTACAACCATAATGAAAAAAAAAAGTTTTAAATAAAAATAAGTTTTAAAAAAGTGGGCGGATTGTGCTCATTTTTGGAACACATATTTGTGGTGAATATCGAATGAATATTGTGGTGAATATCGGTCAATAACTTTTGAACCGCGCTTTCAAAATGGGGGTACATATATTTGTAAATATCTCGCGTGCCAAATAACTCGCATGATCAATAGTTATATCAAATGAAAGGTATTTAAACATACAATAAATGTTTATCACAACATTTTGAAATTCATTTACTAGTTTAAGAGAACTCGATAGAAGAAACGGTATTTTTTCGACAAAAATTTTAATTAAAAAATTGGAATGAATTTAAAAATTTGTAATATTTCAAAATTAGTTCACACTATTTCAAAGTAATTGAACTATAAATAACCAAAATGTATGGGTAAAATTTGCGGATACAATAAATTATGTGAAAGTATTAATAAAAACCAGTTGGAAGGTTAGATCACATGGGAAATTTTAAAGTAGGTGTAATTATGATAGTTAGGATTATCAAAATTATAGTCGGTCTACGCCGACTATAAATACCCTACACATATGTGTGGTTACCATTCAAAGTGATATATAGGTCACCAGGGTATACGAATCCTGAAAATAACTACAAACATTCAATCGCTGAAGAATTTCCATTCATTTGATACCCATATTTACAAATGGGTAGGTGTACCGAATTTCGATATTTTTTTTTGTGAACCACAAGTCTTTTCGCCGGAACACATTATTATCATGTATTTGAGCATGATATCAATATATATTTGACCAAAAAAGTTTACCTAAGCACGTATACATAAAAATTGATCTTTATATGTACATTTTATATGAGGTATTTGAACATAAGTGATCGGATCATAGGTCACAATGGACCGATTTTTTCGCACATACAGCGTAGGTATATTAGTAATCTAAGTTATAAGTTTCATTTATCTAGCTCTTCAATTTTAAAAGTAGTAGGGATTTCAACAGACAGACGGACAGACGGACGGACTGACGGACATCGCTAAATCGACTCAGGAGGTCATGCTGATCAAGAATATATATACTTTTCCATGCCGGAGATGTTTCCTTCTGGGTGTTACAAACGGCGTACCAAACTGAATATACCCTTTCACTCTTAGTGTAGGGTATAAAAATAAAAAATGTGGGCCAAACACGCCAATTTTTGAGCACGTATTGATAGATGATTGTTTTTAACTAATTTAAAATTTCATAACTTTATCTTTACTTTTTAGGATCTCGAATCTCGTAAAGTAGATTTGAGATCCTAAAAAGTAAACACATATCTGGTATGGGATGTAGTTGAGTACGTTGACTAATTTGACTCATTTTCGAACTTCAAATTACTTGTCTACTAAAATATATTTAAATTAAATATTATCGCATTCGGAATAGTGTTTATCAAGTTTTCCTGTATATATTTCATTACTGCTATTTAACACATCCGATTTCAAAAAAAGGTTTGAATCACGTTTACTGGATGACAACGCATTTTAAAATAATATAATTGTTACACTCACTTATTAAACTTAATTATATGTATGTTTGCCATATCTAAATCTCTAATCATAAATATCATAAACATATATCTTCACACTCACTAATTGACCGAAACCTGGATATTGCTGCAAATACCCATATATTCCATACATATACCTAAGTGCTTTAGCAGCAAACATTTTATACATATTTTCCAAATATCACAAACAATGTTAAATATTTGAACCGAGTAGTTTACAAGTAAAATTATGTTTAGGGCTGTAATACTTTTCAAACATCTTTGATTCCTTAGTATAACCATTTTAGCAAATCTGTCGAAAGAAAGGGCAATTATTCTAATGTAACCGGTCCAGTACTTAAAAACAAATAAAAACTTATAACGTTTTCACTATCTCAGTTGATTTTCTAATTATTATATAATGACTTTGTTTTGTTTTTCGTTACGGTTTAATGTTTTTAAATGGTACGGTTTCAGTTTAACCGATTTCATGTTACGGTTTCAATTTAGTTTTTTTTGTTTACATGTACATTTTTCACAATTGTTTTTTAATATTTGAAACAAAATACTTATTTTACACATTAAGAATTCTTACTGCTTCTTGCGGTATTTCGAAACGAAAGTCTATTAAACTTTTAAATAACTTTCAAAGTTATAAAAGTCAATTAACATGAAATAAAAATTTGTGTGACCTAATTTTGAAGCTTGTTTCGAAATACAGAAAGTGGCTATTAGAATATTAGACAAAATAATAATTTCAGATTTTTGTATAATGATTACAAATGAAAGTGTTTTCAGTAGTATTCGATTTTAGATATCTTGGTCAGCGCCACCGTTTAGAGTTGAAAAAAAAATAAAAGTTTAAATTTATAAATATATAATATAAATAAAAAAAATGTAATTTAAAAAAAGTGAAAAATTAATATTGTGTTAAAAGATTATAAGCACTAAATTTATTTTTGTACTTTAATATGAAATGTAAACATCAATATGTTTATATGAAAATAAAATGTTTTTCTCATTCAAACATATATATGTTTGCAATAACGCCGAAAATTATTTATTCTGAACATATATATGTGTAAACGAAAACAAAAATATGTTAGACTGTTATTATAATAATGTTTGGCAATGCAATAATACTTATGTTTGCAGAAAGCTCTAAAGATATATGTAATGCCTGCAAAATTATGTTTGAGAGAGCCCTTTTTTTGCAGCGTGTATCGATCGTATTTCGAAAATACAAATTTATTTAAGTGTAATAGAAATAAATCGCATGCTAAAACCATTCGATGCGGTTTAATACAAAACATAATATTTAATGAATATATTTGATTTTCAACAAAACTTTATTTTAGAATATACCCACGTTTTTAGTTTAATATAGTCGTCTTGAGAGCAAAATGTTGTGCTTACAAATATTTCTGATTTTGGTGATGTTTATAACATCACCAGTTATTACTGAAGTTCATTCGCATTTTAATGTTAACTTGTTCATCACCAATTTAACAGATGTAAGTGAATTTTATTCTAAAAATAGTCAAAAAAAATTAAACATTAAAAAATTTAACATTTAAAAAAATTTTAATGATTTCAATTTATAAATTATTTACTGTGATTGAGGTTTTACAGAAAATTCTACACGGTGAGATTATGAGGCCACACAGTGCGGAATTGAATCATTTGACGAATAAATCTGAAGAAATCCATACGTCGTAAGTAATATAAATAAACTGTAGTATAGTTTTTCAATACATCTCGAATAAATTGATTATTTATTGTCATTGTTAAAGTACAACACACTAAATACACTGTAGAATTAAAATAAATTTAAATGTTTAAACTTTGTGTAGACATTTCTTTTTATCACCAACGTATTATCAAATATACCACCTACACCCAGAATAATATAATATATAAATAATAGTTTTTTACTATTAAAAATAGTCAATAGGATAAATTATTATTTTAATCGGAAAATACCATTAAATACTAGAAAATACCATGACATTGCGATTGAGTAAATATGATTAGATTTTTTTTTGTTTACTATTAAATCAATAATTGTCCTATTAAACAATTTTAATGGGATTAGAGGGCATTTTTTTCGGGGTGTATTAAACTAAAATAGCGTTTAAATTCAATCCATGGTGTTTCTGATTAAATTCCAGCATTTTGTACAGGAGTTTTAGAAAAATTTAAATATGCTAATGAATACTCATAAGATTAAGATCATGAAGTCCAGTAAGGCAAACTCATCAGTATAACGACAGCAAGAGGTGCCACGTTTTGAATTAGGCACTGTTCTGGTTGTCTAATCATTACACTCAATGAAAAATTCCATAAAATCCCATTCAAATTGGTCAATATCACAATTATTGATTTAATAGTATACAAAATATAAATATTACAATATAAACTAAATGAAAATTTCATGGTATACCACATTATACCATAATAATTTATCTTGTTGACTACTTTTAATAGTAAAACTATTTAATAGTAAAACTATTAATTATATGGTACTTTTTGTTGTGATCATATAAAGACTCCCGAGCCATATATGAGCCCAAAAACACTCATATTTATGAAACTTGTATTACTCCTCAAACACTCATATATGAGCACATAAAAGAGCACAAAACAATCCCGACCTCTGGGTAGAGGCACGATTTTATGAACCAAAAAGTACTAATTTTTATTAGACTTTTATTACTCCTAAAACTATCATATTTGAATACTACAAAGAGCCTAAAAATCCTCAAAAAATTTAAGAGCCTTAAAACATTCATATTTTTGAGATGCTTTAGACACCACAATTCCATCATTTTCGGAGATTTCAAAACTATACAAAGTGTCATTAATCAATCCGACATCGAACATATTCATGATTGCTTAGTCCAGAAATCAGAGAATAAAATGCATTCTTAAATCCATGAAATATTTACAACCTTACACAAAATGAATATTAGTATATCAATTTTATTTGAACCGTAGGCTCCTACTGCCAGCATAAATATGATACTTTATGAGTCCTTTTTCTGAGTGCTCCTAAAATACTCTTAAATTTGATGCTTTTATGAGTTTTATTTGAGAGCGCTCATGAATGAGACTCTTTTATGAATGAAATTTTGGGAGTGCTCCTAAAACAATTTGAAATATAGAACTTTTTTAGTTCATTTTTCTGAGCGCTCAGAAACAAATTAAAATTTGATGCTTTTATGCCCGTAACTTCAACGAGTAGATATCTATTGGTGTTCGTACCGAACAGATATCTCTTACCTATCCGGTGTTTTTACTCCTTAACTATGCGTTGAAGTTACGAAATTTTGCTTACACGATAGATAACTAAGCACCAGTAGATATCTATTCGTTGAAGTTACGGGCATTAGAAGTCTTATTTATGAGAGCTCCTAAACAACTCCTAAATATGTCACTTTTATGAGTAATATTTTTGAGAGATCCAAAAACACACTTATGTGTGATACTTTTACGAGTCTTTTTTCTGAGGGCTCATAAAACACTCAAAAATTGATCACGTTTATGACTCCAATTTCGGAGCGCTTCTAAATTGCTTAATTTGATTGGGGTTATGGTTGTAGGCAATCATGTAATATAACTAATATGATCCTCAATGATCATATTACCATTTTATAAAACCATACTAAGGTCCTCAGTGATCACTAGATTGACAATGGCTTTTTATGTTTTTTTTTTTATAAAAAATTATTGAAAAGGTCTACTTCCAAAAATATTCCACACAAAAAAAAATTCATCAACAACCATATTCAACAACCATATCATATTCATGATTGAACTAAAATCGTATTTTTTTAAATGTTTTTCATTTTCAATATTTTTTATAACATCAAATTTCAAACAAAAGTTTGTCTCCATAATATATTTATAATTCTTATAAGATTTATGATATTTAAATTAATATGGTTTGTTAAACAAAATTCATCTATATGATGTACACATTCATTAATATGATGAAATGGAGTCTTCGCATGATAAGCAATTAAATATTATAACTCGTATAAGAATTAAAAATACACAAAAGTATAAATGGAGACAAATTTGTGTTTGAAATTTGTAGTTTAAAAAAAGTATTGAAAATGAAAAATATTTAAAAAATACAATTTTAATGTAATGAATGAATTCATCAATATGATGAATCCAGGTAGTTGGTGAAATTGTTGGTGAAATTTTTTGTGTGTCTATGGGATATATTTTTAGCGAAATACGAATAAGGCAAATGTACTCGACTTTCTCATCCAATAGAGCATTTTTATAAGATGACTATTTCTCGATATCATCCATTGTCAGTCCATTGTCAGTCCAGTGACCATATTTTTTACACAACCATACTATGGTACTCAGTGGGAGTATTTCTATGAGATTTTGGATTGAAGAGTATTTTCTTAATATGACACATTTTAATGAATAAAAAATTTATATAAATTTATTATTTCATTTATATATTTTAATTTAAGAATGGTATGTATGGTAACCAATCATACCATGAATGGTAATATCATGGTATGATTGGTATTGATCATATTTTGTTCGTGGCAATCATTATCGATACCATATTAAGGTTCCTTTCTATCGTATTTGGTTTTTCACTACTATTATGATAACTAAATGATTATAAATTTAATGTTATGATACGTGGCAATATTTTTCGTAACCATAACATTGCTCTTATTAAGCATATTTTGGTTTTTTTAGAGAAACAATCATTTTGTAATAATATATCAACTATAATATGATTAAGGTCATTGATAAAAATGATGGATTAAAAATAAAAAATACTACACTTTGATTGCCACAATCATCTATGATTGTAAAAAACATAGTACAGTTCTCGAGATTATGTCACAATCAACCTTATGCACAGCTCAAATGTAAGAGAGACTCGGCCAAGGTTTTTCAGTCTGCTTGCATTGTACTATTTAAATATTAATTAGTTTTCCTTCTACCAGGACAATATTATCAGTTAATTAACAACATTTAATAAAATATTATTATGCCATTTAGAACGGATGAACGATTCACCGATCAAATGAAGGAAGTTCAAAATTTGTTCACAGATCTGAGAAATGAGACATTCCAACTGTTGGATGAGCAAAAAAAAGAATCAAAACTTCAGTTGAAAGACCTGCAGTTTATTATACTAGAACTAAGAAAAGATATAAAATTTCAGTTCAGAGACATGGTGAAAAATATGCAAGATCTAAAGAAACAACAAAGACAACAACAAAACACACTCACAATTGTAAGGAATGAACTACATACCAGAAACAACCAGAAACAACCGGAGAAAATACCCGAAACAGAAAAAGAGAATACAGAGCCAAAAAGGCATTATCCCTATAATTGTGCGGAAGCAGTACCCAAAGGTGGATCTAGTGGCATTTACACAATACAAGTACCCGTAGTAAATGCTGCACAATCAATGGTATATTGTCTGGTGGATCCGGCTGGTGGTGACGCCTGGACAATTATTCAGCGAAGGCAAGACGGTACGGTAGACTTCTATCGCAACTGGGCGGAGTACAAAGCAGGGTTTGGCAATCTATATGGGGAATATTTCATAGGTCTGGATTTACTTCATACACTGACAAATCTAACGAACAACGAATTGTGGATCGAGTTGCGAGATTTTGAAGATGTTACGAAATATGCGAAATACTCAAGTTTCGCGATTGGCAATGAGAGAGATGACTATAAGTTGTATTCATTGGGTGATTACAACGGAAATGTTGCCGATTCATTTAAATATCATGAAGGATGTAAATTTTCCACTAATGATAGAGATAATGATAATTTGGATGGTAGCTGTGCCGATAGGAAACAAGGAGCGTGGTGGTATAACAAATGTCAGGAAAGGTAAAAACAATAGTACTGTTTTAAATTCTAATTTTCCATATATTTTCAACTATTTTTAGTAATTTAAATGGCCGTTATCTTTATGGAGATTATTCCAGATATTTAGACAGTCAAGGAATTGTCTGGGGAAATTGGCGCGGATATTACTACTCTCTTAAATACACACACATGGCTATTAGACCAGCCAAAAAAGCATCCACTTTGTTCCAATCTGTTAAAACTAAAAATCCTAAAAAAGTATTATTGTTATCAGGATGACTGTATTGATTATATGTATTGAAAATTATATACATCGAAAAAATTACTGTAGTAATTTATATAAAATTTATGTCTTTGTTTTTAATAAATTTAGATCTACTCTATTTTGTTAGTTTTTAAATACATTTGCATTTATTTTGCATCATTTTGCTACATCATGTATTGGAAATTCTTTTTCTACAGGTATAAAGGAATTTGTTGGCAACATATTTCAGAAACTAATTTTTTGTTATTTTTTTCATTAGTTGAAAAACTACCCAACACATTACGGACGACTGCGAAAGAGGTATACAAACAAACCGAAGCAAACCCAAACATGTTGATGACCGAAACGAGCTGATGAGAGAATACTAGTGATGCCAACTAATTTAGTTTTCCGCAGAATCCTTTTGGTTGTGAAAAAAAAACGCAAAATTAAAACTTGGCTATTCTGCAGTTTTAAGTACAAATATAACACAGCACAGATAAATGAATTCTTATTTCATTCCTATAAAATACGCCCACTTTAGGTCTTCTAGGACGCTCCGTTTAAGATATATGAGCAATTAAATAATTGCATGACTTTTCACCTGATATCTCTGAGACCGCTTAACCGATTTATTTAAATTGACCGATTTGTATTATATAAAATTATTTTTTAACTAATTCCTAAAAAAACGGATGCTCCGTTTAAATGTTATGAAGGATTTAACAAAAACATTTTTCAATCGTTGATTTCTCCGGTCCCAGAAGGTTTATTTTGGCGAGTTATGTGGCAAACGACAGCATAAACTATGCAGGCTTTGACCGCTCTAGGACGCACCGTTCAAAAGTTATGGAGGTTTTAAGAAAGTTTTGTAATTCAGAAAATCTAAAAAATCTATGCAGACGTTCCTAGGACGTTTCTAGGACGTTCCGTTTAAAAGTTATAAAGGATTTCAGAAAAACTTTAGGCGACTTATGTGCCAAACGACAGCTTTAATATGCAGCATAAACTATGCAGACTTTGACCCCTCTAGGCCGTTCCGTTTAAAAGTTTTGAAGGATTTCAGAAAAACTTTAGGCGACTTATGTGCCAAACGACAGCTTTAATATTCAGCATAAACTATGAAGACTTTGACCCCTCTAGACCGCTCCGTTTAAAAGTTATAAAGGATTTCAGAAAAACTTTAGGTGACTTTTGTGCCAAACGACAGCTTTAATATTCAGCATAAACTATGCAGATTTTGACCCCTCTAGACCGATCCGTTTAAAAATTATGAAGGATTTAAGAAAAACTTTAGGCGAGTTATGTGCCAAACGACAGCTTTAATATTCAGTATAAACTATGAAGACTTTGACCCCTCTAGACCGCTCCGTTTGAAAGTTATGAAGGATTTAAGAAAGTTTTGAAATTCCGAACTTTTAAAAAATCTATGCAGACTTTGACCTCTATAGGACTCTCCGTTTACAAGTTGTGAATGTTTTAAGAAAATTTTGAAAGAATTGCTTGACTTTTCACCTGATATCCCTGGGACTCTTTGATCGATAAATTTATTTGTTTTTAATTCCTTTGGACCCTCGAAGACGCTTCATTCTCTAGGACGCAGGATATGAGCAGGATAGAATCTATACGGAATCTATACGAGTCAAACTTTGCAATTTTTATCCCCTATTAAATATCATTATTTTGTATCATATGAATCACATATTTATTGTGCATTAGTCGATATAACGATATAACTCGAGAACGGCTCTCGACTGATATGGATTATTCTTTTTTTGTTCTGTTCCTCACAATAGATTCGGATATTATAAAAAATCGAAAAAAACCCAAAGGAAAAATATTTTATTATTTTTCTGGGCATTAGACTCGATAGAACTCGAGAACGGCTCTCGACTGATATGAATTATTCTTTTTATACCCTACACTAAGAGTGAAAGGGTATATTCAGTTTGGTACGCCGTTTGTAACACCCAGAAGAAAGCATCTCCGGTATGGAAAAGTATATATATTCTTGATCAGCATGACCTCCTGAGTCGATTTAGCGATGTCCGTCTGTCCGTCTGTCTGTCTGTCCGTCTGTCTGTCCGTCTGTCTGTCTGTCTGTTGAAATCCCTAAGACTTTTAAAATTGAAGAGCTAGATAAATGAAACTTATAACTTAGATTACTAATATACCTACGCTGTATGTGCGAAAAAATTGGCGAGATCGGTCCATGGTGACCTATGATCCGACCACTTATGTTCAAATACCACATATAAAATGTACATATAAAGATCAATTTTTATGTATACGTGCTTAGGTAAACTTTGTTGGTCAAATATATATTGACATCATGCTCAAATACATGATAATAATGTTTTCCGGCGAAAAGACTTGTGGTTCACAAAAAAAAAAATCGAAATTCGGTACACCTACCCATTTGTAAATATGGGTATCAAATGAATGGAAATTCTTCAGCGATTGAATGTTTGTAGTTATTTTCAGGATTCGTATACCCTGGTGACCTATATATCACTTTGAATGGTAACCATACATATGTGTAGGGTATTTATAGTCGGCATAGACCGACTATAATTTTGATAATCCTAACTATCATAATTACACCTACTTTAAAATTTCCCATGTGATCTAACCTTCCCAACTGGTTTTTGTTCTGTTCCTCACAATAGATTCGGTTATTATGAAAATTCGAAAAAAACCCAAAGGAAAACGAGGTATTTTACAAATGGCCATGGCGATTCTAACGTGGAACGCGCGAACCAATCGATCCACCGACGCTTCTATTAGTTTATATTAAATATTTTGAAACAGGTGACCTTTCAAAACGCATGACAAATTTATCGGATGAAAATACAAATTCTTCTGTAACCTGTCTAGACATATGAAATGTCATAACTTTCGCACTGTGTCAGTTAAATTTCTAGGTATTACATAACGACATCGATTTTATTTTACGTTGCGGTTTAATTTTTTTAAATGTAACTGTTTCGGTTTATCGTTTTGATGTTACGGTTTCAATTTAGGTTTTTTTATTTAAATGTTAAAATTTTAAAATTTTTCAATATTTTAACCACAAAAAAACGTCTTATTTATTTTTTTTATATATTAAGAAAATATTTAGAATTTTAAAACAATTTCTTAAAGACATTATAATTTGGGAAATCACATGTAAAAATTTTTTAATTTCTTTGTGTATGTCAAAGTATTCAAACGATATTCTCCATTTGCACTAACTTATCACCATTAATATGGTTAAAATTCAAAAATGTATCAGCTCGCTATATATAATTTTAAAAGTATTCTATATCGAACTTATTTATAGGGTTTTAAGGTATGATAATTCGATTATTTCTCGGTTCGATGTAATTTCGCAAAAAAATTAATTCTGATAATAACGCTAGACAACAAATGTAGACCATTTTTAATTATCCACGATCTTTGTATGATTTTCCGATGGATTTCAAGATTCTAATCACGACCTCATACTCAGTTTTTCCAATTGCCTCAAGTCTTTGAGTTATTACGTAATACAAATATATGGCAATTTTCGTGATTTTCTACTTATTTTGGACTTTTTACATTGTACAGATTTGAGTTATCGATCCAATTTCCTTTATTACCATCTGAGAATACTTTAGCTAATCGTTTGTAATAAATCATATGAAATTCGGATTAATCTGACCGAAGTTATGAGCAGTCAAACACAAAAAATATTGATTTTAAGGTATACCTATTATTTTTTGCAACCCATATTAAGTTTTCATAATTTAATAAAATGATTTATTATATGTAAAACTAGATCCATGGTTTCATGATTTCTCTTACCTTGTTTTTGCAAATCACTCTTTATGTCTTCAGATTAAATACAAATTCATGCTTACGATTTTTGATTTAAATGTTCTTTTATGGTGCTCCTTTTAATCAATATATTTTTTTGTGCATCTATTATTCAAAAAATTTCAATAAAACCTTAAACCAGTTGAATTCAGCTTTGCAGAAATTACTTACCATGGGTTTGCCTCAGTATCGTACAATAAAGTCAAATGAAGATCACGTACTAATATTCATATCGAACAAAATAAAATGTACATTTTTCAATCGAATTTGTGAAGTTCACTTTAAGCTGAGAACATAAAGAGTGCTTTGCTAAAACAAAGTAAAAAGAAGTATAAAATTATAGATCAAGTCTGATATAAGATATGTATTTTTATTAGTTATAAAAATCATAGATGTTATGCAACAAATAATAGGTACACCTCTTAAAATTCATATTTTTGCGTTTTACTGGTCATAACTTTGGTCAGATCAATCCGAATTTCATGTGGTTTATTAGCTGAAGTATTCTCAATGAAATGCAAGAGCGATTTGATCTAAAACTCAAATCTGTGAAAAGTTTTAGACCAAATTATGTAGAAAAATACGTGAATTGCCATATATTTGTTTTACATATAATAATAATAGTTTGGCGCTACAGTCCTGTACAGAACTTCGGCCGAGCTCTCTCACCATTTTGAGCTGTGCGTGTTATATTTGTACTCAAAGTGGTGGGACCTACAGTTTATTGCCGAATCCGAACGGCGGGTGAGAGCTTTTTCATAGGCAATGTTTTACTCTCGTAGGTTTGCCATTTACTGACGAGAGGTAGCGCGGTATAGAAAAATGTTTCTATGAAAAGATGTTGTTAGCCCCAGTCCAGGCTTGAACCGGGGACCTTTCGGCTCGCAGTCCAACGCACTAACCACTGAGCTACCGCGGCTACATTTGTTTTACATAGTGATTAGAATTGTCGTCCATCGGAAAATCATACTTAAATCGCGAATATTTTTTGTTTTTGTTGTGTTGTGTTACCAGTGCGAGAACTGTCTTCGATATTGGAAAAATTCTTCAGCATTTCGCAACATTTTCATTGCGATATCGAAACTGGGTATACGTCCTAGTATGTAATGTAAGCAATGATACCTCTATGATTCACCTCTGAACTTGGACCAGTAATCGGAACTAGAGATAGGTGACACGCACGAGCACAAGCCCAACGACTAAATTTAAAGGCACGCACGAGAAACACGAAATAACACGGGATATAGATAGACACGACAAAACACGAAAAAAGCACGGAATCACATGAAAAACTAGGCAAAACGTGAAAAATAATATTATAAACAGGCACTAAAACCCTTTAGAATATCGGTTCCGATTCCGGTTTCAACTGAAAAATTGTATGGGTTCCGGTTCCACACATTTTTTGAATGACGGTTCCGATTCCAGTTCCTGTTTTAAAAATCGAAACGGTTCCGGTAACAATTTCTGTTCTTTGCGGTCCCATAATGGCACTAAAACCCATTCACTATCGGTGCCGGTTCTCGTACCAAGATTTAAAAAATAGCAATTCCGGATCTGATTCCGGTTCCAACCAAATTTAAATGGGTTCCGGTACCGGTTAATATAATCCTTTATCTATATATATAAAAATCTTGGTCCGTCTGTCGGTCTGTCTGTCTGTCTGTTTGTTCCAGTATCACGATTAAACCGCTAAACCGATTTAACTGAAATTTTTTACCAGGATACTACAGAGACCGGAGGGTGTCATAGGCTATATATGGGCGGGATTGGACAAAGGGGCGTAGCATCTCCCATACAAACTAAACTTTCACAACGACATAACTTGGCACATGCACAAGCTAAGAAGATGAAACAAAAAACTCAAATACAAAAAAAAAAAATACAAAAGCAACCACACTACATTAAAACTCACCACAATGAAACTCACCACACTAAAATTCACCACACTAAAACTCACCACATTAAAACTCACCACACTAAAACTTACCACACTAAATTCACCACACCAAAATTCACCACACCAAAATTCACCTAACCTAAACTCACCACACTGAAACTCACCACAATAAAACTCACCACACTAAAACTCACCACACTAAAACTTACCACACTAAATTAACCACACCAAAATTCACCTCACCTAAACTCACCACACTGAAACTCACCACATTAAAACTCTACGGGGAAGAATTCTACGGGAAAGAATTATACCGGGATGAGTTCTACGGGAAGATTTCTACCGGGAAGAGTTCTACGGGAAAGCGTTCTATGGGGAAGAATTTTACGGGGAAGTCTGAGAAAAAATTGTCTTTGAGAAAAGTTGTTTGGGCGGAGATTTATTATTTATTATTACATTTATGAAACCAATAAAAAAACTTCCACAGCCATGCACGGGCCCCTGATATAAATAATAAAAATGTTTTTTGTATTAATAAAATCGCTCTATATCTTTTAATTCACAAAATCTTGGCACGAGTCGTGCACGGGTTCAGCTAGTTATAAATAATTCGAAAATTGACTTTGGTACTGTTTTATTCTCTGAACCTCTCCGGAATCGGAACCTGTCGGGGACCGCAAAGAACCAGAATCGGAACCGTTATTAAACTTTTTATTTTCTGATGCTGGAAGTAATGAGTTTTTTTTAAATTGGAGTAGAAACTAAAAAAAAAATCTTTAATGGCGCACGGGCACGACAACAATTAGCACGCACGAACTCAGATTTACGGGCGTGGCACGAAAAAAGCACGGATCGGAACCCATATCATTTTTATTGCTGTTTGAACCAGAACCGCTTTTTATATTGGAACCGGAACCGATGTTCCTAAGAGTTTTAGTCCCTGATACTAATTCCAATATGTCTTTTTATAATTACAGCAAAAAAATAAAAAAAAATATTTAAGTGTAATTTAAATAAATTTCGTACGACGTACGACACGTTTGATGCGGTTTAATCAGCAATGTAAAAAAAAAAACAATTTTATTAATATAAAATTTAATGAAATACGAAATACATACGATTTTCAACGACATTATTTTTAAGAATATCTCAACATTTTTAGTTTAATATAGTCGTCTTCAGAACAAGATGTGCTGCCTAAAAGTGTTTCTGATTTTGGTGATATTTATAATAACTGCTGTGCATTCAAATGTGAATGTTCATATTTACGTCCACAATTCAACTGATGTAAGTGAATGTCCATGATAGGAATCTTTAAAAATTCAAACATTTTAAACAATTTTTAAAATTTTATATCCTAAAAATGAAGGGTTCAAAGTCACAAAGTGGGGAATTGAAACAGTCGTCGCAACAAACTGAACAAATCCAAACGTCGTAAGTAGATCTATCATATAAGAACAGTACGTCATTATTTTGAATACCTCACAAAAAATCCTATTAAAATGACTCAATAGAACAGTTATTGATAAAATAGTATACAAAAAATATATATTTTCATATAAATACAAAAACAATTTAATAGTATTTAATGGTATTTATCTATTAAAAATAATAATGTATCCTATTGACTAATTTTAATAGCAAAAAACTATTGATTTTATAGTATTTTATAGTATTATATAGTCTGGAATATATATAGATTTATTTATCGTCGTAGAGTAGATGAAGGATTATCCAAACAACTGTTGGAATTTCGAAATATGATCACAAATCTCAGAACCGATACATTTCATCTGTTAGATGAGCAAAAACAAGAAACAACAATTCAGTTGACCAACATGCAGAATATTCTACTAGAGCAAAATAAAGAAATCAAACTTCAGTTGAGAGACATGCAGAATAATCTAAAAGATGTTAAAAATGATCAAAAACAACATCAAACTACACTCACAAATGTAAGAAGTGAAATTCGTAAAGAAAACCAAGAAAAACCGGAGAAAATACCCGAAACACATAATGAGAATACAAATAAAAAAGGACATTATCCCTCTAATTGTGCGGAAGCAGTACCTAAAGGTGGTACTAGTGGTGTTTACACAATACAGTTACCCGTACTAAATGCTGTACCATCAATGGTATATTGTCTGGTGGATCCAGGTGGTGGTGACGCCTGGACAATTATTCAGCGCAGACAAGACGGTATGGTAGACTTCTACCGCAACTGGGAGGAGTACAAAAAAGGGTTTGGAAATCTCTATGGGGAATTTTTTTTAGGTCTGGATTTAATTCATGCACTCACTAATCAAACGAACAACGAATTGTGGATCGAGTTGCAAGACTTTGAAAATGTCACGAAATATGCGAAATACTCCAGCTTCGGGATTGGAAATGAAATGGATGCCTATGCGTTGTATCATTTGGGTGATTACAAGGGTGATGCTCGTGATTCAATGAAATATCATAAAGGATGTAAATTTTCCACTATTGATAGAGATAATGATAATTTGGATGGTAGCTGTGCAGATAGGAAACAAGGAGCATGGTGGTATAACAAATGTCAGGAAAGGTAAAAATAAATAATAATGAATTAAATTGTTATTCTTCATACATATTCAACTATTTTCAGTAATTTAAATGGCCGCTATCTTCGTGGATTTTATTCAAAATATTTAGATAGTCAAGGAGTTATATGGGGCAATTGGCGCGGTTATTACTACTCTCTTAAATACACACACATGGCTATTAGACCGGCCAAAATAGATTTGACTTTTGCTGTTAAAACTGGAAAATCTAGTAGAAAAAAATTATTGTTTAATTGATGATTGCATTGATTACATGTATTATACATTTACATATTTAATACTATTAGAAATGATTATATAAACCAATGACGAACAGTTTAGATGATTTTTTTTTAAGTAATTTTTTTTTTCGAAAAATGTTTTTTCAAAGAATTTTTTTTTTTTTGAAATTTTTCAGATATTTTTTTACTGTTATTTTTTGAATAAAGTTTTTACAAAACTTTTTTGCGAATTAATTTATAATATTTTTTTTTTAAATATTATGAACAAATTCATCAATATGACAATTCAAATTCATTGTTTTGAATATTTTTTTCATATATATAATGAATGCATTCATTAATATGTCATTTAATGAACGGTGGTATCAATATGATGAATCTGTTAGTTGGTGAAAAAATTCATAATATTTATGAATAAATTCATCATATTGAAGATTTTTTTTTTTTTCTGTGAATATCTATATCTTGAACTACTTTACGAGAGTTGGGTACGTAACGAGTTCGTATAAGTCACTTATATGTAACCAGAAAATGAATCAGTTGAGCCAACCGTTTTTTTTTTGCCAACCGAATTCATTAGTTCCGTCAGCACTCGACTGATTCAGTTGTTGCAGCTCCAACTGCAACATCAACTGATTTGGTTACTACAACCTAATGTTATAACATTTAATCAACATACAACCAACTATCTGTAGAGCCAAATAAATATTGGTTTCATTTAAAATTTAGTTGTCGTAGGTAGCAATGTAAATACAAAAAATAATATTGTAAATGGATTAAAAGTTGGTTTCCCCAATCAATGCTACAGTTGCTTCAACTAATAGTTAGTTACGCTTCATACTATTGTTTGCCACAAATGAATTCCAGTAAAGGCAAACTACTTTTGTTACACAGAAAAAATTTCATCAATATGATGAATTTATTCACAAATATTATGAATTTTTCTACCAACTACCAGATTCATCATTATGATACCACCGTTCATTAAATGACATATTGAGAATGCATTCATTATATATATATGAACTTATTCATACTATCGAATATCATAATGAAGAACGAAATATTCAATACAATGAATTTGAAACGTCATATTGCTGAATTTGTTTATAATTTTTATGAATATAATATTCAATATAAGTAATATTGCTGAACTAATATTATTTATTTAAAATAAATTAATTGATGGACATTTTTATTACGAATTTATCAAAAAAAAAACAATTAAAAAATAACACGAAAAAAAAATTTGTTGTAAAAAAGTAGCAGAAAAAATTAAAAATAAAAATTGTCGTAAAAAAAAATTGTTTGGAAAAAAAATTAGTCCGAAATAAAATGTATCCGGAAAAAAAAATGTTTGGAACAAATTTTTTTTTCGGAATTTTGTTTTTCAATCAATTTTTATTTTTGAGTAAATTTTTCTTTTTCCAAAAAAAAATATTTTTTTGACAATTTTTTTTTTGTCCCAAATTGTTTTTTTCGGATAATTTTTTTAAAATTTTTTTACTGTTATTTTTTAATTAAAATTTTTACAAGACTTTTTTTCGAATTATTTTAAAAATAAATTTTTTTTTTTGATAAAATATTATGAACAATTTCATCAATATGACAATTCAAATTCATTGTATTGAATATTTTGTTCATATATATAATGAATACATTCATTATTATGTCATTTAATGAACGGTGGTATCAATATGATGAATCTGGTAGTTGGTGAAAAAATTCATAATATTTATGAATAAATTCATCATATTGAAGATTTTTTTTTCTGTGTACAAGAACTACTTGAGATCTAAGATGTACGACAAAAATGAGCGAAAACAAATATTTTGATTAGGATTTGGTTTGATGAACAGCATTCTTCAATATAATGTAAAATATGTTGTATTTTATGTTTTTATTCATTAATCTGATGAAACGTATTCTTCACATACAATTCATTACATTGAAGAACACCTCTTAGAAAGTTACCAAGCGTTCATCATATTTATGATCGCATATTATGAATGGTTCTTCAATACAATGAATCATGGTTTGAAGAACGGAATTCATCAATATGATGTACATATTTTTCTGTGATAGATTTAAAAGAATATTTGTTGAAACAAGTGCACGCCAAGCATTTATTTCTGTAAGTGTGCGACATGAGCGTATCCGTTCACCGATTTAGCTCATTTCATTTAGAACAAATTCATATACAGAAATAAACACAACAAGCATCAATTATTTGATACATTTGTGGCCGCTGATTCTGAAAATGGTGTAAGTTTTGTCAAAGTAGCTGTACTTTTTTTAGATTTTGATTTTGTATATAAATTTAAATTTTTGATTAATTATTATTTATTTCGAAAATTAATAATGTTGTGCAAAATTTCAGTTTAAAATGAAAAATAATTTTTTCTATGTGAACATTTAATTTTTCGGTCAAATTTTTTAATCCAATTTAAAAAAAAGAATTTTAGTAAAATTTAAATTTTAATTAAAAATTTCAATGCTTATTTTAAAAATTAATTTTTTGGCGAACATTACTATAAATATTTTTGATTTTAATTATTTATTTTTTATTTTATGATAGTTTTCGTAAAACGTGTAGGTTTTACTACGTTTCATTTCATTTCTAAGTCTCTAATTTTCTATTATTTTATATTTTTTTTAGTACTTCAATTTACTTGAAAATATTATACACATTCCAAGGCACTTCACGCCCCATTACGCCTAAATACTGTAGTATATTTCATTTTCTACCGATATAAAATGCGAGACAAACTCGACTTGACATTAATGATATTCTTATTATCACAGAACAACGATCTGCAATAATAAAATTAATGACCCTAACACAAACAGTGCAGGCAATAACAAATATTTCACTAAGTTCTAATTTTCAAAAGTTGGTACCCAAAAATTATGCACTGTACAGTAAAAATATTGTTTAACTATACTATTTTATTTCATATATAAAAAATAAATAAATTATTGCAAAGATAATAATTAAAAATAAACCATTAATATTGAATATTACCCTTATTTAGTGCTATATTTATTTAATAATCTGCATCGCTTCATCTCCATATATCTGCGGCAATAATATTAATAACATATTTTACGTAGCTCTCCATAAATATAGCTGTAGTAGAGAATTTTTCGAATTCCTTATATAAAACACTTCAGTTTGTATGCTACTCGCCTCGAAAAAGGTGACTCGAAAATTGTTGAACCTTAAATTATTGCGCTATACTTCATCTAGTTATGAGTCTGTGTGTTTTTCTCTGCATAGAGACACACATAAAGTGTCTCTCTATGTAACAGACATACATATGTTTTAAATTTATTAGTTGCATTAGTAGATATTGTCACACACACACACACCGACACTCATGTATGTCGTACCAACACTGACAACAAAATATGCCAATTTAAAGTAGAAAGATAAGATTATATATTGCTGTGAAGTGAAGAAGTTTCCACAAACTTCTACTCTTCACGAAAATCTAAAGTTTCCACAAACTTCTACTCTTCACGATAATCTAAAGTTTCCACAAACTTCTTCACTTCACGAAAATTCGCATTGCTCGTAAGCTATTGCCACCTCTTTTACAATAATTTGCAATCTATAGCTATACTCTAGAAGTTTCCACAAACTTCTACAATTGCACGAATGATTACAAATGATCAAATAATTTGATTGAAATTGTACTTCATTATTGTATGTTATTGTTTTTAGGTTGGTTTATCATAATTTAGTTGGTTCTTCAAGATTAATAAATAGCAGTATTAATATAAATCCGAAACCGTTACTTTGAAACCGTTACATCGAAAACTTTTCATTATAAAACGTAAGAACGCAAGGTAGAAATCTGAAACCAAAATCAAAAGCTTTACTAGTTTGGGTTCAAATCACGAGACAAAATCTCTGGCATTAATATAATAATAATATTTAGTAAGGCGCTACAGTCCTGCATAGAACTTAGGCCGAGCTCTCTCACCACTTGAGCTGTGCGTATTATATTTGTACTCAAAGTGGTGGGACCTACAGTTTAATGCCGAATCCGAACGGCTGGTGAGAGCTTTTCATAGGCAATGTTTACTCTCATATGTTTGCCATTGACTGCCGAGAGGTAGCGACGCATAGAACATTGTTTTTTTTATGAAAAAGATATTGACAGTCGCTGAGAATAGAACCGGAGACCAGCGAACGCACCAGCGACTTTTCGCTCGTAGTTCAACGCACTAACCAGACGAGCTACCGACGCTACTCGGGCAAACACACAGGTAATGCGCAGATGTTGGGCAGCGCATGGTAGGTTAACATATTTTGTGAAATTTGAAAGGCAGCATATTTTGACAATGGGCAGAAAATAGACAGCTTCATCGATCGATTGCTTAAATAATTTCGAAAAAATGTTTCTAACTTTAAACGCAATTTTTTAAATAAAGTTAAAAATTTTAAGAGTCTGATTTAATGTAATTTTTTGTTAACAGTTCAAATTAATGTTTTTTTCAATATTTAATTTTTTTTAATATTACAAATTACCTATTTTTGCTCAGTGTAGATAGCTACGAATGCGTTTTATGTATGTCTTCTAAAATATGATACAAATCTTCTGTTGGCTGCCATAAAATGTGGTCCAGCTCTTTGATGTTGAATTTTAATCATGCAGCTTACAGTGGTGGCGTATTTAAGTAAAATCGGGGCAATTAAAAAAATGTATGTCTTATTAGAATAATAAGTTATATTTCGAAATTATTTTAGACTAGCTGGACCCGTGCACGACTCTCGCCAGGATTTTGTAAATGCAAGGATATGGAGTGATTTTATTAATATAAAGAACATTTTTATTATTTATAACTTCTCCGTAAAACGCTTTCCCGTAGAATTCTTCCCGGTAGAATTCTTTCCCGTAGAATTCTTTCCCGTAGAATTCTTTCCCGTAGAGTTTTTCCCAGTAGAATTTTTAGTGTGGTGAATTTTATTGTGGGTAATTTTAGTGTGGTGGGATTTAGTGTGGTGAGTTTTAGTGTGGTGAGATTTAGTGTGGTGAGTTTTAGTGTGGTGAGTTTCATTGTGGTGAGTTTTGAAGTGGTGTGGTTGCTTTTGTATATTTTTTTTTGTATATTAGTTTTTTTGTTTCATCTTTTTAGCTTTTGTATGTGCTGAGTTATGTCGTTTGGAATGTTTAGTTTGTATGGGAGGTACCACGCCCCTTTTTCCAATCGCGCACATATATAGCCTATGACACCCTCCGTACTCCATAGTATGCTGTTACAAAATTTCATTTAAATCGGTTCAGCGGTTTAGACGTGATGCTGGAACAAACAAACAGACAGACCGACAGACGGACCAAGAGTTTTATATATATAGATACATTTTAGTTTTTAGTTTTTAATATAAAATATCGACATTTTAGGGTATCGTGTATAGAGAAACTTTCTTCCAATTTATGTATCTAACGGAGACGTTCGTCGTTTGTTTTCACTTCCCTAAACTTTCAATTTGTAACTTTAATACACGGATATAAAAGATTTGTTTGAATATGTTTGAATGTAATTAAAAAATAATACGAAATCACCATACATGTATTACGAATGAAGTGTAATTAAATTATTGTTCAGATGTTAATAGCATATTACTATGTGTAAACATTTTATATATTCCCCAGCATAATCTGTCAAACTTATCATAAATATGTTACAATACAAACATAAAATTTTAATTGCATTTGAATATACTATTTCTTGGCAGTTTACTTGGTTATAACTATGTTTCAAAACAAACAGAAAATGCTATTCAAATCTAATTATGACGAACATTCGCAACGCTCATCTTCATTCGATTAGTTATCGAAAAACGAAGTTGGCAACGTTGCGCAACATTTTCTACCTACGCCATCTTTTGCCATCGTTTGAACATATTGATGTTTAAAACAAACAAAAAAAGAAATTGGATTTAAATAAATTTATTCTTCCAAAATTCTTCTTGTATATGAAGTTGGAACTCGTTGAGCAGAATTTTCTATCCACTCTTTTTTCATCATTTTAAGTATGTATTGGTCCTTTTAAACATACTGATGTTTAAAAAGATACAAAAAAAATGAAATTAGATGTAAATAAAAGTATTCTTGCAATATTCTTCTTATATACGAAGTTGACACTCGGTGACCGCATACGTGTCTTTTCTGCATACGTGTCTTTTGGTAATACGATGTCATTTGTAAATTAAAAATATACAAATTGTGGTACAAAATGTATTAATAGTAACAAATAATATCATTTAATAGTAGAGTATAAAATTTAATTGTTCCTGAATGTTTTTCTAAAAATATTGTGAAAAACCGACGATATTTCATCAAAAAAAAAAACAACAACTGAAAAATTATGTTTGGGAGAGCCAAGCGAGTACGTTTTAATATCGGTTGAAATTCATTATTTTCGGAACCACTCAACCGATTTTAAAAATTTAAAAAGTATTGTATAGATAATTATTGAGAGAACTTATGTTTTGAATTTGGATATTGTTTTTTAAATGGTTTCCTTAAAATTACATACTTTAATTTTTATTTTGGTACAAAAAAAAAATTCTTTAACTTGGATCAGTTAAATATATTTCGGAATATTTTTAGATTTTAAAAGATTCTCAGTAATGTTAAATATCAAAAAATATAACAATAGTCCATGTTACTGAAAAGAAAAAAAAAATATTACGGAGATTTGTGTATAAGTCATATTTTCCATAAATTTGGAAAACAAAAAATTTTTAACACTTTATAATTTCATGTATACTAAGCTTTCCATCATGAAATGGCAAACCTTACTGAAGAGAAATGTCAAAAGAGCGGCAAAAATATAGAATTTTAAATATAGAATTTAATTATCTTTAAATCAATATATCTCGGGAACGGAGGTACAAAAAATGCATATTAAATGTAGAATACTCCACATTTAATTTGCCTTTTAAGCGAATTCACAGACATCCCTTATTCATTTTTTGTTTTCTTGTAACCCCTATATCTCAGAAATGAAGCGTTCTAAAGGGGTCAAAGTTTGCATATATTATAGGTGAACTTTTTAGAATTTAATTTTCTTTAAATAAAGTCTAAGGAATGGAGCATCTTAGAGAGACCAATGTTGGTATATTCATAAATGAATAACAGGCATCCCTTATTCAATTTTAGTCCTCAGACATTTACATGAAAATGTTATTAATACTTTCAAAATTACAAACTGTCTTCGCCTTTTCCGAGTTAATATAGAGATGCCATTTTAGAAAGATTCATTTCAAATTCCACTGGTACACATTCGAATCATCAAGTAGAAATTTAGATATATGTAAATCAACTTTTGAATTTTTATAGTACAATTGGTGATTTTTACGTTTACAAAGAAAACATTTAATATCAATAAATAATAACCAATAACATAATTTTTTGTATTAAATGAAAAATAAAAACGTCGACAAAATGTACAAATAGACAAAATATGTCCCTGGAATTTTGGACGTATCACTTTTCGTTTCGTTTTACGTACTAAGGGGAGTAAATAAATAAATCAAACAATTTTGTTATTTTTAAAATAATGTGTTTATTGTTTATTTTCATTTTAATTTGTTTGTTTTATATTTGCATCAATAACTTAAATTGTACACTTAATTAAATTAAAAACTTAAGGTTGCAATATATTGTATGTGTTTTCTTCTATTTTTTTTTTTTTGTAACATTTTTTGCCAAATTCAATTTTCTTTTAGACTAAAATTCATTTAGACTATATTAATTTATTTTAATTTATAAACTTATCGTATTCAAACGTACATATATAATATATATATATATATAACATCTATAAATTAACTGCTATATTTTTGCATTTGCATGATTAAGGTTTTCATTAGTATTAAATTGTTTTTTTTTTATTGTTTATTTTTTGCTTTTTGATGCTGTTTCAAAATTTAGTCTTTTATACAATTTGAAATTTTCAAAAGAAAAATATAGATTTTAATAAAATATTTTATTGTGTGTGTTTTTGTATTAAAGCTTTTTAAATTTAATGAATGTGCTTTAAGCAAAGTATTTTAAAGAAAAACGCAAAATTATTATTTCATTTTTTTTTAGTATCAATGTCGATAATGTACATTTGAGAAAAATGTTTATTTGCTATGCTATAAACTAAAACAAAGCGTGAAAATTGATTTTTTTTTATAATTAATGTAGGCAAAGAATTTGTTAATTTTTTCTGTTTTTTTTTTCATTTTCATTGTATTTTTATTTTAAAGCATTCTTAACATAATAATAGTATTTACAAGATTTCTCTTAAGAACAAATGTTTTTTTTTGTTTGTTTTGTTTCATTTAATTTTGATAAATTTTTAACATGTCTAATGTATTTTTGTAATGAGTTATTTTAATTAATAGAGTTTTTTTTGTAATAGTTTTGTATTTTTTTTAATAATTTTTTAAAGCTTAAGCTAATTTTGCATCAACAGTAAGTGAAAGTGAAACGCGGAGCATGCAGAAATTTTGATAAATTTGTTTTAAATCATATGCAGTTCATTTAGTACTTATTTAGTATTAATTTTTAGTACTATATTGTCGTATTTGAAGTTTTTACAATGTTTTTTTTTTTGTTATTTTTTGAAATGTGTAATAGTTTTAGTACTAAATGCTAATATTAGTAGTAATTTGCAATTTTAGTACAAAGTGATATTTTTTGAGTACTAAATACTAAAATTTAGTACTGTTTTTCAGATTTTGTCTTTAATTTTAATAATATAACTTAGTACTAAATTTGAGTACTAAATTTTTAAATTAAATATAAATATAGTAATTTGCAATTTTAGTACCAAGTGATATTTTTTGAGTACTAAATACTAAAATTTAGTACTGTTTTTCAGATTTTGTCTTTAATTTTAATAATATAACTTAGTACTAAATTTGAGTACTAAATTTTTAAATTAAATATAAGTACCAAATTTTATTACTAAATAGTAGTACCAAATTTTAATACTAATTATTAGTACTAAAATGTATTACTAAAATTTAGTACTAAATGTTAGTACTAAAATGTATTACTAAAATTTAGTATTAAATGTTAGTACTAAATGTTAGTACTAAAATGTATTACTAAAATTTAGTATTAAATGTTAGTACTAAATGTTAGTACTAAATTTTAATGCTAAATATTAGTACTAAATTTTATTACAATGTTAAAATTAAAATGTTAATACTAAATTTTATTACAACATTTTAGTACTATATATATTTCAGTACTAAATCTTAGCACTAAATTTTAGCACTAAATTTTAGCACTAAATTTTAGTACAAAATTTTGCTACTAAATTATATAACTAAATGTAAGTACAACATTTTATTACTAAAATAGTGTACATAATTTTTGTAATAAAATTCAATAATACATTTTTTTTACTACATTTTAGTATTAATTTTTAGTACCAAATTTAAGTTTTTCATATTTGTACAAAATTAGGAAATATTAAAAATACTAAATTCAAAAATGGTGGTACTAAAATTTAATTCTAAATTTTAATACTACTTTAGTACTAATAGTACCAAATTTAATTTTTCATATTTGTATTTTCATATTTGTACAAAAATGGTGGTACTAAAATTTAATTCAAAATTTTAATACTAAATTTGAAATCAAAATTTTAATGCTAAATTTTAAATCAAAATTTAAGCACCAAATTTTAAATCAAAATTTCAAAATTTTAAATAAAAATTTTGAGTAAAAAAATTTAAATTCAAAATTCATGTACAAAATATGAATTCCAAATTTGAGTACTACATTTTTTTAGTACATATTGAAGTATCAAAGTTACTGCAATAACTACTAAGCTCCGCGTGCTCACCGACACAAATGCTGCTTATAATGATTTCAATATATATTTTTTAATTTTGCTATAAAAGCGCTGAAATAAAAATGTTGTTTATAACTTCAACTATAATTATAGGTCTTCATTTATAATTAGTTTTTTACGTTTCTTTTCAGTTCACTGTTCAGATTATTAAATTTTAAGCAAAATAATTGATTACGTTCAATGATTCAAATAAATTTTATATTCTACACAATTAAAATATTAAAAGTATTAAAAAAAAAGAAGCGATTAAAATTAATAATTAAAACTTTCAAAATTGTGAACATTATTCAACATTATCAAGATATATATATATAGATATATAGTTCATATTATACACACGACGTTTATAAGAAGAACTAATTCTTATTTTTAATATATGCATTATTTGTAGTTATAATTCAGTTGTTTAGCTTTTATTTGCTGCTCTTTTGTTTGTTTCATGTTTTTAATTAAAATTAATTAATTTTATTTTATTTTAATTTATTTAGTATTTTTTACTTAATCCTTTTTGTTGTTCTCCATTTCACATACACACGCTCTACGTATTTTATATTTTTTTCAATTTATTTTAGTTTTTATTTCTGTTTGTTGTTGTCTCTTAGCACATCAGCTATTTGATTTTTATGTATTCATCTCTCATTTATGCATTCACTTTCATGAGGCATACATACGATTGATATCGTGCTGGTATTTGTCCTGAATATCCTTGCGCTTCAGCTTGAAGGCAGCTGTGACGAGTCCCATATCGGGTGACCACACCTCCTTGCAGAGTGTAATGGCGGCGGGTACCTCGTATTTGTGTAATTTGCCTATAACAAACAGACAAAAATTATAATGAATTATATCACCAAATGAGGTTAGTAAATAAAATTTTACATTTCTTAGCATGTTCGGCAATTTCACGTATGACCGACTTCTCCATGACCGCCAACGTGCACAGCTCCTCGAAGCTTTTGCCCGTGATGCCCTGTCGCTGTGCCAACTCCTCTAAATGTTTTTGGTTCGGCACAACCAGCGCGACCATAAACTGTTTCATCGGATCGCCGTAGACGCAAATGTTCTCCACCACCGGGCAGGTCTTCAGCTCGGACTCAACTTTGCCGAGCGAAACATATTCGCCGGCTTGCAGCTTAACCAGATCCTTTTTGCGATCTGTAATTGAGAAGAAAAAATAAAATTTATTTTTTAAAGAGTTTGAATTATAAGTGAAAAATTTAATTTTTAGTGAAAATATAATTTTTAGTCACAAATTTAATTTATTAAGAAAAATTTAATTTTTAGTGTAAATTGATTTTTTCAATTTTTGGTGAAAAATTGAATTTTAATGAATTATTAAACTTTTTAGTGAACAATTGAATTATTAGCAAAAAATCTAATTTATAGTGAAAAATTTGATTTCAGTAAAAAATTGAATTTTTAGTGAAAAATTTTATTTTAGTGAAAAATTGAATTTTTAGTGGATAATTCAATTTTTAGTGCAAATTTTAATTTTTAGTGAAAATTTGAATTTTTAGTGAAAATTTGAATTTTTAGTGAAAATTTGAATTTTTAGTGAAAAATTGAATTTTTAGTGAAAAATTGAATTTTTAGTGAAAAATTGAATTTTTAGTGAAAAATTGAATTTTTAGCGAAAATTTTAATTTTTAGTGAAAATTTGAATTTTTAGTTAAAATTTGAATTTTTAGTGAAAATTTGAATTTTTAGTGAAAAATTGAATTTTAAGTGCAAATTGAATTTTTAGCGAAAATTTTAATTTTTAGTGAAAATTTGAATTTTTAGTGAAAAATTTAATTTTTAGTGAAAAATTTAATTAATAGTGAAAATTGAATTTTTAGTGAAAAATTGAATTTTTAGTAAAAAATTTAATTTGTAGTAAAAAATTTAATTTTTAGTGAAAAATTTAATTTTTAGTGAAAAAAGTTAATTTTTAGTGAAAATAATTTGAATTTTTAGTAATAAATTAAATTTTAAGTCAAAAATTAAATTTTTAGTTAACAATTGAATTTTTAGTGAAAAATTGAATTTTTATTGAAAATTTGAATTTTTACCGAAAATTTGAATTTTTAGTGAAAAATTGAATTTTTAGTGAAAAATTGAATTTTTAGCGAAAATTTTAATTTTTAGTGAAAATTTGAATTTTTAGTTAAAATTTGAATTTTAAGTGCAAATTGAATTTTTAGTAAAATTTGAATTTTTAGTGAAAAATTGAATTTTTAGTGAAAAATTGAATTTTTAGTGAAAAATTGAATTTTTAGTGAAAAATGGAATTTTTAGTGAAAATTTGAATTTTTAGTGAAAATTTGAATTTTTAGTGAAAAATTGAATTTTTAGTGAAAAATTGAATTTTTAGTGAAAAATTGAATTTTTAGTGAAAATTTTAATTTTTAGTAAGAAAAATTTAATTTTTAGTAAGAAAAATTTAATTTTTATTTAATACTAACCAATGATTTTAAGTACACCATCCGGATGCATTTCGCCAATGTCGCCAGTCTTGAACCAACGCTTGCCATCCTCCTCAAAGAAGTCCTCAGAAGTTTTACTGGGCAGCTTGTAATAGCCAAGTGACACGCAATCGCCACCAATAATAACCTCACCCTACGAACATTAAAAGAATAAAAAGAAGTAGTTATTTTTAATTTATACAAAATATAAAATATTCTGCTGTTCTTTGTTGCCAAGCAATTAGACGACTCACCTGTGGATAGGGTTTGTTCGTGACGCGATAGTTTCCCTCCTCCCAGTTGACCAGACGTATGTCGCACATGGTCAGCGGTGCACCAGTGCGGCCATAGGTCATATCACGATCTGTAAATTAAAATTGCAAAAGTAATTAATGCGTGAATGCATTATATATTTTTTGTTTTAGTTTCTAAAAAAGTGCAACAAAACGATAATGTTTTAAAAATAAATTTTAATAATTTAGTAAATAAAAAATGTCCCCGTATTACAACAGTAAAGCCGCCACTTACAATCCAAAACGGTAGCGCCCGATGTGGTCTCCGTCAGGCCATAGCCCTGGACGAGGTCAACGCATAGACAGACCTTAATTTGTTCGTTGGTATCGGGTGCGAGTGGTGCACCGCCAGACATCATTAGACGCACGCGTCCGCCCATCAGTTTGGCAACCTTTTTGAAGACCAGTCTGTAGCAAAAATAATTTATTAAAATTGAAAATTTTGGAAATAGAACAAAATGTTAAAACTAACTTGTCAATCAATGGCGTCAAATAGCCTCGTTGCGTCCATTTCACTTTGTATTGATAGAGAAATTTGAAGAGTCCCTTCTTGAAGGCAGAGCCCGAGTTGATTTTGTCATTGATACCCTTAGAGATGCGATCGAGTATCAGCTGTGTGTGTGAGAAATTATTAAATTTAAAATTTCAACAATTTTAAAATATTCATTTTCTTTACCGGCACCGTGGTCATGCATGTGGGCTTCAAGACGGTGGCGTCACCTTTGCTGCCGCGCATTATTTTGCTGCTGGTATCGATGAGTGTCAGCGGTGTCGAGTAGCCGATGGGTACGCCGGTCATCAGGCAAACGCTCTCGGCCAGTAGCTCAAAGACGTGTGCAAGCGGCAAGAAACTGAAAATATATAAATTTAAAATAAATTACACGTTTTATTCAACATCTAAAATTTTTAATACTTATTTTAATACGTATTTTATTTAACAATTTACATGTTTCTAAATAATTTATAAAACATGTTATAGAAACATTATAAAATTAAAAAAAAAAAATGTTTATAAAATATTTATAAAACATTTCCAAAACTTTTATAAAAGATTTTAAAAACATTTTTAAAATATTTATAAAACAATAATAAAACATTTACAAAACATTTATAAAACATTTATAAAACATTTATATAACATTTATAAAAAAATTATAAAGCATTTAAAAAACATTTATAAAACATTTTTAAAACATTTTTAAAACATTTCTAAAACATTTAATAAAACATTTAAAAAACATTTACAAAACATTAACAAAACATTTACAAAACATTAACAAAACATTAACAAAACATTTATAAAACATTTATAAAAAAATTATAAAGCAATTAAAAAACATTTATAAAACATTTTTAAAACATTTTTAAAACATTTTTAAAACATTTCTAAAACATTTAATAAAACATTTAAAAAACATTTACAAAACATTAACAAAACATTTACAAAACATTAACAAAACATTAACAAAACATTAACAAAACATTTATAAAACTTTTATAAAAAAATTATAAAGCATTTAAAAAACATTTATAAAACATTTATAAAACATTTTTAAAACATTTTTAAAACATTTCTAAAACATTTAATAAAACATTTAAAAAACATTTAAAAAACTTTTATAAAACATTTATAAAACATTTATAAAACATTTATAAAACATTTATAGAATATTTATAAAACATTTATAGAACATTTATAAAGCATTTATAAAATATTTATAAAACATTTATAAAAAATGTATAAAACATTTATAAAACATTTACAAAATATTAAAAAAACATTAATAAAACATTTATAAAATATTTATAAAGCATTTACAAAACATTTATAACACATTTATAAAACATTTACAAAACATTAACAAAGCATTTATAAAATTTGTATAAAACTTTTATAAAACATTTATAAAACATGTATAAAACATTTAAAAAATATTTACAAAATATTAAAAAAACATTAATAAAACATTTATAAAATATTTACAAAATATTAAAAAAACATAATTAAAACATTTATAAAATATTTATAAAGCATTTACAAAACATTTATAACACATTTATAAAACATTTACAAAACATTAACAAAGCATTTATAAAATTTGTATAAAAGATTTATAAAACATTTAAAAAAATATTTATAAAACAATTATATTGCATTTATAAAACCTTTATAAAACATTTATAAAACATTTATAAATCATTTATATAACATTTATAAAACAACATTTATAAAACATTTATAAAACATTTATAAAACATTTATAAAACATTTATGAAACATTTACAAAACATTAACAAAGCATTTATAAAATTTGTATAAAACATTTATAAAACATGTATAAAACATTTAAAAAATATTTATAAAATATTTATATAACATTTATAAAACATTTAAAAAAAGATTTATAAAACATTTAAAAAAATATTTATAAAACATTTATATTGCATTTATAAAACCTTTATAAAACCTTTATAAAACATTTATAAAACATTTATAAAATATTTATAAAACATTTAATAAACATTTAATGAAGATTTAATAAAACATTTATAAAACGTTATAAAACATTTATAAAACATTTACGAGACAATTATCCAACATTGAATAACATTATATAAACTATTTAGATACATAGTAAAGCCCTTTTAGCACTCACCCAATAAGCACATCATCCGGATAGATGGGCACCATATCGCAAAAGCCCTTCATGGTAGAAATACAATTTTTATGCGACAGCAGGACACCCTTTGGTGTGCCAGTAGAGCCCGAGGTGTACATGATAATGGCGATATCGTCACCCTTGGGTGGCACACTCTCTGTAAATGATAAAAAAACATAAAATTATTTATTAAAAAATTACAATATTCAATTAAAACTTGTTATTTTTCAACTATTACTTATTATTTTATTTTATTATATCATATTAATTATTTCATTTATATAGTAATAATTTACATCGCCGCAAATACATTTTAAAAAAATATCTAAAATAGGTTTACAATTATCTTTATATAGCCGGCATGATTTTAACGGATGAGTCCAATATTTCTATGCTAATATATCATATGATTTTAAAATTATTTAATAAACATTATTATTTTTAATTTTGTTTCTTTCTACTTTAAACATTTAATTGTTGATTGAAAATATAAATTTATATTTAATTTTAAGATTATAAAGAAAAATAAAAAAAACTAATACTGATAAAAGTAATTCTTTAATTAGCTTTAATCATTTCATTTCATATATTCTAAATTGACGTTTTTTTATTTTTTTAAATCAATTTAATGATTCAGTTAATATTTTCAGTTGTTAATTATTTTTATTAGTATCTATTTTCAATTACGAAACTTTCGCTAATCATAGTTAATATCATCAATTATCACATATTTTTTAATAATTATATTTTTACTTTATCACCTTCACTGTTCTGAAATTCACTTTCGATCGACATTGAAACAGTTGATAAAAACTTAAACGTATTCAATTCGCTTGATGTTCATTTTGTATCGATTCCGATCGGATTTTAATTTTCAATTTTATTATCATTTAACAACTGAAACTTTATTTTGTATTCCACTTACCGAATTTGCTGTCTGCGCCCATGCGTACCACTTGTGAGAATGGCATAACACTGACACCCTCCTTGAAGCCGGTGGTCTCGGTCTTGTGCAGTTGATCCTCCATGTAGATGATGGTCTTGACTTGTGGGCACTTGTCCAGTAAGGTCTTGAATTTGGGCAGCAGATCGTGCGAAGTGATGACAGTGGTTACCTCGGTCTCAGAAATGCCTGCAAAATAATATTTTTAATATTCAAATTGCACAAACAAAAATTGTACAATATTAGAACTAAATTTTAGTTCTAAAATTTAGTACTAAATTTTAATACTAAATTTTAGTACTAAATTTTAATACTAAATTTTAGTACTAAATTTTAGTAAAAATGTAAGTTTCAAATTTTAATATAAAATTATAAATCTAAATTTGAGTACTAAAATTTGAGTACTAAATTATGGTTAAATTTTTTAGTAAAATTTAGTTTCAATTTGATACTAATATTTAGTATTAAACTTTAGTACTAACATTTAGTATTAGACTTTAGTACTAAAATATAGTATTCGAATACTAAATTTTAATTCAAAATTTGAGTAGGTACTAAATTTAAATACTAATTTTTAGTACTCAATTTTAGTACAAAAATTTGAATACTAACTTTTAGTATGAAATGTTAAAACCAAATTTTAGCAATAAATGTTTAGTATTAAATTTTGGTACACAATTTAGTACTCATTTTTAGTACTAAATTTTAGTATGCAATTTAGTACTAAATGTTAGTACTAAATTTGAGTATCAAATTTTAATACTTAATGTTAGTACTAAATTTTAAAATGTTTTTGCACTTACAATGTGCCACGCCCTCATCGCCCAACGTCGCGTACACCGTCACAATTGGCATCGACTGCTTGAAACAGCCATGTGCCGCCATCATCCATTCGGCGCGCGTCTCCGCAAAAATCACAACGTTCATGTGCGGCTGCTGTCCAACCTCGCGCAAACCACGACCAAAACAGGCCGCCGTACGTTCTGCCTCAATAAAGTTCTTCCACTTGTATTCGCCCATGTTGTATTTCTTGAAGACGCGACCGTTCGGCTGTACCTCATCCTCCTCGCTCAGTATCTGACGCGTGCCCAGACAACGTTTGGTCAGATGTGTCTTGGCGACATGATTGAACATCTTCTCCAAGGTGTCAATGTTGGCCTGCAACATTTTGACGTGCACCTCACGTGGCGGATCAATGGAGCGGTACGTGAGCGATGATTCATCGTTGGTGATGATCTTGGCCTAAGGATAAAGATAAATATATAAATTTTAATTTTCTTTATATTTAATTAAATAAAATATTTCTATATTTTTAATACTAGACCAAACAACATAGGGAACAAACGTAGTTAATGTGCAAAAGAGTTTGGTGGAAAAGGGGCTTTTGTTAACAGAGGGAACTTGTTTTCGATGTACACTGTCACCTGTTGCGTGCAACAATCACACAACAACAACAACAATTAAAATAAAAAATATAAAACACAACCAGAATTTTGTGCTAAACTTAGGCAGTGTAATGTATTTGAGGGGAAAGACACAATAACACGAGGTTCCCAACACCAGGAATTATTTTAATATTTTTAATATTCATTTATCATAGTTTTTATATATTTGACACTTTTTTACTTTTTTTTTTACTTTTTTTATTATTTTAAATTTTTATTTTTAGCTTTTTTAATTTTTTAAAATTTGTATTTGTTTTATTTGAAAAATGTGTTTTACTATTTAATATTTTTCTTATTATTTTTTTTTCTATTTTTTGTGTTTTTTAATTTTAATATTTTTTTGAAATTATTTAAACTTTTATTTTTTAAACTTTAATTTCTATTTCTTTAAAACATTTATTTTAATATTTTATTTTTTTTATTTTATATTTTTTAAAATTTTACTATAATTTTTTTATTTTTTTATTTTTATTATTTTTTTTATTTATTATTATTTTTTATTTATAATTTTATTATTTTTAATGTTTTTTTTTATTTTTAATGTTTTTTTTATTTTTAATGTTATTTATTTATCCTTTTTTGTTTATTTTTATACTTTTATTTATTTTCTTTTTTAATTATAATTTTTAATCCTTTAAAACATTTATTTTGTTTTTGTTTTTAATTCTTTTTTAATTTTATTTTTTATTTATTTTAATACTTTTATTTTGTTTTTCTTTTTAATTTTTTTTACATTTATTTTGTTTTTCTTTTTAATTTTTTTTTACATTTATTTTTTTATTAATTTTTTTTAATTTTTTTATTATTTTGTTTATTTATTTTTTTTTTTTTATTTTTTTTTTTTATTTTTTTTTTTTTTATTTATTTTTTTTTTTTTTTTTTTTTTTTTTTTAATTTTGGTTAAAAATTATTATATCATTTTTTATATATAACATTCAACATTTTATAGTTCTTTCTAGTTTTTATTTTTATTTTATAAAATGAAAAACACTAAAAACCTCAATGTCGTCCGGCGTATATTTGGATTTCTCCAAGGTTCTGTCGACAACTCGTACAGCCTGGTTCAAAGAACAAAAAAATAAAAACAAAAGTATAAATTTAGCATTCAAAAAGTAGCCAATTAAAACAAATAAACAATTTCTATTAAAACTAAAAATTACCATTAGTGTTGAATTAAATAATTTGACGTTGAACTAAATTTAAAAATATATATAACAAATTTAAATTGTTTGAAAACAAGTAACAAATATTAAAACAAATCTGAAAAGTTGAGGAGTTTATCACACAATTTACGTATTACAATTTTAAGACACAACTATAAAATCAAAATTTTTTTAATACTTATTCATAATTCAAATCACGTAATGTTTTTCTATCATGTAATGTTTTAAAGAAATTTCACGTCTATCTCAATATAGTAGAAAAGTAGAGACAAAAGAAGAAGTAGAGGAAGTTAGTAAAATTATGAACAGTTCTCTTTTTAAAAAGTTCTTAAATACTAAAAAAACCTTAAAAAAAGATTTAGAAATTACAAATTATTCTATTTCAGCTTAAAATATCAGAAAAAATAAGCGTAATATTGCCGAATCTATTTATATTAAAATTTTTCTTGACGATGAAGAGAGAATTTACGTTTAAAGTTTTTTGATAAACTACTTTTGAATAGTGCTATAAGTTTTTTATTCTAAAAAAAAAACCGAAACGGAAATTTATGGTGCGATAATATTGAAAATATTTGGGATAAGAATAAAAAAATGTATTCTCGTCATCATATATGGAAAAATGTTATTGTTGCTATAATAAAAATCGCACTTCAAATATATTGCACTATAAAAAAAATTGCAAATATCAAAAAATAAAAAAAAAAATATTCCTTTTGACAGTTCCCAACTAATAAAAAAGTCACAATCTATCCAATGCTTTAAATACATTACTTGATAAGATAAACACAAATATAGCAAGCAGATAATGAAACCATTAGTGGTAGAAAACTATGCAATATCTGATTTAAACATAGATTAATATGCACATAAAGCAAACATGTTAGCTTCAAATAAAAACATATTAAAATTGAAAATCAAAAATATTATATTTTAAAATTATAAGATTGGATAGTTATTACGTTTTTAAATGATTATATTACTGAGGGTATTATTAACAAAGCCCTAGAATATTAAAGCAAAAACTATATTAAATTAAAAATCAAACTAATCAAATGTAAAGTGTTTTGTGATAATGATGCAAATTGAAAAGCTAAGTGCATTTTTGAATAAATTATTATTTGATTGGCGTGTAAATAACATTCAACTCATCTTTATTGAAATTCAATTCTAATTATAATATTGTTTTAATTAAAAGGTTATTTACTTTCACGAATATATAATGTTAAAAAGCAATTTAACGTTGACAGCTGTCATGAAATTTTTAAAAGTTAATATTACCAAAACGGAAATTGTGTAAGTAACTTTGTTTGTTTTTTTTTTATATGTTATTAAAATAATTAAATTAACAAAAAAAATTAACAAATAAAACAATTATAATGACTACTTATGATTTAAATTTAAACTAAATATGAAAATAAAATAACACGCGATAAACTTTTCACCGTCAGCTGATGTTCATGAACATCAAACTTTGAACTTTTGCTGTGGCGCAACTTGAGCTTTGCGCTGTCGACAAGTTGCAAAGATCACTAGTTTTTAGCAACAACAATGACAAAAATAAAAAAAAATCACAACTCAAATGGCAACAAAATTTACAGATGACAGTAAGCATGTAATGTGTCCGACATATTAGCAACAAATTAAAATTACAGACACAACAAAAAAAAAAATACTTTTAATGCGACTGCAAGTGTAGCAACATTTTTAACAATATTTGTTGCAACATAAACTATCAACATATGTCTAGAAAAATGTATATAAAATGCTGTCAAAAAAATACTGTCATTAAAATGTTGACAATACTGACTAAAATACTATAAATTAAATGCTGTCAACAAAATATTGTAAATAAAAAATACTGTCTATAATACAATATTGAAAATAAAAATTCAATCAACAAAATACTGTCAGTAAAATATTGTCAGTAAAATACTGTCAGTAAAATACTGTCAGTAAAATACTGTCAGTAAAATACTGTCAGTAAAATACTGTCAGTAAAATACTGTCAGTAAAATACTGTCAGTAAAATACTGTCAGTAAAATACTGTCAGTAAAATACTGTCAGTAAAATTCTGTCAGTAAAATACTGTCAGTAAAATACTGTCAGTAAAATACTGTCAGTAAAATACTGTCAGTAAAATACTGTCAGTAAAATACTGTCAGTAAAATACTGTCAGTAAAATACTGTCAGTAAAATACTGTCAGTAAAATACTGTCAGTAAAATACTGTCAGTAAAATACTGTCAGTAAAATACTGTCAGTAAAATACTGTCAGTAAAATACTGTCAGTAAAATACTGTCAGTAAAATACTGTCAGTAAAATACTGTCAGTAAAATGCTGTCAGTAAAATGCTGTCAGTAAAATACTGTCAGTAAAATACTGTCAGTAAAATACTGTCAGTAAAATACTGTCAGTAAAATACTGTCAGTAAAATACTGTCAGTAAAATACTGTCAGTAAAATACTGTCAGTAAAATACTGTCAGTAAAATACTGTCAGTAAAATACTGTCAGTAAAATACTGTCAGTAAAATACTGTCAGTAAAATACTGTCAGTAAAATACTGTCAGTAAAATACTGTCAGTAAAATACTGTCAGTAAAATACTGTCAGTAAAATACTGTCAGTAAAATACTGTCAGTAAAATACTGTCAGTAAAATACTGTCAGTAAAATACTGTCAGTAAAATACTGTCAGTAAAATACTGTCAGTAAAATACTGTCAGTAAAATACTGTCAGTAAAATACTGTCAGTAAAATAATGTTGCATGAATACATTTTAACAAATAGCAAAGTACACTTTTTTCAACAAATACTTTTTAAACAAGACACTCAAAAAATCTATCACATTAAAAAAAAACATTTAAAAAAAAAAAAATTGAATTTCAAACTAACCTTCAGACGGCGCGAATCCTGCCTTCGCTTCCATGGCCTCTGCAAGACCAAATACACTGGCAACGTGATAATGTCACAAAAGAAAGCAAAGGCTTTGATGGCACCAATTGCGCCCTGTACCCAAAAGCTTTCCATTCTGCAATACAAAAAAAAAAATACAATTAATATTAAAAATTAAATTTATAAAAAAGTGAATACTTTAAATAAAAATAAAATACTTAATAATTATAATTAATTGAAATACGTAAAGAATATAGTAAAAAAACTATTTGTTTTTTTTTTTTGAAAAGTAACAGATAAACTTTAAAATAACACCGACCTGTAACACCTAATGACAAAACCCGTTGAAAATTCAATACGTACTAACTAGCGAAAATGTTTAAACACTATTTTTATGTGTACAAATTTTTAGTTTAAACAAGTACAAAAAAAAAAAGAAAATAACTGTCTCACAGATAACAATGTCTAAGATTAGATGACGACGCCACATCAGTTTTCGAAATCGAAACATGTAAAAAAAAAGGTTGATAACAAAATTGTCGAATTGCTTTAAAATAATAATAAAATAAACTAAGTTATCAGCAAACAGATAAAGTTGATAAGAGCTTTAAAAGCTCTGCTAGAGGTAATGTGCACTTGGCGCAGCATGTGACCCCATGCGAAAAAAAAATTTGATAAAATAGTTTAAAATAGAATTTTAAAAAAGTTACTTTAAGGGCCAGTTTTTCAGTGCTAGTTGAACTTTGTTTGTGGTTTAAACTTCCTTTGAAATCAGAATCGATTTTTTCAATGAACTTGAACCGTCGTTTAAACTTAGTTTAAACGACCGATGCTGATGGTTTAAACTACGTTTAAACTTTGAAAGTTTTTGACATGAATTTTTTCACAACACTTTTCACTATTTTCTTCGCTGCGTTGTTTCACTTTATTAATTGTTGTATTTTTGCACACTATTAATTAAAAATATCTCCCACATGCACTTTAGTTGCTCGATCTCTTGCTAATATTTAAATTTAAATTAATTTTATTTTTCTGAAACAATTTTTGTATTTATTTAATTTTGAATGACATTTATCATAAGTCAAAATCGAGAGAATTATATGTCATTAGCCTGTGGTGCCATATGTATTGTCTTGGTATGTGTTCATTTTAAACTGTCACTGAAAAACTGCTAATAAAAATAAACGTCGTTTAATTTAAAGTGAAGATTAATTAAACGGAGTTTAAACTACGTTTAAACTAGCACTGAAAAACTGGCCCTAAATATAAAAGCGAAAAATATATGAGTTTAACATTAAAACGAGATACCCAAAAATACTGCCTTTTTTAAAATGCGTCATAAAAACTATCGATAATCCCTATAAAGGAGCAAATATAATGCATGTTTCAAAAAAAAAAGCCCTATAATTAATTTTTGTTTTTATAATTTAAAGGTTTTAAGTGCAAATTTTAATTTAAACTTAGTTTAAACCAGATATTATTTCGCCTATAGTCAACAAATCAGAAATATTTAAATTTCATATGAACTGATTACTAATTGTCTTTCTGTCTGTAAAATTAAACGACATTCGGACGGTTTGAATAAGAACTCTAGACATTTTAACAATGTGGAAAAGTTTAAACTAAGTTTAAAATAGCAATAACAATGGAACTTAGTAATTTACGATTGATTATAAAAACTTACTTAGTTGTAGTGTAAAGCATGTAAATCTTATTGTACTAATCGAAACCAATAAACTAGGTAATAATAACTTGGAAATATATCGTCGTTTTAGAATTAAAATTCACCAAATACATTTTTTTGAAAATCTTAAATTTATGTACTGTAAAACATGTAAATATTATTGCACTAATCGAAACCAATAAACTAGGTAATAATAACTTTAGAATTAAAATTCACCAAACACATTTTTTTGAAAATCTAAATTTCTGTGCTGTAAAACATGTAAATCTTTTGTACTAATCGAAACCAATAAACTAGGTAATAATAACTTGGAAATATATCGTCGTTTTAGAATTAAAATTCACCAAATACATTTTTTTAAAATCTTAAATTTCAACTTTGTTGGTAATTATTACAAAAAGTAATTGATACATTTTAAAAGTTAAAATAGCAATTGATATATTCAGATTTTCTTATCATTTGGTACAAATATTTGGCTCATCGATCAGAAATTGGCAGATATATCAAGAATTTTCTAAATGAATAATTGGCATTTTAAAAATGTAGTCGGTGACTTTTACAACTACAACGACGATATGATCTAGAATCGTTGACATTTAAAAAAAGGAGTTTTTCAAATATAAAAAATATATCGTTGTAGCACGAAAACTCACCAAATACATTTTTATGAAAAACTTCGATTTTGTTGAATTTCGAGTTTGTTGATTAATATTATAAAAAGGAAATGGTAAATTTTTTAAAGTTAAAATATCAATTGATAGATTTACATTTTCTTATCATGTGGTAAAAAAATTGAGATCATCGATTAAAAATTGACAGATATATAAAGATTTTTGTAAATGAATATTTGGCATTTTGAAAATGTATTTGGTGAGTTTTCGTTCTACAACGACGATATATTCTAAACAGGCTTCATGGCTTTGGTATTGTAAATCTTAAATAGACGATTCTTTTTATATTAGACCTCATTTGTCCTCCCTTCATATATCACGATAATATAAACGAATTTACAACCTACCATTTTCTAATTTGTGGTATATAGTAGTCGATGAAGAAAACTCTCATATTGTTTTTTAAAAATGTTGTTCAGATAAATAAAATCGTTTCAATAACATTGTCGAAGGAGTTGACGATCTGTATAAAGTCATTATGTTTTAAATGTTTGCAAAATACCCAATATAATTTACCAATTTCCTAGTTGAAATTTACCCTATTACACCCAGAAAAAAATTCCCTCAAATCCCATTAAAATTGGTCAATAGGACAATTATTGATTTAATAGTATACGAAAAATAAATCTTCTCATATAAACTCAATGGTATTTTCCGATTAAAATAATAATTTATCCTATTGACTATTTTTAATAGTAAAAAACTATTATTTATATAGTATTCTTTTCTGGGTGTAGGGAAGACATGGTCATGGCCAGATCATGTTTGTCATGTAACTGATTATGACAAGGTAAAAATACAATTATCAGTTGCCGTTCATGACACTAGTACAATACCTACCAGGGTGTATAACGTAAAGTGAAACAAAATCCAATTTGTCATTTGAAATTCGGAAATTCCAGTGACAGTTAATTTTGACTAGTTAATTTCGTCGTCATTTTTATTTTATTTAATTAAAAAAAAAAAATATGTCACAAAAATGTTTGAAATTCATCTCGTTTGAAATTTAATGAAATGAAATTTAACGAAATACTGTAATGTAGAAGTGTTTAAAGATGATTATTACATTAAATATACTACACACTAGTCTTATATAAATTTTACAAACTATAATAGGTCTATTTTTAATATATCTTAATTACGCAAAACACCTATTAAATGATTTTGCCCCAACAACTATATGGAAATGTTGGGTGTTTTTTATACTATACTATACTATATATTTATAGATCCAGCGATAATGGGTATGTATTCAAATATAACAACTCTATAAAACCTAATCTAAATAAACAAATCTAAACAAATGATGTACCATAAAAATGTTATAGGCCACAATTATAGAGCATTTGACATTGAACTAGAATTTAAATAGTTTTACCTAAAGCGAACCAACAAAAAAAAAACTAATAAAATATAATTGAAGTATATAATTTTAGCTTTCAATAAACAATGCATAAATCAATCAAATTATATTGTAATTTGATAAAAAAATTATATAGTAATTAGAACAAAATGTATTTTGATTTTTCACACAATAATATTTAATTACACTGCAATTATTTAGTAAATATAAATTTAACTATTTTATAATTATATCAAATCAGTACTATTTTTTTTTTGCATGTTTTGTGGGCAAAAAGTGTTCAAAGTTCAAATATTGTTTTCAGATTTTCAACACAGTAATTAAGAATTTATATACTTTATTAAATAGTATGAATACACGATTTCAGCGAACTTTGGTAACGAAAATAAATATGTTCAAGTTGTTCAGAATGATAAGCTCACGTTCGTTTGTTCAGTCCTGCATTCATATTATTCATGTGTAGTAATAATTGTGCCATATTTATTTCAGGCGTATACGATAAAAAATAAAACTCGAGTGTGTCATTTAATGAGAATTGTCTGAATATCACGCCATATATATATAATACAACGATAACAATTTCAAGTTGTAAGAAGTGAAAAATAACTGATTTTTGTAGATAGAGGCACTTTGCACTTTGGCGTTAGTGGTTTTTAATATAAAGGAATTTCCAATTTAAATTATGACTCGCAACACTTTAATCGGTAATTTTTTTTTGCATAATGTTACGATTTTTAAACTTGTTCTAATCACGATTAGGAGAACTCAAGATTTTTGATATTTTTTAAAATGATTAAATAGATTTTTAACGAGGCAATCGGGTCTCTTTCTAAATTCACAGTCCACTACAGACCAGTATAAATACGTATTTCACAAAATTGTATGTCCATGATTCATTTAACTATAATTTTTTATACATATTTATTTTTATATATGAAATATTTGAGATTATATAATAAATTTGATAATTGTTTTTGAGTTTCCTAGTGGGAGAATGGTTTAACTGTAAAAAGTTCAAAATCGGGTTTTATATTTTTCAATTTCAAAGTAAAAATTTTACCTATTAGTATAGATATGACCATGCGCAGATCATATTATATAATTATTATATAATTATAAAAAAAACTTGGATTTTTTATAGAAAATGTAATGATTCAATTCGATTTACTGAATATAAAGAATTAATAGGTGAAATTACTGTATCTTTGGAAATTCTGTGTGTCCTAAACGGAGCGTTTTTTCAAGGTCACAGTTCAGAATTTTCACAAATGGGCTACACTTGGTTTGGTTTATTAATTATAAAAAATACTGGGATTTTTTACAGAAAAAGTAATGATGCAATTCGATTCACTGAATATAAAGAATTAATATGTGAAATTACTGTATCTTTGAAAATTCTGTTTCTCCTAAAATACTGGGATTTTTTTACAGAAAATGTAATGATTCAATTCAATTCACTGAATATCAAGGATTCACAGGTGAAATTTCTGTATCTTTGGAAATTCTGTATGTCCTAAACGGAGCGTTTTTTCAAGGTCACAGTTCAGAATTTTCACAAATGGGCTTCAATTGGTTTGGTTTATTAATTATAAAAAAAATACTGGGATTTTTTACATAAAATGTAATGATGCCATTCGATTCACTGAATTTCAAGGATTCATAGGTGAAATTTCTGTATCTTTGAAAATTCAGTATCTCCTAAACGTAGCGTTTTTTCAAGGTCACAGTTCAGAATTTTCACAAATGGGTTTACATTTGGTTTGGTTTATTAATTATTAGAAAATACTGGGATTTTTTTACATGATATGTAATGATGCCATTCGATTCACTAAATATCAAGGACTCATAGGTGAAATTTCTGTATCTCCTAAACGGAGCGTTTTTTCAAGGTCACAGTTCAGAATTTTCACAAATGGGTTTACATTTGGTTTGGTTTATTAATTATAAGAAAATACTGGGATTTTTTATATAAAATGTAATGATTCGATTCACTGAATATCAAGGATTCATAGGTGAAATTTCTGTATCTTTAAAAATTCTATATCTGCTATATAATTTTGTTTTGACTTTTTTGATTTTATGAAAAAAAAAATTTGGTTAAGTTTTTGATTTTTGAAAAAATATTTTTTTATATTATAATTATTATTATTGATTTTTATTTTGAGAAGGAAAAGTTTGATATCGGTTTTAGATATCGTTACATTTCTGATTTTTGTATAACGATTTCGGATTTAAAAATGAAACGCATTAAAACGGATATCGGTTACGGTTTCAATCCAAAAATAAAAAAAAGTTTATCAGAAAATTGTATAGTATTTTCTTGGTTCATAGGGAGATAATGACTTAATGTACTATAAAATATTCAAGATTAAAGCAAATATATTAAAGCTAAAGCAAAATTATAAAAAAAAAAAAAAAAAAAAAAACAAAAAAAAAAAAAAAAAAAAAAATAATAATAAAAATATATATAAAAAAAATAATAAAAATATATAAAAAAAAAAATTTAAAAAATTATAAAACAATTAAAAAAAACAACAAGAACTAAGAAAAAAAATAAAAAAAAAAATAAATAAAAATAAAAAAAAAAAAAATAAAAATAAAAAAAAACAAAAAATAAAAAAAAATAAAAAAAAAATAATAAAAATATATAAAAAAAATTATAAAAATATAAAAAAAATAAAAAAATATATAAAACAATTAAAAAAATCAACAAGAAATAAGTAACATGAAAATGATGTATGTATTATAATGTTTAAACATTAAAAAAAGAAAAATATAATTAAAAAATATAAAAAATACCTTCAAAAATAAAACATTACAAAATAAAACAATTATACAAATAAAACATTAATTAGAAAACGAAAAAAAAAATGTTTAAAAAAACATTTCTACTTACTGTGCATCGTCCTCTATAAACATATTGCAGCGAAATTATTTGCTGTAGTAATTTTTTTTTCTGTGTATTTGTTCCAAGAATGAAAACGTCGTAAGGTGTGATGTTGTTTTTTATTTTTGTGGTACCTTCTTCCACTGATGTTTAATTTAGTAGAGTCTTGAGTACAAAAACAGGTAGTCCAAAAGCCTTCAAGTTTTTATAATTGGTTTTAATAACTGTTGTTCTATATAATGCTATATATTCTGCTGATCTTTTGTTTTTAAATTTCAGCGTCAATCAAATGTGTCAAGTGGTTGTCTGGAAAAGAGAAGAAAATACGAGACACAAAATAATAAAAAAGCGGTCGAGGACATGATTATGCATTATAATGGAACAAACATGTATGGCAAGGACATTACGTTAAATATTTAGCAGCAGATAACGTATATATGTGAGCGATTTGTTGTGGGCAACAGATGATAAATAAAAAGTAACAAAACAAAACAAAAAAGATATATAAAAAAAAACAAAATAATAAAAAAGAAGCAGTATTTTAATCAATTTACTAAATATAAAAAATGTCATCAATCGCAACAACATTAGATTTGTTTTTAAATTCATAAAAACAATTTAAAAATTTAATTTTCAGATAAAAAATGATTTTAAGCAGGCAAAGGCAGAAGACTAAAATCTGCCTTTAAAACTTCATAAAATTTAACAACCTCCCGAGACAAATTTTCGAGACAAATTTGTCTGGAAAACTGGAGGTATATTTTCATCAAACACAGAGGTAGGTAATTCAAAGATTTTCGGAAGCTGATGGCAGAATCCCAGCTTATTTAGAAAAAGCGCCGAAAACAAACAGCTTTTGATGCAAACTCCGCACCTTTGTCTGCTTAAAAACTTTGGATAACATTTTTCAAGATTTTTCTAGATTTTTCACGACCCTGTCAAAAATTTTATCTGTGGCGCTATAAAATCCCAAAATCATCTTTTTATATATTTGCAAGAAATGTGCGTAAAATATTGCAAAACAATTACAGACATTTAGCCTCGGACGTTTATTAAATATTGCAGAATCTTAAAGACAGATTCCCGTCATATTTCGGTGGTGATTAAATAATATGATTGAAATCTTTTATTCCTTGAACCTGTCTAGGGAAATTCAAATATATATTTTTTCTTCATTTCATGCCTTTGATAAATAAATTTATTTCAATACCAAAATTTGTTATTTCAAATTTACAAAAAAATAAAAAATTTAAATAAATTTATGTTTGAAAAAAAATGCCTTCGAAATGTTTCAAATTTATGTCTAAAAGAATGCTACTGCTTTTATAATCGAAAAAATGTATTAAAGAGTTTTAGCTTTATATTGTATATAACCCACAAATATAATTTTCGGGGCCATTCAATTTCATGACCTTGAACAAAAAAACAAAAAAATGTATTTAACATTTTCACAAAAATAAATAAACCGACGGGTAATTAATTTGATTTAATTTTATTTTTATAAATGTTTTTTATTGTTTAAAAAAAATGCATTTTTTTTAATTATATTTTTTTTCTTTTATTTTAATTTTAATGTTTTTTTTTAAGTTTATTAATTTTAATGCAAAAACTAATTTGTCGGGCTAATTTTATAATTTAATTTAATTATTTTTTATTTTTTTTTAATTATTTTTTTTTTTTTTAATTTTTTTTTAATTTTAAATTGTTTTTTTAATTTTTAATTTTTCTTTTAAATTTTTTTTTTAAATTTTTTTTTTAATTTTTTTTTTTGAATTTTTTTTTAATTTTTTTTTTTAATTTTTTATTTTTTTATTTTAAATTTTTAAAAATTTTATTTTATTATTGTTTTTTAAATTATTATTTTGAATATATTTTCATTCTTTTTATATATTTGAATCGTATTTTATTTTGTGAACAATGTCAAGAACTTTGAATATTTATCTCCAAACACAAAAAAAAACAAAGAAAACAAAAAACTCAAATCAAATCCAAATATAAAATGAAAATATAAAATAAAATAAAAAATTGTGAATTAAAAAAATCTCTAAATAAAAATTAAGTATTCAAAAGAAAATTAAAAAAAAAATCAAAAAAAAAAATATAAACAAAAAATAACAATAAAAAATGTCAATACAAGAAAATAAAATAGATTATATGAAACAGAAACCACAAAAAGAAACAAAAAGACACAAAAAAAAAATTTAAAAAAAAAACAAAAAACGAATAAATTAAAAAAAAAATAATTCCTAGCAAATTGCGATACTGAAAAAGACTGCAAATAAATGTCAGCCTGACCTGCCACAAAAACTAATACAAGCAAAAGAAATAAAATAAAGAACTTTTATAACGAAAACAACCTGAGGTTTTTAGAGTTCAAATTGCTACAAAAGTTCTAGAGAAAAAATTCTTGATAGATGGGTGGGTGGGTGCAGGGCTGCCAAGTTGAATGCTGAGAATTATGCAATATTTGGCAGATGATTTACTGAAAAACTAGAAAAAAAACACACAAACGTTAAATTTGGCATAGGCTAAGCAAAAAATAAACACAAGGCAAAGTACAAAAAAATAATAAAAAAATATATATATATATAAAATATATATAAAAAAAATGTATATATATAAAAAATATATATATATAAAAAAATATATATATATAAAAAAAAATATATATATATAAATATATATATATATATATAAAATATATAAAAAAAAATATAAAAATGAAAAGTAAAAACAGTACGTAAGATTAGGTCATAGGGAAAATTTCGAAGTAGAGACATTTTAATTCTTCAAATCATTTAAACCTGTTTACCAATAAAATCTGTTCACAGTTCACTGTAGATTACGATCCGTGCGACCCATTTTTGAAAATTTTGAACTGTGACCCTGAAAAAACGCTCGGTTTAGAAGTTACAGAATTTCCAAAGATACAGAAATTTCATCTGTGAATCCTTGATATTCAGTGAATCGAATGGCATCATTACATTTTCTGTAAAAAAAATCCCAGTATTTTTTTATATAGAAAAAACCAATTCAAGTGTGACCCATTTTGAAAATTTTGAACTGTGACCTTGAAAAAACGCTCGGTTTATGAGTTACAGTATTTCCAAAGATACACAAATTTCGCCTATGAATTCTTGATATTCAGTGAATCGAATGGCATCATTATATTTTCTGTAAAAAATTGTAATCATTAATGAATTGCCTTTCATTTGAGTACACACACCCAGAAAAAAATACTATATAAATAATAGTTTTTTACTATTAAAAATAGTCAATAGGATATATAATTTTTTTAATCGTAAAATACCATAAAGAACTAGAAAATACTATGATATTGCCATTGAGTCTATATGAACAGATTTATTTTTTACCATTGAATGAATAGTTTTTACTATTGAAATTAGTCAATTCGATAAACTATTAATTCAAACGGTAAATCCCACTAAATACTACAAAATACTATAAAATTCATTTTTAGTTTGTATGAAAATATTTATCTTTTGTATGCTATTAAATCAATAATTGTCCTATTGACCAATTTTAATGGGATTTGAGGGAAATTTTTTCATACGTAAATATGGGTAGGTGTACCTAACTTCGATTTTTAGGGCACCACAAGTCAATAAACGAAAAAAACAATTTGTTCAAAGTTGTACCATAAAGTAAAAAAAAGCACGGGGATTGTTTAAAAAAATACGACACAGTAAAAGCCTCCCCTAAATTATAGTATTGTATGAGGTATCTGTATAAAAGTGTCCGGATCACAGGTTAAAGTTCTACCGATCATCTCCATTTAAAATACAAAACAGCAATAATTATACAAATAAACCAAGTTGTGAGCTTCATTGGTCTCCGTTACTCCGAAATAGTAATTTAAATAGACATTGGACATAGAAATTGGACTTACCCTAATAGGGGAAAGCTATAGTAGAATAGGTAATTTTTATACATTCACTCAGAAAAAAATCTTGTAAAATCGCATTGAAATTTGTCAATAGGACAAACTAAAAATGAATTTTACAAACTAAAAATGAATTTTATAGTATTTTGTAGTATTTAATAAGATTTACGCATTGAATTAGTAGTTATCCTATTGACTAATTTCAATAGTAAAAACTATTCATTTTATGGTATCTTTTTTCTGAGTGTGTCACGTCTCCTTCGATCATCCCAGTAAATGTATTCTTGCACTTTTAGTGTAGGGTATAAAAGTGAAATTTTTTTCATTAAAGAGTGAAAAAAAAATTTGAGCAAAGTGAAATAAATTTAAATACAAAAATATAAACAACAACAAAAAAAACACAAATCATTCAAAGTCCAATAAGTTTTTGTTTTATTTTTTTTTTGTTGGTTTATTTTTATCATTCGTTTTAGTAGATCAAAATATTTTTTCTTGAACAGCACCGCAAATATTCTTTGTATTTTTTTTTTTTTTTTTGTATTGTGAAAATATTTACAAAAGCATCGAATAACCAAAAAGATAATAAACGTCGATGTAGCACTATCCGGAAAAAAAGCACCAACATTGAACTTTAGAACATCGGACTTTGTGCCTTCCGACTTTTGTAGTTATATAAAATACGAGACGAGTGTGTTGTGACAACCTGCGTTACGCAAAACGTGCGATTCGTGTAATATGACTGATGGTATTGAGACAACACTTAATAAAATATCTAAAATAATAAAATATCAGTATTAAATGATTTTTAGTATGAAAATGTGTATTTTTTCAAGCGTTTTGTCAAGGCTAAAATTAAAAAAAAAAAATGAACACAACAGAATTAAAGTTGATTTATAAATCGTTTTTTATTTTATATATATTTAAAGCAGAAAAATGGCAAGAATGTACCTTGTATTAAAGAAAAAAAATTCAAAAGAAAAAAAAAAACGATTTTTTTTATAAAATTTCTATTTTTTAAAAAAGTTTTCTGTATTTAAAGTTGTATTTTGATTTCCGAAAATAAAACATAATATTGTCAGTATTATATCAACTTTAACGCTTTTTAAAACAGAACTATTTTCCTTTTTTGTACTACATAGTATGACCTTCAATGTGCCGACACCATTTCCTGCTGTAACTCTGAAACACTATCTTATACGAGACACCATATCAGTCGCAAAAGTCTACAAAGATGCTGCAATAAAGCAGAATAAAATAATAAAAACGAAAGAAAAAGGAACTGAAAGGAAGTACAAAGAAATGCAAAACCAGTTTTTAACATTGACCTTAAAAACGAAAGGTTTTTTTTTCATAAAAGAAAAAATTACTTTACCATAATCTGCTGAGTCCGAGCGTCTGCTTATACGTACATGTTTCATGATACATGATAACTTGAAAAATACAGAAGCTATTTAAACGATTTTTAGTTTGAATAACCTTTAGACCACTGGTTCCCAACCGGTAACAGAACAGACATTTTTAGGTAACAGGTAATATATGGACACAGATATGGACACATCGAAAACGGCCTTTTTTGCTACTTTGACTCAATTTTTTGCAAAAGTCGACGTGGTGAGTAAATACTGAGTACGCAGCCAGAATCAGGAGGCCAAAATCTACTAGAAATTATAAGTTTCATGTCGGTGGAACCCTCAATTTGCAGAAAAGTTTAAACAAAAAATCTCTATTTTATAAATTCAAAGGGGTCTCAGGAGAGATATGGAGTTATAAATGGGGTCGCGACACTAAAAAGGTGTGGTTTAGACCAAGAGTAAGTCTAGGTTCGGAAATGACCCAAATCAATTGACGATAAACGATTCTTACACAAAATTTTTGGCAGAATCAATGCAGTTGAGAAATATTTTTTCGAAAGATTTCAAGCAGTCAAAGGCGGAGAAAAGCTGTATTGTTTAAATTTATTCCCAAAATGTGCCAGGAACTGACCTTTTTTCTGAATAGTATAACAGGTTTATAATTTTGTAGAATTTAAAAGGTAGAAATCCGATATATATATATTGGGAATGGGAAGAAAATCTATAAACTTCGCCTTTTTCAACTTTACATTTTTCTATAAAATGTTTCTAAACTTCCTGCCAACAATTGTGCTTTCCCGAGACAAACATTTTGATCGATTGAGGCAGAAGAACATTTTTTTTTGACACATATTTTAAACAGTCAAAGGCGGAGTTTGTATCACAAGCAGTTTATTTTCTGCCCTTTCGCAAAATATGCCGTGACTCAAGACATTATCTTGAAATTCCACAAAAAATTTACAACCTGCATGTTTGCCGGAAATATTCCTGAAAAATGTCTAAAATTTTATCTTGGATTGATAACCTGCTATACACTTCCCAAAAAATTCCATTTACATGTGTATTTGTCGGAAATATGCCCGATGTATTCATGAACAATTCCAGACATTTTTTCTCGGGAAGGTTATCAAATTTTGTGGGTATGGGAAGAAAATATACAGCTTTTGAAGCAAAGTCTGCCTTTTCTACCTGCCCGAGACAAAATTCCTGGCATTTTTAATGAATATTTCAGGCATATTTCCGGCAAACACACAGAAAAATGGAATATTTTGGAAAGTGTATAGCAGGTTGTAAAATTTAGAGGAATTTAAATGGCAGATTCACGGCACATTTTGGGAATGGGCAGTAAACAAACAGCTTTTGATATAAACTTCGCCTTTGCCTCTTTGAAATATGTCGAATAAATGTTTTTAAAAAGCCTCGACGACTCCACCAAAAATTTTGTCTAGGGATGTTTCAATAAAATATTTCTAAACTGTCTTGAGTTTGTCAGAAATATTGCCTTGAGCTATTATACGCTACATGAAATCTTCTCTTCATCAATGTGTTTGTCGGAAAAACACACAAAATATTACTGAAAAATGTCAAAAATATAATTTCGGTACATATCAAATTTTTTTATTTTTATTTTTAAACTTTTATATATTTTCACAATCTTTAATATTTTTTATATTACAAAAAAAAAACACTTGATTCGAAATATAAATTGGCAAAAAGCAACAAAAACAGCAGTGACACCCGCCTGAGGCATGATTTTTCTTATAATAGATAAGCTTAAATTTGTTTGTTATTGTCAAATGAATGTGAACGTAATTGAATCGCGTGATGCGGTTTGCTTGAACTTTGCACGCACGTAACGCAATACAACGTAACGTAACGCAGTACTGTAAATCAACGTATGCCGTATTATTATACGTACGTTATAAGAAATATAAACATTGACATAGTATTAAACTTTAGACTTGAAATAGATTGAATATTGCGAATTGCAAACGCTATCAATTACTATTACTATAAAAAGTTAATAATGTATTTTTGGAAAGTGCGTTTTTAGGAAATTAAACAAATTTATTCACTACTTCTTATGTTTAGCGAAGAGAGATCGAGTCAAAGTCGATACCACGGAAAATCGACATTGGGAATGGGAAGGAGACTTTCTAAATTGTAATGCGAAGCAAACGTAATGCTAAAAGCCAGTGTTACCAAACAAGTGATATCAAATTTTAGCTTCAACTGTAAGTTTTGATTATTTAAATATTTTCTTCTGAGTTGTATGTAGCAAGTTGTTCAATTAGCAAATCCTGGTGTTCGACTTTACCTCAGTCTATTTTCAAAAGTCAATTGTGAGGTTGTGTTGCATTTGGATAAAAAAAATCAATCTATTCTATAAATATTTTCATATAAACTCAATGGCAATGTAATGGTATTTTCTAGTGTTTAATGGTATTTTCCGATTAAAATAATAATTTATACTATTGACTATTTTTACACTCAGAAAAAATCCCATTATAAAATCCCATTAAAATTTGTCAATAAGTATGACAGTTATTGGTTTAATAGTATACAAATAATAAATATTTTCATACAAACTCAAATAAATTTTATAGTATTTTGTAGTATTTAATAGGATTCACCGATTGAGTTAATAGTTTATCGGACAAATATCCTATTGACTAATTTTAATAGTAAAAACTATTAATTTTATGGTATGTTTTTCTGAATGTAGTAGTAAAAAACTATTATTTATATAGTATTTTTCTTTATTATCAGTTTTGACTAAGACTGAGTATTATTAGATATTTCTAGAAAATTATAAAATTTCATATTTGTAAAAATACAATATTTATTAAATACAATATTTATACAATATTAAATTTGTACATTGATATAAATTAAATATTTTAAATTTTCATTAACTATTTTATATTTTTAATAAACATTCTATATGTGCACTAAATATTTACATTAAGTATTCTATATGTTCCTTATATATTCTATATTCTCCTTAAATTTTCATTAAAAATTCTACATTTTCATTAAATTTCAAGTAATTCAAATCAATAATATTCACATGTCTGGCAATAATTTTTGCATTTCTAAATATTTATATTATTACACATTATTTACACATCAAAATAGTTCTTAACACTTTCTCCTGCATTGCATTCAATGCCAAACAAACTTCGTACCATCGATCAATAAACTGCAGTACCTACAAGATTTACATACACTAAAAAAAAACAGAAAAATAGCAAAATATTTTAATGGTATCAATAGTATTTTATAGTATACAATAAAAGTTACCTTTTAAAAGAATAATTTAAGCTAAAAAATTATTTAAATAACATAGAACTGTTAAAATTATATAAAAAATACTATTTTTTATAAGTTATTTTTTTAGTTTAACATTATAAATAAAACAGTTGTAAACAATATGAAATGCTGTGAATTTTGAGTAACCCCGCAAGCCGACAGTGTTGCCAACTTCCACTAAACTGACCTACTACAATATATGGTACGTCTTACTACTTTTTTGTGCAACAACAATTTCTATGACTACTAACGATTCCAATAATCTATAAACATTCTAGAATATTTATTACAATTAATTAATGCAAACACTTGAATGGTCACGAAATAAGCAAATGTTTTCTGTGAAGATACCTGTTTATTGGAATTTGAATTCTAGTTATTTTTTCCAGTTAAAACTTTGAATGATCAAGCTTATTCATTATAATTTGTTGCTGTTTATAATTTAACAGCAGGTTTTTAAATAAATAGTTGATTTTTAATAATTTATGCAAAATACTGTAATAAAATTCAATCTAAATTAAAAGTCAAACACAAAAAGTTGTGGAGTAAATACTATGTGACGTAGTACGTGATATGTTTTTAATAATAGTTGCTGAATATTATATATGTTGTTCAACTTTACAAATTCCCATAGTGAAAATATACAGTAAAATGTGTGGTAAGTCAATGAACTTTGTTGGAAAAATAACGACAAACTATTAAATAAGAATAAATTTTAAATAGTAATAACCTTAAAATAATATAGTCTGAATAAAATGGGTCAGCATTTTAAAATATTTTTTTATAAAGACTATTAGAGAAGACTTTACGAAAGAAATAAATAAACCTTCAAAACCAAATCATAATTCCAACGTTTCGGGTGGCTAAAAGAATTAGTGTATGATTTATTAGTCAGTCTTTTATTAAGGAGTACAAAGAATAAATTGACTTGAATTAATTTCTTAACATGAAAACAGAAAATTACAAATCATAAAATTATCCTTGAATGTTGAGAGCAATACTTTCTAACTGTTAGATTCAAACTGTTTGATACAAACTGTTAGATTCAAACTGTTAGATTCAAACTGTTTAATTCAAACTGTTTGATTCAAACTGTTAGATTCAAACTGGTTGATTCAAACTGTTAGATTCAAACTGTTTAATTCAAACTGTAACATTTACAAATGTAACATTCAAACAAATACTCTTAACACAATGCTAGGCTTTTTCTTTAGCTTTTTTTCGTTTTATGCATTCAAAGTTGATTTTTTTTATATTTAAATTCCATTTTTATCATTTAATATACAAATTTAAATGCAATATAAAATTCTAAAGTACTGAACATTGTATAAATGAATGAATGAAGCAAATTTAAAATGTATTTAGTTTATTTAAACACAAATATTGTCTTACGTACGTCATCAAAGTTTCAGCACGTGCCTCTGGTGCGTATTCTACTTAAATATTCATAAAATTAATTGCAGTAATGCATATTTATATTTTAAATAAATTTGTTAACAAATGATTTACTTTCATAACGTAAAAAACACCTATAGCAAAAAAAACAGATAAATGAATGCTTTTGCTGCGCTTGAATTAAATAGAAATTTATTTCCGTACAAAGTCTAAAGTAACTCTCTGGGCCGGGCCACATGTTGTCAATCTTAATTAGCCTTGATATTGAACTTTTTGCATACAAAATTGAGCACGTTTATTAATTGTATAGTTAAATAGAAAATAAATTTAAAAAAACTACGTATCTTGACAATAGCAAAGAACGAAAATTTTAAATGGGATATTTTTAGATTGAAATGAAAAATTTCAATCTAAAATTGATTTTCAAAAAAAATATATACATATATCGATATTAGAAATTTACCTTATCAAAGAAAAAGCATGATCATAACCAGATTATGTTGGTCATCTCTAGTACAAATTGTGCGGTGATCATGATCGGAAATTGTCCATTGCATTTTATACGAATTATATGAGCTACATGATTGAACCAAGCTTATGTCTTCCCTATAAGTGTAAAATTCTATTTGGAATATACCTAGTCATGTTATGACTATAAAGAAATGATCACTTTTCGATCAAAAAAATTCTACTAGCGATATATAACTGCTCGGTCTATGACTAGTACAAAATCAGTTCCCTATATACCCACTCAAAATTTTTTAATATTGGTACAGCATAAAATGTTTTACCTTGAAAAATACCACAAATTTAATAGTTTATTGATATTATTTAATATTAAAATAAATGTCAATAAAATAATTTAAATATTAGGAAAGGCATGATCATGTCCAGATGATGTTTGTCGGGTAAATGGTCGGTGTATGACAGGGTAAAAATACAATAATCAATTCCCATTTATGGGTCTAGTACAATTTTCACTGAGGAAACGGTAAATACCATTGTATAGTACAAAATACTATTGAAAATATAGAGTACCATACTATTATTTTTTCTATTATTTTTGAATTGAATCTTTTATAAAGCATATTTTCTGAATGTATTCGATTTATTAATGTATTTATGAGTGCACTAGAATTGAATATACTAGAATTAAATGTACTAGAATTGTAAGAAATAAATTTAAATTGTAGTAAATTAACAATCAAAGGAAGCAATTAATATCTAATGCGGGAAAACTTGTAAAAGCTATAGAAAAAGTTGAAAAGGGCGATGTTTAATTAACACATATTGAATTTCTGTAGATTTTTTCATATTACTATAATTCACCAGCATCATTGCTGACTTTAATGCACGTAAAGGTTCAATTATTATAATAAAAAGAAAAACTTTTTAAGATTCGAGAGGGGAGAAAGAAAAAAATCAAAAAAAATATAACAAAAACTTTTTCCAAACACCACTAAAAATGTGTATAATACAGAATTATGTCACATTGTACATATTATGTCGTTTTATTCCCAGTGACCCTGAACATTTAGTAGAATTTATTTAGGGAACATTATACGTATTGCAGCTTAAAACAATTGAATAAAAAAAAAACTGCCTCAAGTAAATTTAGCTGTTTAAAGTTAAACAAACACAAAAATAAAATCACTTAAAGCCATCCATCCAGTAGTTAACTTTTATTGGTACATTGTCATGTTGACTTTTAAATGGCGTGATTCTTAAAACATGTTTGTTCATTTATTTTAAGCAATCAACAACAAAAAAAAACTCGTTTACTTCTCGTATACGTCACTTACTTATTTTTATATTTATCATATTTTTGGTTTTAAATATAAATTATGACATACTCATCTAACACATATTTTTGTTCATAGTCCAAAATGTTTGAGAACTAAAACTTTAGCTTAATCCAAATTCCAATTTTGTGTACTAGGGATAATGCCAAATTCTGCCGTTTCTTTAATTTATCATTCACACTCTTTAAAACAATTGATTAATCAATTCTTTCTCCACTTATATTAACATAAATTTAGCTGAAATTCTTTTACTACACATTCTCAAAAATTGTATTATTCAACATTTTTCCCAACTACTTTTATCATGTTTTTTTGACGTCACTATGTCCATCTAACATACGACTTAGATCTCATGTGTCTCTTAGTACAAAGTTCAATAACGATATATGAGGCGCGTGAAAATTATCGTTTTGCAAAGTGTGCACAATTTTTCAATTGTTTCAATTTCATTTAAACAGGAATTAAATCAACTTATGTACTGACTGGTCATACGACTAAGTAGGTAGTATTCAGCATTGAAATTGAAACAAATAAAAAATTACAAAATACAAATGTAATTCGATCAAACTGACAATGAGGTGATGTCGTGATTAAATTGAATTTGAAAATGTTCATAGAGATTAAGTAATTGTACAAGCGATTTTTATAAAATTCTAAAAAACTAAATAAATACTAAATAAAATACTAAAAATAAATAAATTGAATTCAGCAAACATCTAAAATTACTATACAGAAAAAGGTATAATAATCTCTCTTTTCATAAAATTCCAATTTCAGCATCTTTTTTTAAATATCCTAAAATAGTCGTAAATAAATTACAATAAAAAATATAAACCACATTTATAATTGCATTAACGTTTTAATTGAAACGTGTTTTCAACGTAATATTTTAATTATACAGTTTATTTATAACTAGTTTGTATGCCGCGTATTGGCAGTAATCAGTCAGTCAGTCAATAAATCGGAATATAATTAAAATGCTTTACAATATATCCATTTTTTACACAGTCACTACATCAAGTAGTTTTTCTATATAAAATACTTTATATAACGTATATGGAGTGAAAAATGCAATGTCGATAAAACAAACAAAATAAAAAATACAAGTAGGAAAACATTTATGCTCGACATGTATAAAATAAAAAATTCAAGTTCAATGCCAGTAAAATAATACAATATAGAGGTTATAAAAACTAAAAGTCGACGACATGAAAGAATTTAATATATTCTGAGTGTATAATACTCAAAATAAAACCCTTTTTCTCGATAACAGTTTATTCATTTTTCGTATTTTAAGCTTGTAAAATTTCAAACAAAAAATTGATATTTTTATAAAACTCAAAATAACTCAAATAATATCACACTTTACACCATTTTTGTGTTTAGTGATCTGTAGTAAAATTTGATAAGTAAGAATTTTGTACTACATTCAAACGCTCTACAACCAATAATTTTAAGAGTTTTTAGCCTTTTTGTAACTTCTTTACAAAAAGGGTCAAATTGACCCACTAAAAGAGAACTCGTTAGTTTGAATGGAATAGATAAAAATAATTCTAAAATAATTTGTCAATTTGACTCAAAATATGAATTATCATGTGAATTTAATTTACAATAATATAAAATGAGAAACTGAGGTACCCGCAAGTCATACATATGTCATACTTTCTCTTATTAGAAAAATTTGCATAAAAAAAAAATACCAACAATCAATGTATCTTCCACAGTAGTAGCAAGAAATGAACAAGTGCAAAAATTTTAAAACGACAGTAAAAACACATCATTGTTTAGTATGGAGTAGATAAAATAAATGAGCAGAAAAAAAATAGCAAACAATTTATTTTTTATATCATAATTTTTTTGATTGCAAAATAAATTTTATGGACTTTGACTTTGAATCATGCGATGCATTACAACATATGACTCTCAAAGAGTCTTGGAGTCTTGAAGAAGAGACAGACCGTCGGTCGTAAGGGAACTGTTTTTTTATCGTGATTTTATGTTGAAGCATTTGATGGTCGAGTTGTCATCGCAGTAATTGGTGCTATTGTTTTTTTTAAATTATGTATGTTTTGTACTTTAATTTGGATTTTTATTTTTTGTTCATTTTTTCTTTTTCTAACTATGAAATATACTTCAAAATACTTCTTTATTCATCCTTTTTTGGATAGCATTAATCAAAACTGAATTTCGAATAAAATTTGTTAAATTAAAGGTTAAAATATGAAAAAATGTCGCAAAGACGTCATCCCTGTCAATGTCACAAGCAACGAGTTTGATAAAAACAGCTGACTAGTAGTTTCTATCAAACATTGTGTAATTATTTTATTTATTTATGAAAAATGAAACTGTATGCGCAAAAGATTTTGATTTCGCGCACACGTACCGTAATTATTAATGAAAAACAATAAATAATTCGTTCGTCATCGTCAGTGTTTTTTTTTTCTATTAATTTTGCATTTTTGCACATAACGGCAGCAGACAAAAACCAACAACCAATCAACGAGTAACGAGACAAATTAGCGAGAGAGTGGCCACCACAATATTTATGACGTGTACCGTTTTAATAGAACCGATTACGAGACTCGTTGTCTGAGCTACGTAGTAGAAATTTTTTGTTATTTATTTTGAGTAAATTTTGAAAATTGTGTTTTGATTATTATTATAAATAGAGAATTGAAACACAATGAATAATGGTTGCAATTTTGTTTTTTCAGGTTTCGGTTTGTTGAAAATTTTTATAACGACACGATTTCGGTTTTAGTTTTTGTTTAAATATGCAACAAACATATAAAAAAGTCTCAAAAAAAACCTAAAAAAAATTGATAAATATTTGAAATTATTTTTTCCTAAATTTAATTTATTCAGTTAACACTTTTAAAAAACCTTATAAAATCAAAACCTTCGATACTAAATATCGGTTAATTTATTATTTTGTTATAACGTTTATTGTTTCGATTTTAAAAATGAAGTGTTTTCAACATATTTCGGTTTCAAACCCTGGATAGTTTTTCCTGGTTTAGTTTCTAGGCCACCATATGGAGCTGGAGAAGCAATGAAGTCAAATTGTCTGAGTATATTCCGCTGTGGGCTGTTGCAAGTGAATCATCGTGATCCGCACCAACGACGTAATTAAAATACAATTTAATTATGTATATACAATAGGCACAAGCAAGGATGACTTTTGGAAAATCAGACAAAATATTAAGAAAAAATATAAACAAAAGCTTTTTTGAAATGGCAAAGAAAAGCAAAATTGCATTTTAAACACATGTCAGCTGTTTTCTGTACAATTGTACAATATTGTTCTTGCACATTATATCAGATAATTTATCTTCTGAAGATTATAATAAAAATAATTCACAGACAAATATAGGTCATATGTTGGCAACGTAATTAGTATTTTAAATGATTTACTTTTTTTGCATATTGTCTTTTAGAAGAAAAACGGAACAATTCTCGGAAGATAATTTGCCAAAGATAGCGTTATAACAAATCCCACACTGCACTATGGGACAGAAGCTTAGTCTAGCTTGCCGAAAATCATAAATTAAAGTTTGTTGCAAAAAGTTTAAAAATATATCATTTTATTAATAATTTATGAGAACCTAGAGAACAAACAATAAAATGATACACCCTAGTGAAAAAATCCTTTTGTAGACTTGCTTAAAGTGAAAAAATTAAACAAGTGCTTTTCAAGAAATAAAAATGGGTTACATTAGAACTGTCATAACTCTTTCAATATATACTCGACATGCAGAGTGTTAGTTTTATATTATTGGGAATTGAGAGAACTATCATCTTGTGTATCAAAAATTTCAAATGGCGATTCGTGTTTTTCCTGATTATCTGTCAAAACATAAAACAAAAATTACGTATATTTTTTTACAAAAGTAGACATGGAAAAAAAAAGCTTCCAAATGCTCTCATAAATCTTTTTACAGGCATAATGTCTGTAATGTCTTCTTTTTAACGGTGTTAAACATGATTGCATTAGTTTGCCACACGTCATTTAAAATGAGTTTGAGTGATGAGAAAAGTACGAAAATCGTAAAATAATTTAACTAAATTTTGTTACTTTAATATGTCAGTTTTTCCTTTTCTGTCATTATAGTTGACAAAACTGGCTCATATTTGTTATGGTAGTTAAGAATTGTGATATGTACCATAGTAACTAATATTATCAGAATATCTCTTACGATGGTCAAGTTATATAGTTTAAAAAGAATGGTAGGCGTGGCAGTTGGCCAATCACGCCCATATTAAGAATGGTCATGTGCAATTACAGTATGTATCTAAATACCAATTATAAACAAAATATCTCATTTCAAAAAAAAGTTATAGTCGTTTTACCATTTCAATTATATGACAGTTGGGCGTGGCAATGGACCAATCTTGATAATTTTCAAATTGAAATCTATTCATAGAACATGTACGCTTAGTGTAAAGTTTAGTTAAGATTGGAGCAAAACTGTATTTACGGCGAGCTAGAATTGACTTCTGTCCTACAGTGCCCAGATCAGAATACTATTTGATTGTTTAACTGAGATATCAAAAAAATGAAACATCAATTGGTTTTTATGTCGACTAATAAATTCACTAGCGAAAGAGAACATAATTATTAATTTATTTGCACGAAAATTCACTTTATCGATATATTTTTAAACTTATCAATTTGCGAAGTAATTTACTTCGATTAATTTAAAAATGATTTGCAATAAATATGATCTATTAACTCAACAGTTGTTTTGTTTTTTTAACAGACATTGGCTGCATTCAACGATCGCAACAGTTGCGAAACTGCCTTTTTGGTTTATAAATATTTGAGTTAAAATGTGTCTGTCATCGAATGTTATCGATAACAGAGGTAGCGCAAATGTAGCGTCAACTTTTTTCGATGGGTAAAATAGCAATCGCGGCTAGCATGAAATTCAGGCACAAACTACTCAACAGCTGCACAACAGTTCAGCTCGCTGTATGCAGCCATTGATTCACATATTGTATCGATTATTTCTTTATTCAACTACATCTGTAATCGATTCGAAGTATCAATAAACTGATCGATTAATATTTGCCTGATAAATTCATCCTTTGAATTGATTAATTTTAATTTATCACCTTACGAACATTTCTTTTTACTAAATATGATCGATTAATTCAACTGTCATCGATTGATCGATCAAGTAACTCAACGATTTATCTTCGATTTATGTATACAACATTTCAGTTTTCGATTCGAAGTAAAATCATTTCTAACTACATTCACGACGACACTGACACTGTTATTACAAAGATAAAAACATTGCAAATAAAAAAAAATGTCTGAAAACATGAAATGAATGCAAAACGTTGTAAAACAAAACAGCTAAAACTACTAACTGCAGCGCTAACGGCATTAAATTTCACTAGAAAAAGCGGTTCGGCATATTTTGTATATAATTAAACTTGTTTCTTCATTGTGTTATTCGCAAATTTCTTTTGAGTTCCATTTATACCGCCACTTGTTGTATTTGTATTAACTGCATTTACACGACGGTACACAGTGGGGCAAGTCTGCTCAAGCGTTGGCAAAAATTAACAAAAGTATTTATTATATAAAATGTTTTTTTTTTTTAACTTACTAAATATTTACTAAAAAAAAATGTAAACGAATTATTAACTTATTAACAAATTTTGAAAACGAATAGAATCGCAATTAAACTCAATCTACATAAAAGTAGCCGCGGTAGCTCAGTGGTTAGTGCGTTGGACTGCGAGCCGAAAGGTCCCCGGTTCAAACCTGGGCTGGGGCTAACAACATCTTTTCATAGAAACATTTTTCTATACCGCGCTACCTCTCGTCAGTAAATGGAAAACCTACGAGAGTAAAACCATTGCCTATGAAAAAGCTCTCACCCGCCGTTCGGATTCGGCAATAAACTGTAGGTCCCACCACTTTGAGTACAAATATAACACGCACAGCTCAAAATGGTGAGAGAGCTCGGCCGAAGTTCTACACAGGACTGTAGCGCCAAACTATTATTATTATTATTACATAAAATCATAAATTTTAAAAAGTTTATTTACATTGCAAACAATATCGGTGAAAATTTTAAGTAGCCAAAAAAAAAAATACTATTTAAAACTAAAATTTAGCGTATTCACAGTTTCATGGTATTGGTACGACATTGTATGAATACGACAGTACGGCAATTAAACTGTGAGCACCACTTTTTTGCTTGTTCAAATATTTCGTCAAATAAACGCAGCTGATTCTTATAAATTTGGGATTTAAATATGATAAATATTCCTTGATTTGACAAGAAAGACGAATAATTTAGCATTTTATGTGCACTTTTAATATTCAATTTTACAAATTTTCTTTCTTTCACAAAATATGACACCAAAAAACATGTCTGAGGGCTACTCTTAAATAGAACACTTGTGGTATTTCACTTGTATAAGAGATGCAACAACAAATTGACGTTTCCGTATTGTATCGTATATATATACTACATGGTGCGAATACTAAAATACGACGAACTGTGAATACGCTAATTGTTTTAAATTTGTGTTCTTTTTTATATTTTTTTTAACCCTCGTTGATCAAACTGGTTCCACTGTGCGTCGTACCAAAAAGCTATGCATGAGTTGAGGTAAAAGTTTACAACTTGAAGTTATAAATACATAAATCTATTCATTACATTATGCGATACATATCTGGCTAGATAAATATTTTAGATACACGTGTGTATAAAGTAAATAAATAAAATTAAAACTACAAATAATTAAATGTATTTAATGCTTTGTTTGTTGACCTTTATTATATTAAAACGAATAGAGTTCAATAAACTGTCATCGAAAGAATGTAATACACCTGTTCATTATAAATTCCAAACCAAAACAAATCCTTTATAACCTAAATTTGAATCGATATTCATTTAAAATGGTATCATAATAATAATCGTATACAGTAATTGAATCAGAAATAAACCAATATCCAAAACGATATAAACTGTTTCGGTTTTAAAACTTATTTGCCAAACATTTATTAAAATGGAAAACAAATAACAAAATTCAAAATTTTATCAATATATCAATTTGTACGTTTTGTCTAATTTACATTTTTTATTAAAAATATAATTCAAGTTCTTTGGTAATTACAATTAACCATTTTTTTAGTACTTGTGTAAAAAGAAAAGAATTCGGTCAGATATTGAAAATATTGACTAACAGCAAGGTTAAAAAAATACAAAATCGTTGCATTATAAAAATTAAAAACAGTAATCGTAACCGAAATTAAGAAGAAAACATAAACGGTTATTCAATTTGGTTGCAAATCTTGGACAAAACTATTTAATATGAAAATGTAGAATATTTAATTATAATACTCTCGGTTATTAAACGGAATCTCAGAAAATATATAATAAAAGAAAATTTTTTAATATAGCTATACAGATTATATACAGATACTATACAGATTCAATTAATTATATACCCCTCCACAGGGTTAAATTCAACAGCGCTTTAGAGTTATCCGTTCGCATGTTTATATATATATGTCCGTCTCTTTGTTAAAATCACGATTAGATGAAAACTATAAAAGCTAGTTTAATGAAATTCATAATTTACATTAATAACATGGCTACGCTTTTTGAGAATGAAAATACGCATTATCGATCGCCGAGGATCTGTGAAATCTTCGCTTTTATAAAAAAAATAAAACTTTTTCGATATAAAACTCAAAAAAATGTCAAAGCTATTTTCTTTAAGAAGTTCTTGAATATTTTCTAAACAAGATTATTTTGATTTTTTTTTTTGGTTATACAAATAGAATTTTTAACCGTTACACTGTTTATGCAAATTTACAAATATGTGCGCAGCTGTATGACAGTTGCTTTAAATTGACAGTTGTAATTGTCGTTTTATTTTTGAAAATAGAGAAATGAAGAAGTGACAGCTGCGCGCGCCAAAGCTTTGGTGGTGGTGCTGCTGATATCGCTGCACAGTGGGTTGACGACTGTATACGCAAAATACCGGCACGCCGTACATGGGAACGTTGCGAAGTTAGGAAAATAACCACCACAAATGCGTGATTTGGCATTGAATGGTAACGTAATGGAATGGATATGAAATTGTTTTCTGTCTGGTGCGATTTTTTATTACAACGCAAAATTCAAGTAATTAAATGTACAAATAGATAAAATGAAAATGTTGAAAGAAAAATAAAAATAAAACATGAAATAAAAATAATTCTAGCAAATTTCCAGGCATGTATAGCATAAATCTGATTAGTTATATATAAATTATTTCTAGTTAAATATAAAATATGTTTCAGGGAAGTATTGCCTCGGTAAGGAATTGTTTGGAGAAGAATTTTCTCGGGGAAAAATTGTCGAGGGGCAAGAATCTATCGAGTAGAATCTACCGAGAATAAATTATTCATAACCACATAAAATCGAATTGATTTAGTTCTGAAAGAGTAAATAAATAATTCGATATAATTGAAATTAAAATTCGATTTCGGTCGAAATCTTTAAATGCTCGATATTATTCTTTTGGATTTTTTTCATTCAAAAAAGTTGTTCAAAATAAGTCTAATTTTTTATCTTTGAAAACCCAAAAATGGAGATTGACTTCAGTATTAACATTGCTAATTTCACAATATTTTCGAAAAAAAAGTATTTGATTACGTCAAAAAATGTATTTGAGTACGTCAAAATAATTTAATAGTTATCATTTCTAGACACGCCATATTTTATTATCACAGGTGTGGCAACGTGGTTTTGTGACTCGATTGAGAGCGCGTGACAAATAAAGAGAGCGACGGAAACGGCCAATCATGATGACGTAGTTCATGATGACGATGGAGTTTCCAGACTTGAAACAAATCGTACGACATTCAGGGGAAATATTTTTGCTATGAAAAGAATTAGAAAAAAAAAATGCTCAATGCAACACGAGAGAAAGAACAAATATGAATGAAGTGAAAAAGAAGAAAAGACAAAATAATAAAAGTAGATTGAGATGCTATTGTTGCGCCGCTGCTTTTGCTGCTGCTGATAAAAGATGTAGGTTGTTGTTGTTGCTTAAGACAGCACCAACAACTCACTATAGAGACCGGCAACTTTTATAGATGAAGCAGAAAAAAAAAAAGTTTAAAGAATAGCGTGAGTACCAAAATAGCGACGTCAGAAAATATAAAAAGGTTGACAAGTTGTTGGCACTGGCAACAACAGCAGCAGCTAAAAACAGGCGATGTCGATGTAGTAAAAGAGGCAGCACAGCAGCAGCAAAAAAGTTAGTGAAAGAGGCAACAAAAGAAATAGGTACTGGTTAAAGTGGTGGCAGAAGCAGCGAGCCAAAAAGTAATACACGAAAATGTTCATGGCTCGTATGATTTTGTGTTGGTATACTGTAGTATACATGGCTTTGTTGTTGTTGTAACTGAAATGAAAATGGTTGTTGTAATGGCTCCAACAGTTGCATCTAACACGTGGTTCAAATGGTGCGGTGCGTCGCCCTGCGCAGTACGTTGTTTTGAATCAGTCCACGACAGTTGCAACTAACCATGAAACACCCACTCACCACCTACAAAAAAACAGCTCCAATAAATCACTCAACAACAATTTTAACAGACATAACATAATTTAACAGCATAATTACTCGTCAATAAAATTACCTTATTTCGCATCCGTCCCTGATCAGAATACGAAAAGGTATCCTTACTAGGGATGTCAATCCCAGACTATTTTTCAATCCCGAAATTTCGAGACTATAAATTTTGAATCCCGGGATTAGTTTTTCGGAACAAATTTGACTCAAATCCCAGGATCTCGAATTCACGGGATCCCGAATTCCGATGATTGACATCCCTAATCCCTCCCAAAAGTCACCTGAAATGATTCTGATCAGGGTAGACTAAGGTAATCATAATTTCAAATTCACGTAAGGCAACTTGACACATCCCTCATAAAACATTCTGATCTAAAGCCTACTTAATGGAGTAGATTCAATTACGGTGTGGAAATTGGTTAAGATTAGCCTTATTTCGCATCAATTCCTGATCAGAATTCCATAAGACTTAAAGAGTTAATCATCCTTAAGTTACTACTTGACCCTTAATAAAAAATTGCTAACGTCAGTTGTTGTCACCTGACTGCTAAATAATATAGGTTTTAATTTTGTAAAAAAAAAAATGTTAAATTTTAAAAATGTTAATGCTACAAATAAACGAATTTATTTATTTGGTAGTGTTTAATTTATTTATTATTTATTGCATATTATTTAAAATAGTGCAATGCAAACAGCACAAACTCTCAAGTGTGAAGGTCATTTTCATTCAATAATTTTTTCATTGTTACTTTTGCTCACGTGTTTAATAAATGGGGTGTCTGTCGTTCTTTCATAATCATTTAAATGCAATTTTATAGGCATTATTGTACTTTGTACTCCTTATGATTTTTCAACAGTTTCAATCGATTTTATTAATTTTTTTGACATCTAATAAAAATCGCATAACTTTAAGCTAATATTATCACAAGAAGTAAAAGAGATAATTAGTGTATTCAGAGTGTGAAGTCATTTACAGGACTTTGTATGTTTACGACAATTAAACTGTGAACTACATTTATATTTTCTTCATTTTTCACATTCACTGCCTAATATCATGTGTGCATTGTTTTTTGATGCAATTTACTAATGCTGATAGTTTATTAAACATTTTTGAAAAATCTGCAACTATTCAACGTCATTTCTACATTTCGCAAAATACGATACCAAAAAACATGCTTCTCAGATAGAACAGAGCTGTTTTCATTTTAATAAGAGGTGCAGACTAAAAAAAGGACAATCTGTGAATACGCCTAATGTTGAGATCAAAAACTAGAAGGTTCAAGGCAGTGTTGACGAATCAAAAATAGAAAAAAATAGTAGTAAAAAAAAGTACTTTAAAATTTGTTTAATATAAAATTACTTTATAAACTAAATTATAAAAAAATATCTAAATACGATGAACTGTGAATACGCTAAATGTAATTAATTTATTAATTTATATAATTAATTTAATTGCAGATATTTTTTGTAGACAAATTGTATTTAAATTTAAAATATAAAGTAATTCATGATCAAACTTTTTAAGTTTATGGATAAATTATAAGATAAGTAGTCAATGTATTTAAAAAATTGGCATGACATTCGAAAGACCAACATGTTCTTAAAAGTTTATTCCAATCGGTCACACAATGCCACATTTATAGGTTTTTTGTAAACCCATTGTTAAAATTCAAAATGTATTTGGTGTGCTTTACTTTACCGCTACGACGAAATTATTAATTAATGTTAATAGAAAATTGTTTTCCTGGATATTAATAATTACGAATGCAATTTAAAAATGGAACAATTTATGTATAACGTAATATTTGTTTCCATTAAAATAAAGCGCATATCATAGTTTATTTTAGTATTTAGTTTACATCATAGTTTATGCGGTGGTCAGTTTTCAATTTTCAATTTTGCATACAGAATAAAATTCATTCATTATTACGATATTATACAAAATTTTGCTGTTGTTTGTATCGGGCGGCGAAGTTGTATTTTAAATGTTCTAAAAATACAATTTTTAAAACAACTGCGTAAGTTATGTTGAAAAATAGCAACGATTATATATTTCATTTATATTGTTTTTGTTTTGAGGCGCATATTTTATTTTATATATATATTTTTTTTATGGAGAAATTGGCAAAAAAACTAACTTTTTCTTTTAAATTGAATTGATGATTTTATTTAAAAAATAAAGTATTAAAAAAAGGATTTAAAAAAAAATTAAATATAAAAATGTGTTTTGGATATTTATATATATATATATATATATATATATATATATATATATATATATATATATATATATATACATCGTTGTAGTAGCAATTCACCAGAATATCGACATATTTTTGTCAGAAACGCAGTTTACTGGCAGATTTTACGCAGGACACAGCATGTAGCTCATATTTCATCGAAAATGCCAGCTTTCCTATAGCAGATTTTTGGAATGTTTTCGGAATTCTCCTTCAAATAGGCAGCCTTTTAGCATGTTTTCTGCAGAATATAGCAAGGCAGATTTTAGGAGAGATTTTAGGACAGATTTTAGAAATAGCAATGCACCCGATTTCAGTAAAAGGGAGTAGAAAATGATGACTGAGAATAGAAATAGAGTAGTTTTAAATAATACAAATGAAATGGAGTAGATCTACTTCGATCAGATAGAATGAGACCTGTAGGTGATATCTGAAGTTTTGTCGATCAAAGTTGTCGACTCATATTGTCGATTTTACATCATAATGACGCAATTCTCTAGCTGCTTTATAAAGTAAAATGTAAACCGGTGAAAAGGTATTAAAACCAAAAAAATGTATTAAAAAATATGTAAAAATTATGTTTGTATGCTACACTGAAACTTCTTGCTTGCGAGATATAAAAAAAGGATTGGATGCAAATATCATGACATACAGCATGACACATATATACCAAATGTAAATATGTAAATTATATATATACGAAAATGTCAGACTCATTGGAAGCAGAAGAGGGTCGAAGCAACAGCAACATGAGACAAAGACGACGCAGAAAACAGAAAATACAACTCAAAAGACGTCATTAATTCATTTCGCATGCGAATCCAATTGCAAAAAGAACAGAACAAAAAAAATCAGAACAAGTATAAAAATAAATTGTGGCAGAAATTTGCAAAAAATTCCTCTAGAGCTGTTTTAGAATTAAAGCCCAAAAATAAACAAATTAATATAAAAAATGCATATTTAAAAGTGTTGGGAATTAATAACTACAAAAAAAAGGTTGGTTGATATTTTTTGGTTAATAATTTTGCAGACAACAAAGAAAACAATTATATTAAAAAGAAGTCTTACCTGCTAAATTGAAATTGTTAATAATTATGTTGTTTTTGTTGCTGTTGTAGTAGAAGAAAAGAAAAAGTGGAATTAAACTTTTGATTTCATAAAAATATTTGTTTCTTTGTAAATTTTGATATTTTTTATTATTTTTCAAGCACAAAAGTTTGAGGTTAAGTGGTGACTGCATTTTCCAATTAGACACTCCATCAATGCAATGTGCAAGTGAGAGCGAGCATGCTAATTATTGACACTTGAAGAATTATATAAAATTTAAAATTACAACAAAAAGGTAACAGCCGCCCCCATACAATCCAAAATTATACGCATTCAAATTGTATTAAATTTAGGATTTTTCAAAATGTTGTTGCCACGACCCAAGATTAGTTTTGCTCAATTTATTTTTAACTCCTTTTTTATTTTCTTGTTCTATATTTTTGACGCTTGCACTGTTTTCGTGAGGCACACACACTCAAACGCAGTAGTCAGTCACTTGATTTTTGACGTTTTCTATTTTTTCGTTTTTTTGCAAAAATAAACTTTCTTTTTTCACAAAAAAAAAAAATGAAAATATATCAAATATATATATTTTTGTTTTAATTTGAAAACTTTGGCATTTGAAAAACACACACACGCACCTTCTATTGGCATAAATAAATTATTTATTAAGCACTTCTTTTGTGATTTAAGATTTTTCTATTTTGAAAATTTATTTAAATATTTATTATTTTCAGTTTCTTATGGCGCCCGCATCGATTTTAAACACGCAGCCGTTAACGTTGCGACTCTGTAACGCGTTGCTTGACTCTGAAATGAAAACGGAATTTTTCTTTTCATTATTGTTGCTGTTATTTTGCTCTTTCTCTCTTTTTGTTAAATGTCAAAATTAAGCGCTCGCTCGCTTTGTGTTTTGAATGTTTTCTCCCGTACTGTGGAATATTTTGACGTTATTTTTTACAAATTTTATTATGATAAATAATTTTTAATTCAAAAATTGTGAGTAAAAACTTTGATTAAAGGGGGGAGAGTAAAGAAATGATTTTGATTTGTTTTTTTGGTTTGATGTTTATATTTCCCTTTCCAAAAAATTAAGTTAAATGAAAACACTTTCATTTTTTTGTAATTTATAGGACTACTCATGATACAAATATTTACATATCTATCTTTCTTCCTATCGTTTTCATTATTCATATTAAATTTTTAATAAACAAAGGTTAGCTCATCTAGACAGTTGGTTGGCATACAAAGTGCTGAGAATGTCAAGAAGAAAATCAAAAAATTCAACAATTAATTATCTGCACTACAATGTGGTTGTTTTTCAAAACTCACAAATGGTTGAGATTTGTTGATTTTTTTAAGTTTTTAGTATAACTTGTTTTTCTGAACTAGCAAACAAAGCATTGATGTTCTGTTTTAAAATTTTCGTAAACAAATGCTGAATCCTTCAAATTGTTTCAGAAAAAAGTAAATGAGGAATGATTTTTAGAGATGGCTTAACCTGTTTATACTTCGACCATGGCACACTCAATTCTGATTCTATATATTTCTAGTTTCGGTTTTTTAAAATTATTATTCGTTTTAAGATCTAAAATATATAAAAATTTTACATTGTATTATATTTTTGCATCGTCAAATAGTTTTTATACAGTTTATTTTTAATAATACAAAAATATAATTGTATAACTACACACTTCTACTATTATTACATATTTGTTTAATTATTATTAATGCCGTTATGACACTGGCTTTTTTAGCAGCTTAAAAAGTACACAAGTTGTCAAGTATTGTGTGAATGGAACATCATATAATTAAAAATAGACAAATACACAAATTTCGAGGTATATGACAAATCACATTTCAAAAGTTAAAATTTAAAACAATAACAAATAATTAATTTGTATTTGTACTCCTTCATTGCGAATTTATAAACGTTTAACATAACTATTAATTAAATGTATGTGAAATTCTTGCTGATAATGTGGATAGTGAAATAAATCTAGTAGTGTTTTGTGTTTCTGGCGTGTTCTTTTGTTATTCGGAATCATTTTATAGCTTCCACTCACTAGGATCACATGAAAGATCACAACAATACAATTTTCCCTTTATATAAATGCTCCTTCAGCTGTTTGCATTCGAATACACTAAAAACCATGCTAAAAACTAATATCCAAGTCTTGATGCTCATAAATTAAAATCTTGTTTCCAATTTGCATTTATTTGGTTTTTTAATAAATTTGACATACAATTAAAATGTAAACGAAATCAAAATATGTAGTCAAAATATGTGCTGAAAAAGTATGTGAACCTGAAACTTTTTAGCCACTTTCTATCTGACATTTTGAACTTGTTCAAGAAATTGAACTTAATTTTCACAATTTTCGTTTATAATCGGGACGTTTCACACTTATTGTGAAAACGTACATAATATATTTTCTTCTTTTATTTCAACTTGCTAGAAACTGTTTAAGCATGAAAAAAAGCCAGTGTCATAACAGCATTATATTTTGACGACTTTTTTTTAATTTAATTAAAAAATTTATAATTCAAATATTATTTAAATTTGTTTTTTTTTTTTTTGCTTTTTCGCTTCCGTATATTTCATTTTGTTATATTTCAGATAAATTTAAATTTGTGTGCCTTACTTTTTGCATATTTAGTAAATATTGTTTCTTCAAAATGGATTTTCGTGTCGATATAATTCATTTTATTTTTTATATCAATTTTATTTTATATTTTTTTAATTTTTTTGTTCTACAATGAATTTTGAGTTGTGTTATATTACTCATTACTCATTCTTCTCTTGTATACAAAAGACAAAAACGAAGATGACATGTAGTAAGTAGTCGAAAAAGAACCAACAACTAACAAATATATAATTGTTTTAAACGTTTTAGGTTATACTTTCATTATAAGTTAATAATAGTATTGTTATACAAATTATAGAAATACTAATTAGAAATAAAATGGTGTATTTTGTAAGATTTTTGTTTTAAAATGTTTATCGAATTATGTTTATATTAATTTTTGTATATTTCTTTTATTTTCAGTATTTCTAAACTACTTCAAAGAACTGTGAATTAATCGGCACTAAAATTAGTTTATTAGTTGCAAGCACACAAACGTATATCATTTTTTTGCGACTTTATGTCCACCGAATACAACATGGACATGAATTGGTCACCCATGACGGATTTTGAATCTGAGTTCGTCTCTATGCAGCCGGATCATGATTTCATCTTTGGGGCATTGAGCAATACGGAACCTGAAGTTTTCCATCCACGGCCAGAGAGTCATTTGCTATTTCTGCGCGAAAAGAAACGCAAAGAAAAAGTACACAATGGCAAATTGAGCATTATATCGAAGGTTCAACGTATGGCGGGTACAAAACCGCTTGGCGAACAGGCCACCATCGAAGATTGGGACGACAACGGTGTTGCGGTGGAGCGCGAAACGATTGCAATGATGCGACATTTGGGTCTAAATCCAAGTCTAGATGAACCGTTAAATGCTAAATGCACCATTGCCACACGACCAATTACCCAGGATATGCATGTTATGCAAAATGGTCATAAGCGCATGCCAATATTGTATGATGAGAAATTTTTTAAACTAAAACCACGCATTTTGGACATGTCATCATCAGCAGATAGTCAAAAACTAATGCAGAGTCTTGAACTGTCAAACAGTTCGAACAGTTCTTTGGAGTCAGCTGACATTTCACAATCGTCGTATAACAACAGTGTTTATGAGCTAGAATCTATTGTGGGTGAAACTCAAAAGCAAAGTAATGATTCTTCTAATTATAAAACGGCTAATGAATCACTTGATGATGTGAGCTATAGCACTGCATATAGTAATGAATATATTCCAACAAACTCTTGGTATCGTAGTGAACATCGTCGCGCTAACAATTCCATTAGCAGCAGCAGCCAGAGCTCAAGTTCCGACAGTGCATCTGGTCGACGTCCTCAGGTATCGAAAATATGTTCAACCGAACGTTTTTATACAGCAAAGCAGTTATACGACAAACATCGTAAAAATTGATATTTAAAATAAGAAAAACATATCCACATGTCTAATTAAAATGTATAATATTAATTAATCGTATGAAATATATAATATTTGTAATACATGTAAAAATCTAATGAATGAATAAATAAATACCTATTTTGAACTTTTATTATATATATTGAAATTTTATTTTTATTCTATTTATTCTATTCTATTATAAATAAGTATTTTACAATCAGCCTAACGAATAAACGAAATAAAGTCGTCTTTCAAGAAAGTATCAGTATTGGTTTGGCTGAATATGTTTTGCGTTGATTTAGACAATATAATTGTGTAAATTTGAGGTACTAAAATATTTCTGTCAGATTTGGAATGTGTGTATTAAAAATTTTACAAAAATTCAAAATTTTTTTAATAACACAGTGCTGTAAAGACAGTTAGAATTTTACAATATATATTTTTCTTTTAATTTTGTTGTTTTTAATGTCAAACATTTTTTATTAATTTTCTGCAAGAATTACCATATACCTCAAATTAGAAAATTGTAGAGCTTAAATATATTTAAATAATGATTATATATAGATTCAGGGGGGTTTGATTCCAATATAATAAAGAAACAACTCTTCAGACTAACAATTTGACAAAAAACATCAAACCAATATTTTTTAATAAAAATATAACTTTTTTTAACAAGAGATAGACGAGAGTTAATATTACGGAAAATTGACAACAAATTTTATCACGTGACGCGTGATAAATATTATTATAAAAATTACAAAATAAAACAATGGTACCCCTGAAAAAGGTATTTTTGTTAAAGTTAGGCGTGGCAAAATAGAAATAAAATTGAAAATCCCGAATATACACAATGTATAAATCAGAATTAAAAAATAAATTCAATTAAATATTATTGCAAAAATTAAATTTATTTATATTTTTAAAATTTTTTTATTTATATCAATATTTTGGATATGTTTTCCCCACCGTGAGAGGTGAGAGCGGCAGCAAGAGCAGCAAACCACAATGAGAACTCTCGTGTCAATGCTCTCTGGCAATTTCTCCTGCTCAATTCTAATTGTTTCTCACGTGGATAAAACAAAAACAACACAAAAAAACTTGTTTAATTTTTTATACATGCGATCTGTCACTTTTCCTGGTGGCGTGATATTTTGAAAGAGTTGCGCATGACTCAAGGCGGCCGACCGTCCCAGCAAGTGGGAGTGCGATGGATGCTAGATATGTGGTTGACGTTGTTGTTGTTGTGTCTGATAATAAATGATAAAAACCAACAACTCAACAAATGCATTCGTTGGCCTTTGAAACAATTCCAGCGACATCTAATAAAACAGATGACGCTGGGTGCCAACGGTGGGCTGGTCTTCGTTCTGCTCCCATTAAAGTCTAGCACAATTTAATTTATCAAAAATAAATTTGCAAATATTTGGAGCCAAGTTCTGTTCGTTTTGTGTCACTTTTGTCATTAGGGTTGCCATGTTCAATTAATTTATGATCAAAGTTACCGGTCAGTTTTCTTAAAAAAAAAACAATAACAATTAAACCTGCAGGTATCATGATAAAATATAAAAAAATTTAGTTATATAAAAAAATGCAAGACATTAGAAATAAAAGGTAGATGATTACTTAAAAGCTTAGCATGAACATATGAGCAGTAATATACTACACCCAGAAAAAAAGAATGGTAAATTGATAGTATTTCAATAGAAAAACATTAATTTATACCATTAAAATTGGTCAATAGGATGCGTCCCATTAGTTCAGTAATATTGAAACTGTTAAAACAATGTGTGGTTGTACCATAAATTTTATAATGTGATATTTTAATTACAATAAGAAAGACCTATACTAATTTAATAATACGTATTATTAATTTTATGGTATAGTCGAATTACATTTTCCTAATAATTTATGAAAACAAAAATGTATTTTAGTTAATTTATTGTATATTTTATTTAAATATCGAAATTGATATTCACTTTTACAACACATAAATAAAAAGACACTTCTTGCTGCAAAAGGTTATAAAACATTTAATGTTTGCTTTGGTTTCCAATAATTGATTGTAGTACTTGAGGCTGCAGTTATATTTGAGTCCGTTGCCATAAAAGAAGTTCGATGTATTATTTATTTTCTACAATAAATAAAAATATCAATAAATATATATATGTAATTTATTTACATTAAATACATTGAGTCCTTACCAATGTCGCGTTTAATAATGTGGATTATTATAAAAAAATACATGCGATCATTTTGAGTAAATACGCAGTATGACGTACAAAACGAACATGTTTGCATTCGTTTTTATGTTTTTTTTTAGACCACGTTTATTATTATAGGAGGAAACCATTAAAACAACAGTATTTATACTATTTAAAATAATAATATTGAAATATTAAAATTTATGGTACTGAATTTTTCAAATACTATTGAATTAATTAGAAAACTTTTGATTTAAAAAGAAAAAACTATTAATACATGAACCATAAGATAAATGGTCGTACGTAATGGTACATTTTCTTCTGAGTGTAGAAACTATAGTTTCTATCACGTTTAGAGATTTTCCACACCGTGTGAAAAATCTCACATTTTGTGTGATTTTGCGTATATTAAATAATCGATAATTCAGAAAATTAAAAAAATATCGAGAACTGAGCAGAACAGGTATCCAACATGCCAAACGACCCAGTCGGCACCTGTACACATTTTTTATGATTATCGTAAATTACGATCATTTGGCGATTCAAAATAATCAAAAATTTCGTTCATTTTGCTCGTAAAAAACGATGATAAATGTCAATGAAAAAAAAAATCATATTTTGTTCGTAAATAACGATGGCTCGTATTTTTCGAGTGTTTAAATCGTAAAAAAAGATTTTCAAAATTTATTATTGTTTTTGTAATCAAAGTTCATTTAAAAAAATGCAAGTAATGTTCAATATTTTTAACTAAATTGTTTTGCTGAAAATTTTAAATCATTTGATGTAATTAAGAGTAAGTAAATGCTTTTGAAAGCTTAATATAAAAATTAAATGCATTTACTTAATTTTTTTTTGTATTGTTAAAAAAGTAGGAAAAGCTCGTAATAGAGTTAAAAATGAAAAAATATATTAAAATGATATTTCGAATAGTTTTGTTGACATTTGAACAATTTTAACAGAAAGCGACAATTTAATCGCTTGATTTCCAGAAACTAGTTCCTGATGTTTTAATTAGTAAAACAGTTCCATTTATCGCTTAATCTCATAGCTATAATTTATATTATAAATATAATTGTAATAATAGTATGCATCTTATTGACCAAATGTTTTTTTTTTGTATTTCAATGGTTTATTCAAATAGTAAATTTCAGTAGTAAAATAATGTGGATTTTCTAGTAGAATTCTATTCATAAAATAAATACAGCAAAATTTAAAAGATTATTACAATTAATTTTTATATTTTTACGTTTTTAATAAAACATGCCAAAACTAAATGCTTTAGTTAGTTTTATTGAATTAATAAGATAAATAAACTACATACATAATACGTATGAAACATAAAGCTTAATATTAAGGCAATAAATGAATAAAAAAAACAAAAACGTTGCAACTTTATTGTCGTCGCAACAGTGTATTTCGTAGCATATATAAATATAAGAAAATAAGAAAAAAATCGTTGCTAAAATGATAACGTATATACAAAACAAATGCATTATGATATTATGTAGTAGTTGATTTTCGTTGGTGTGACGTTGTTAATTCGGCGATTGGTTACTGGATACGGTAACTTATCTCGTTGGTGGATGGTTTGATGAGCTATTTAAATTATTTGCTACCTTGGCGTTATCCTTTGTAGTTATGCAGTATGTAGGTAATTTGCATTCAAAATCATTATCTTGAGAATTCATTTGATTGTGAGAATCCGCATACAACGTACTAACGGACAAACGATTCGATCTAATTGTTTCGGTAATTGGTTTGTTTGTTACTAAAGGTGTTGTGGATTTAGTTTTTAATATTGTTGGACATTTTAATGGGTTAGAATTGAGCAAAGTTGGTGTTGTAATGCTTTCGGTCGACGATGGCTGAGATTTGGATGTTCTGCTGTCAACTGATATATTTGGTGTGATGTTGCTCATTTCGCGTGCGATGGCTTTTTGGATGATCTAAAATGAATAATTTGTAAAATAATTATTTTTAATAAAAAAAATCAATAAAAAATATACAAATTTATACCCACTCGACACGAAAGTCGTCTAATAGAAAGTGACGTCATTTTATACGCCCAGAAAAAAATACTATATAAATAATAGTTTTTTACTATTAAAAATAGTCAATAGGATAAATTATTATTTTAATCGGAAAATACCATTAAATACTACTGGGTGTACTATTCTGAATTTTTTAAAAGTCAAAAAGCATTGAAATTCAATAGTATTGACGTCATTTTTACGTCATTTTTATGTCATTCGTTCGTTCGGAATACAGAAAGATGGTCTTAGTAAAAATTAAATTGACAAATTTTCGGAAAAAAAATCACCAAAATTAAAAAATACTTAAAAATATCTTTTTAGGTATTTTTTCTTCAAAAATTTAAATTTTCACTAACAATCAACATTTTAAATATAAAAAATTTACAAAAATACAATAAATAAAAATATTAAATTTTTTCAAAAATTAAAATTACACTAAAAATTCAAATTTTTTAAAAATTTAAATAAATAAAAAAAAATCATTTTTCTAAAAATTCAAATTTACACTAAATAAAAAAATTCAAATTTCCAAAATATTCAAAAATTCTACTTTTCACCAAAAACTTAAATTATCTAAAATTTTAAATTTGTAAAATAAATATTATATAAAAAAAAGAAATAATATTTATTAAATATTCAACATTTTAATAAATAATAAAAATTTTAAATTTTACATAAAATTCTTAAATAAATTATAAAAAAAAGCAAAAAACAATTTTTTTTATAAATATCAAATTAAATTTTCCAAAAAAAAAAAATATAAATTTTCAGCAAAAAAAAATGTTTTCGATATTTAATTTACACTGAAAATTCAAAATTTCACTTTTTGCAATTTTTAAAATTTAAAATTTCAATTATTAGCAATTTTTTAAATTTAAAATTTCAATTATTAGCAAAATAAAAACGCAGAGTTTTAGATGTTATTCTAAAATATTGAACACATCAATTTTTAAATAAAGTTTTCCCTAAATATTCAAATTGTTTACTAAAATTTGCAAAATAGTTATTTCCCAAACAAAAACGAAATCAAATTAACATTTAAATATTTAAACCAAAAAAACAAAATTTTACTTACAAAAAAAAAGTATTCAAATTTATTTTAACAAAAAAAAAATATTAATTCTTAAAAAAATTGTTTCACAAAATTCAAAATTAAAAATATCAAAAATTCATACTCAAATTTCCCCAAAAAAAAAAATAAAATTTAATAACATAAAATACAGCAATAACAAAAATACATAATTGAAAAAAAAAACAAATTTTTAATAAAAAAATTCAACAACAATTTAAATTTATAAAAAAAAAATGTTTCACAAAATTCAAAAATTCATACTCAAATTTTCCCAAAAAAAAAATATTAAAATTTAATAACATAAAATACAGCAATAACAAAAATACAGAATTAAAAAAAAAAAACAAATCAATCATCAACAATTTAAATTTACAAAAAAATGTTTGAGTATTTTAGAAATTTTTAATTTTTTGTTATTATTTTTAATTTTTTGTTATTATAATATGAAATTTTCAATCAATTTAATAAAAAAAAAAAATTTCGACAACAATTCAAAATTGCAAAAGAAAGTAGAATTTTTAAATATTTTAGAAAATTTTTAATATATATATATTTTTTTTGTTGTAATTATTAAATAACGATTTTTTTTTCTGAAAAGTGTTTTACTAAAATTTTTAAATAAAAAAAAATACCAAAAACTTCTCTTAAAAATTTTTTGTCTAAAAGAATTCAAAAAGCATCTCTAAATTAAAAAAAAAAAACAAAATTTAATTATAACATACATGTTTAATAGTAATGTTGCGGCCCAAACGTGATGAAATATCTGTCGACGGTATTGGAGCTACAGTGTAACCGCCGCCTTGAACTGGATTTATAGAAGGTTTTGCTGCCGATGATATTTTCAGTCTAACTTGCGGTCTCATCGCAGGCGATTTTAGTGCCGAGGCCAATAAAGGTGACGATGTCATTGAAGAAGTCTTTGATGAAGTCGTTGACGATGTCATTGACGATGTCATTGACGACGTCGCCGAAGACATCAATGATGATGTCACGGAAGGTGTCCCAGATGATGTCACTGAACGTGTCATTAGAGGTTTCATCACTGTTATATTTGGCGTTATTGTCGGTATTTTTACGGTTGTTGTAGACGGTCCGATTGATTGTGTTTTTGTTGAAGCAGTTTTTAAAGGTGTTATGAACGGAACTATTGCCGAAGTCTTTGATGCTATTTTAGCCTTTAACAGGTTATATTGATGAATTGGTGACGGTTTCATCGTCGTTGGCATCGTCGTTGACGGCGTCTTCATAACCTGAGTTTCTGTTAATTCGCAGTCAGAGTTATCAGTTGACGAATTGTTGCAGGCAGCACGCAACTGATAACCAATCAGATTATGATCCAAATTGTAGATTGGCATCTGACGTTGCGTGGGTGCAACGGAGGCAGTAACAGGCATACGTTGTGGTGTTCGGGGAGAGGGAGAAGGAGGTTGTTGTACAGGAGCAGGGTGATTTACAGCAGTTGACTGCTTAATTGTAGAAGGATGTTGTGCAGTAAAAGATTGCTGTGCAGTAAAAGGTTGCTGTACAGCAGAAGATTGTTCTACAATAGGAAGTTTGTGTACTTTAGGAGGTTGTTGTACAGCAGAATACCCAAAAGAAGACCTTTTGACAGCATAATCAGCGGTGTACAAAGGATAAGTTGTTGGATTGTTTGCTATATCAGCCGCAACAGAGGCAACAACAGCAGCAACAGTAGTTGTAGGTTTTACAGGTTTTGGTGGTTTTATAGGTTTTGGTGTGGTTGCTTTTATAGCTTTTGGAGTGGTTGTTTTTGTAGATTTTGTTGTTGTTGCTGTTGTTGGCGTTATTGTTTTTATTTTTGTGCCATAATATTTCATGTTGGCGCGTTTGCAATAAGCATTGATAATCTTTGTGGCCAACTCAATATCGCGCGTTTCTAAATCTTTCATATCAGACATAATGGTGTCGACTACACGCTGACGTTCCATCATATTTAAAGCGCTGATGCGCGTACAATTCTGCAGCAGTGTTGTATCGAAGCGATACAATAGAAGGCGCATCTCAACGGCTTTGAAGTCGGATTTTTCTTTTTCCGCATTCTTGAGAACGTCAGCAGCATTGGCAGTTGTATTTGGAGTATTGGTTGGAGCAATTTTGGACACAGCGTTGGCAGCATTATTCGCAACAACATTGGTAACTTTAGGCACAATATTAGCAGCAACATTCACAGAATTTGTGACAGCAACTTTGGCAGCATTGGCCGCAACATCTCGTTTTGAGGATGCTTTGTCACTAAAACTAGTAGACTGGTTTGGCCATAATGTAGTTGATGGCGGCAATGCATTGCAGCAAACATTCGAACATGTTGAATCCTGCTGATTTGTAAGAAATGTTGATGCAACTTCCGACGCTGAGGGCGCATATGGCGCTGTAAAAGCAGGGGGATCTGTCAGAACAGATGGCGCTGCGAAAACAGATGCCGCTGCAGTTAAAGACGCCCCCGTCCCAGCAGATTCACCACCGATAGCTGCCATTGTTGCCGCCGATGTTACAGCTGCTGTGGGCACAATACTTTTTGTTGTATTCAGAAAAGTTGCTGGTGCATTATTGGCACTGCCAGATGTTGCACATTGTTTTTTTGCAGCTACTTTTAATTTTGCTTCAGTGGCTGCAATGAATTTTGCATCTATAGCATTTAAGTTTATATTAGCAGCTATTAATTTGGAGTCATTAGCTGATAATGTTCTTGATGCAGACAAATTTACACCTGTTGATGTTGCTGCTGCTGTAGGTGTCGTTGCTGCTGCATAGTTATCATTTGTCTCTGCTGTTAGATCTACTTTTATCGCAGTATCTGCTGTAAATGTTGCCGCCATAGCACTTCTTTCATCTGCTGCCCCTGCAGAGTTTTCGGTTGTCCTGTTTAATAATTTTGCCATCTTCTTTCTGACGTTCGTTGGCAACATATATTCGCCATTTCGTGACACTAATACCGTTGTCAGCACAATGTGCGCGGGCAGCTCACGTACATGCGCCTCCTGCAGCACATGCGCGCGCATTGGATCAATCGAGGTCATTGGTCCCTCAAGATTCGGACAGCAATAGTCGAGCGGCATAAAGCTGTTCTTGTGATTGAATTTTGCCGGCTGTAGAAAACTATACAAGCGCGTGCCACTCGCATCAATCAGGGGTGCGGGTAAATTGCCCGATATTAAAACAGATACATCAACAAGAGGTTTGGGATTATTCGATTGGTTATTTGAGACTGCAGCAGCAGTTAATGTTTTTGATTCACCATGTTCCTGTTTAATTTCCGGTGGTAAATCTACTTCTGTTGCTGCTGAGAAAGCCATTGATGTTGTCGGCAATGTTGTAGAAATTGTCGAGTATGTTGCTGTTGTTGCGAGAGATGTTGGTTGTGTAGTGAATAATGCTGCTGCTAATGACGATGCAGGTGGTATTGATGGCTTTGTTAATGAGCCATCATTTGTTGTTTCTATGTGTGACAATGATGGCTTCGCCTCAATTTGCTGTTTTTTAAGCTTTTTTGCCTGGTTACGTTGTTGCTTGGACATTTTGCGTTTTTTTGGCAATGATTGTTGCTTTTTTTCTGAAATGTTAATTATCAGTAAAATTGGTAATTAAAAATTTAATTTATAGTACAGATTTTGAATTTTGGAATAATTTAATTGTTAGTTAAAAATTGATTTTTTTTAGTTTTTCATGAAAACTGGAATTATTTTTAGAAAAACCTTTAATTTTTACCAAAAAATTAGAAATATATTTTCATGTTTGAGAGGGTTAAAAAAATGAACGAAAAATGAAGAAAACATTTTTAGTAGCACGCCTCCCTGAAACCTAAATAAAACCGGTACCCGATAAAAGTCACAACAATGAACTCGAATTGAGAGCCCCAGATCAATGACCTTTTAAAATATTTATCAAAAGTAGAGCTGTGCAATTAATCGATTAATCAAATTATTTGAATTATAAATGTTGATTAATTGATTATTCAAGATTTTCGATTTTTTTTTACAAATTAACCAACGCTCAGGGGATGCCCCCTATACATACAATGCACAGTGTTAATCATAAGAAGGGATGATAGATTAAATGGAGGGGGGAAAGATGGACTAGTGTCTGTGAATGTTTGTGTTGAACTTGCCAATATCAATAATGTCGGGAAATACGGACGCAGGGAGATTGTTCCACAAACGTGTAGAGCGACTGAAGCGGGGTCTGTTGAGAGCCGAGTTGACTACAATGGGGTGGGCTTGGTTTAGGCTGGAGTAGAACGAGAGAACACACGTGGAATCAGGCCATGTATTTCTCTCGAACACTTACCGTTATAATACCTATAAAACAGGCTTACACACTGAACGGTCCTTCGGTGCTCAAGAGAACCAATAGAAAATGAAATATTTTCATCCCCTATTATATATATCGGAACTCCAAAGGGGATTTTTTAGCCCTACCCAAATGTGCGAATTGTATTCCATCTTAGGCCGTATATAGGTAGTGTCGTATATAGGTAGAGTGAAGTATGTCTTACACCGTTTTAGAAAACCCGAGGCAATTGACCGCTTCTTTCGACACATTAAATATGTGATCATTATAACGGAGATCAGATTGAATTGATATGCCCTGAATGTCAAGAGCAGCTGAGTGCACAATGTCCACAGCACCCATATTGAGGGGAGGGCGGGGTGAATCCATTCTTTTGTGAGAATTTGGGCGCTTGTTGAACGAGTATGAATGAGAAATGTTACTGTCATCTGCAAAGAAATGAATTGGGTTCTGGGTCAATGACAGAAGGTCATTAATAAATACCAAAAATAGGGACGAGAATAGAACGGAACACCATCCATCGCAATTATTTTGAAACGAGGGCTTTATGCTACACTCGATCAAAAGCCTTGGAAAAATCGGGAGCAAAAGCCTTACTCTCCCCGAAAGTGTTAACACAATTATTCCAATTCAAGTCACCTGTGGATCTGGACCTACGGAAACCTTATTGGCGATCACTGAGCAATTCGCTGTGCTCATAGTTTACAAGGTGCAAGTTAATTACGCTCTCCATTATCTTGGAGAGAGCAGAGCATATTGCAATGGTTCGGTAAATGGCGAGGCACGTAGCCTGGCTGGACATTGGCAACCTTCCAACAAGATTGAAAAACTCCTATATTTTCAAGCCCCTATAGTTTTCTATTTCGTACAATCATATTTAGAATTTTGTGCAGGAATAAATCACACACAAATATATTTTAAAAAAAGGACAAATTACATCCATTGTACTGCGAATCTATTCCCTACGATTTCAGATAAGAATCATCGGAATCAACGGAATTTAATTGTTAAAAATTGAAACTAATATTCTTACATGAAACCGGTATACCGAAACGGGTACAATGAAACCGCTTTTAGATCCGGATTCATTCTCTTTTCTCAACATAGATAAATTAACATTAAGGACACTAAAAAAATGACCTAATAAATATTTCGAAGCGGCATGGCTAGCAACGTAAATGAAATCACTGAATTCTAAAAGTACCTCGAGTTCCCTATAACCCAAAAATTGTAAAACCCGCTTCAATTATTAGTTTTCGCTCATTTTCTCTGTTGGGGTTTATAATTGGTTTCATTCATTCGTTGTGCCTACCTTTTATTGGAACCGCGATTGATGTTTCCTCGGCGCACACCATCTCGGGCAGTTGTCCCAGCACAATTTTTCGACAATATTCCTTGACAATCGTGCGATTGAGGCGCACTCGCATCTTTCGACATTGGGAATAGGTCGGCATTCCAATGATTTCAGGTCTGCCAACAGACTTTCTTGTCATTATTCGACGACTGACGCCGGACCTTCTCTCATTACTCACATTCATTTTTTTCTGCAAATAAAAAAACAAACTTTGTGATATCGTATAACATGAAAAATAAAAAATATTTACTTTTACAGGTATCATGTTTTCCGATTTTAATTTTCCGAAGCACAATTACCAACTATTCTAAAGATATACTCCAAAAACAAAAAAGTGTCACACACACGAAAACTGTAAATAAACTAAATGATGATAATGATGTTTTTTGTTTGGGTACTCGTTTGTGGAAATGTTCGAATTGAGTTGTCGAATTTGTTGTGTTTGTGGTTCGATGTTACGAGTACAGTAATCCCAGGTTAATTTGCTCAGATTAAAAAATGTACTTAGGGTGTATGCGAATTCGACTAAATTACTAACTAAACTAAATTGTATGGGTTTTCATTCGATCGCCATTCGGTAACCGGCAATTGTTAAAGTTCTTTATAAATTGATTATCGTATGTCTGTTTGCTGTCATAAAATTTAGTTTGCTCGAAAATTTGCTAAATTGAAAAGTAAACACTGCATTACCGACATCATAAGGATAAGCTTAAGATCAGGATGGCGACTTCGAATAGTGTGACTTTTGCATCAAGCCCTGATGTGGAAACCTGAGTATTACCTTATTTGACATCAGGCAAGTCTGATCTGACAATGGTCGCATCCTGAACTCAATTTCCACGGGCATATCTCTCCCCACCATGGATTACCTATGCCCATTAATTGGTAACCCAATATTAAAACCTGACACCAATCACATGACAATTCACATCTCAATTTCCCTACTGTTCGACCCGCTAGTCACGCCCATTTAAAACTTTAGGCCAACATAATTTAAAACGAAAATTCAAAAATAAACGAAAGCAACAATATGTAGATTTTTAAACATTTTTTAGTTAAACAAAACTAAAACTAATACATAAACAAAAATTGAAAAATAAATTGAAATCTAAAAGTTAAAAACATTTAATTAAAACAAAACTAGAAATTAAAAATAACGAATACCTAAACAAAATGCAAACATATTAAATTTTCTCCCATCTTTTAGAGACGCGAAACAAAAAGGGAGCTCTCTTTGTAGAGACAAACAAAATTTGGGACACTTTCAAACCTCTTTGTAAAACTTACACGGTTTAAAGATGTTTGCTGTAAAATAATTATTATTTAAAAATGTAATTTAAAAATATAATATAAAAATATAATGTAATATAAAATTAAAACTAAAGATAATACAACATAAACTAAACTACTGAGGCATTGGTCCCTCGCTGCGCGGACGTGCCAATGTACGCCGCGTATAATTGTCCCGCGGTGCGTTTGGGTACAAAGTACAAAAAACGAAAAATATATTTTATTTAAAAATGGCTCAAAAATGGTGCCAAAATGAAGGCTGAGCCCTCGGGTATGTGAGGCGTGTATTTAATGTTTCCCGCGTTGCGTCTAGCACGATGTGCAGATGATAAATATATATGTATAACAAATTGGGATATTTGGAGTTGGGCGACAACAACCGTCGCAGTTTCAAATGTTCAAATTTAAAACTTCGAACATAGAACTTAATTATTTGACCCTGGGGTTTATTGTAAGAAAAGTGGTACTTATCTTGCTGGTATGCGGTTTCTAATATTCAGCCAGTTGGATCCGTAATATGGATCCGCCACTTTGCGCCTCTAGGGACAATGAACAAACTATGGAAAACATAAATTTTAATAGAACGCTCAGGCACAAGATTAAAGACACTCACACTGAACAACTACAACATCTAATTTCACTCCAATTCTTCTAATTTAATCGCTGCACAAGCTTACTAAATAAAAATAAAATTTTACTTTTAAATATTTTGGTGTATTTGTTGTGACTAATTTGTTGTGACCTTACTGCCAATTATTTGCCAATTTATAATTTTTTTTTGGTATTGGTTTTTTCGCGTCGCCACGAATTTTTATTTAATTTCTCAAACACTTATTTTCTTTAAAAATTTTGGCGACCTTCACTTTAAAGTAAAACTTGCTGAATGTTCCCGCAGTTTTTCCGTTCTGCTGTTGCAGTCGAAGTGATGTTACAATTTTAAATGTTGCAATTTTAAAAATTGGAGTAAAGAGACGAACAATAGACGCTACCAACATTTATACGATTTTACGACAATATACATTATTTCTATTTACTCTGCAACATGTAACGACAATTGACGAACAATAACCACTCATTTGTTGCTAATTCGTTTATTTTATAATTAACGCCTAAAAGTATGGTAGACCACTTTGAACAATTAATTTCTGGTCGTTCCTGTCATTTTTGGCATTAGTTTATTTTTGACTTCATGTTTCATGATCTGAACGTAGCCAGTCGATATTGCAGTCCAGTTCCTTTAATTTATGGAGTCAGAAATAATTTATTTCCGGCATTTTTTCTTAAAGAAAATTGTCACGCAACAACTCATGTTTGTTTCTAACTGCAACAGACTGGGATGACATAACTGTGCAGGTTGTATAAACCCCAACATGCCATTAAAAATCTTTAAAAATTAAGGGTGTGTGCGAGTTCGACTAAATTGCTGACTAAACTAAATTTTGTCGGTAATGCAGTTTTTACTAATTCAATTTAGCAAATTTTTGAGCAAACTAAATTGAATGACTGCAAACAGACGTATAATAATCGATTTATTACGGACTTTAACAATTACCGGTTACCAAATGTAAATGGAATGAAAACTCGTACAATTTAGTTTAGTCAACAATTTAGTCGTACTGGCACACACCATAAGGTTCATACATATTTCTTTTTGAATCTATTATTTTGGATTTTCCGAGGGCACAATTGTTTGCTCCATGTGAAAGAAAACGTACAATTGTGAGGCTAAACTGGATATGGAGCAAAAAATAAGGTTTGTAATTTTTGTCAGATATTGTAAGATATTGAAATTTATATTTTTGTACAAAATATATTCCGCATTTATATTTTTAATATATACAATTATATTAAGAATATAAAATGAAATGAATAAAAAAAGGAAATGAATAATAAAATTAAAAAAATTAATAAAATCGAGTCTCTAGTGAATGGAGAAAATAAATTATGATATGACTAAATAATAAAAAAAATATGCGTTTTTTTCATAATTATTTTTCCGGATCAAAGCAATTTTGTAAAAAACGATGTAGCTCAAATTATATGATACACAAACCTTTCCTAGCGGCAAGATAGAAAAGCAATCAATTAAGGTTTATGTCTTTGCTACCATGTGACATTCGTCTCTGCCATTTATATTGATAAATGTTGTCAGCAATATTCCGTAATTTAATGTGCACTGACTAAACACATTTAATGTGACTAAACAACCCCTTACGGAAATTGTTTGAAGTTTTACGTTGAGCTCGATAGCTACACCAGAAATTTATCTAGCTCAAATTTGATTTTGTTTTGCGAATAAAATTTGTTCCGGCTCAAATTTAAATTATGAACAAATATCCAGCTATTGTTTAAGTTTATAGACGTATGTATATTCAACAAATATATAGGTACACAGTAATTTAATTGTAAAAAATTTCACGGGTCTAAACCTGCATAATCTGTTCCGCCATTTTAAACGTTTAGGATTTTTTTTTTACTCTTGAAAAATGAACGCAATCTAATCTCAACATTTTATTAAATGAAAAACTGCAATTAAGAGTCATTTTATATACTTTTAATTGCAGTTTAACATAATTTTAACTTCAATATTTATTTTCACAACTCAACGCAATTTTATCCAACAACACTGTTTGACATTTGGCAAAACAGCTGATTTAACGTTGCCTGATGTTCAGTTCTAATTGCAAATTAAACTTTTATTGAGTTAAAAAAATGTGAAATTTGTGCATAAAAGTATAGTTAACAGCAAATAATAAAGATCTGTATACATATATTATATCTGAACTTTTATTTTACAACTTTATTATCTGAAATGATAAAGATAACCAAAAAAACGCATTAAAAAATCTGGCCATATTGTAAAACTGCATTCGAATTTCGAACAAAATTCCGGAGGAATTGTTGTTCCTGGGAGATTGACGATACCAAAAAATGTTACTAGGGAACAAAAAATTCCGAGGGAATAGAATATTCCCCAAGTCTTCACGATAAGGCTGAATGTGGTGACAATGTTTACACCACTTCTAAGCAGGCAATTACGTTACTTGATGAATATGAAGTACAGATTTTGAAATCATTAAATTAATGGTACTGAATTTTTCATATACACTCAAATTTATTAGAAAACTGAACCATTATGTACTTATTGGGACATTTTCATCTGAGTGTAGCCAGTAAAGCTATTTCGGATAAACTCAAAGTGCAACAAGAAACTGCAAACCATGTAACTTTGTTTTAAAAGCATTTTTGAGCGATATATCGTTCTTGGATTTTTCAGTTTCATCATTAAATAACCGCCAAATCAATAAAGCCAATATTACAACAATAAAAAATACAATTTATATTTATTTTGGAAATTTTATTTCTTTAAAATATGCTTAATTTTTCAACATATTTATTATATACTTTTTTTATTGATAATATTAATAATATATAAACCTAAGTAGAACATTGCGTTGTTCATGTTCATGTTTATTTTTATATATTATTGTTAATAGTTATTTAAATACTAATCTTAATGTTTGTTTAGTGTTTGTTTCAAGTTTTGATTACAATGCCAATCAAAAATTACGAGAAGCTTGTAGAAAAAAAAGAAGTATTTTTACAATGGTTTTTTTTTTATAACAAATTATAAAGTAAAATGGTTCATAAGTAAGTAATAAAGCATGAATTTAAAAAAAAAAATAAAAACAAAGAATACAGGTGCAAACTGTTGTCGAGCGTTGCTGAAAAATGCACTTAAATTTAAATAAGCTAATTATTTGTTATTTATGTAGGATTTAATAAAAAAAGCAAACCTAATATTAAAACTTAAAAATTAAAACTTTTTGTTATAACTTTTTTTTCATAAAAACAAAATTTAAATAAAAAAAAATTAATAGCTTGATTGAATTTGCTTATAATTAGATGTTTATCACTCAATTACTGAGTTTGCTGCATTTACAGCGCAATAGTTGTTTTTTTTTTTTTAGCACTATTGCTATATATTTTGCTTTTTCTATTTCAATCAGCATATGAATTTGTTCAACTATTTACACGAACGTTTTCATATCTAACTACCACTTATTAATTCATCATCATGCTGTTCCTGTTTTATTTCAGCGTTACGTCCATTATCCGGCAATATGCTTTCGTCATCATGATTTAAATTGCGACCATCTTTGCCCTTTGTAACGACCACAAGTTGGCCAGCAGTGGTACGCGTTACACGTTTGGTGGTCATAATCGGGACGGTGGTCGCTGAGCCACCCAATGATGTTGGTGTTATGGCCATAGTAGTAGTTCTTGTATTAAAGCTATGCGGTGTAGTGGTTGGTGTGCCACTGGCAAGTACAGGGGGTAATGTTGACAGACGTCCTGTCACATTGATGGTTCTTGTGAGCGCATTTTGATTAATCTGTAAATAAGATATTAATATTAATTTAATATATAAATAACAAACAGCAATTTGCAATAATAATACTGTGTCAATCACACATAAACTCAGGGTTCTATTTAATAATTCATAGTACAATTTTACTTCGCAACCAGACAAACAATGTCGAAAACATAACTTTATGCAAACTTTTAACAGTTGATGATATCTGAATGTTGTTCTAAGAAGAGTGACTTTTTAGCTCTCGAAAAGATAACCAAAAATTTATGTTTAAGTCAACCAATAAAAGGCATAATCGGAAAGTTGTCCTCTAGGCAACCAATCATATGATAACTAAGATCTTCTTAGCATTGCTCACGATTCCTATCGTCTGTTCGTCTGATATATCGACAAATCCTTATCAGCAGCACAAAACATGCGAAGGTCATGTAGCACAAGGCAGTTTAACAACCGCAAACAGTATGACGCATCAAAAAACTCATGGTTACCACAATGAGGGGATTATACCGATTTGTTTACTAGTAAAAGTTACCTTTCTGAGGTATTTAAACGATGCCTAATAGAAAACTTGTGTAATAATCTTTGCGTTACCTGAAAAACGATGGCCGGAAAGATAACATTTCGTATTTTGTTATAGTTAGGGTTGTAGCGAGACCCAAGTAACAATTCCTACCAGTATCCAGCCAGTTTTACTAGTCACTTATCGAGTAACTCACAAGCAATGTCACGAACTTCCGACCAGAACCTAGTCAGCAAAACTCTTCGATTTCTGTGCATTTCCCTACCAGTAACCAACCAGTTCTTGACTAGTTTGACTGTCTGGGATCTACATTTCAAATTCCTGCCAGTAACCGAGCAGTTTTTGACTAGCTTTACTGGCAGGCAACTACTCTTTAAATACCTACCACTAACCTACAGATTTTGACTAGTTGTACTGGCGCGGATATACTCCTCAAATCCCTATCAGTAACCTAATTAGTGTTACTGGCGGGGATATACTCTCCAAATGCCTATCATTAGCCGACAAGGTTTCGACTACTTTTCACTGGCGAGTATATACTCTTCAAATTTCAATGAGAAATTTAGCTCAGTTTTTAAGCTGCCTAGTAAATTGTTGCTTGAGGACTGTGAGTGGCAAGGTGGCGTGTTTTAAAACTTCTTCTCTCGGCAATCGGATACAGTATTGCATTACAAATATTATACGCATCTCGGACGAGATTCTCCAGAGCTGTTGTGCCAATCTATATTCTTTCTTTTGAGTTGAATTTAATTTCCTATTACCATTTGTAATGTCCTTAGAACTCCTAACTTCTTTTTGATTACATTTGGTAATTTCGAAAGTACTTATCGTGTAAGTTGTTATCTGGCTTTAAACTCACATGCAATGCACAGTGTTCATTGTAGGATGGCATGTTAGGTCAAATGTAGGGAGAAAAGATGGACTATGTTTGTTTTGAATTTATCAATATAACCAGTTGGGAAGGTTAGATCACATGGGAAATTTTAAAGTAGGGACATTGTGAAGTTAGCAAGAATTAAATAATTCAATATTTACATGTTTAATGGTGACACTGCGTCCCAAACGTATGGATGCATCCGTTGAAGAGTTGTTGCCGATGTTGCTGCTGTTGCTGTTGCCAGCAATATTCGCCGCAGACGTACCAGCTGGTGTAGCGATCGGTGTCGATGTCTGCAGCGGTTTTGTGTAGAAAATACGCGGCGACTCTTGCGCAGGTTGCTTCAGCGTCGACGTTGTTGGTGTGACAGTGATGCCACGTTTAGTGTTTAGTGTGGCAGCATTTATAGGTGTTGTTGATGCCTTCGAGTAGGAAGTGATTAAGGCAGCGCGTGCATTACGCTCTATAGCATGCATTTGATAGCCGATAATGTTGCGATCTTTATCGTAAATAGGCACCTGCCGTTTAGTGGGTGTGGCAGCGGCGCTTAATTTCATTTTCTCTACAGCGGACGCATGCAGTTGCTCGAGTTTTTGCGCAGCACTTACAGAGCTCGACGATGCAGTGGCGGCACCAGATGAAGTGCTGGCATTGGCTGCAAGATTCGATGAAAAGGCAAAGGCAGCGGTGACAACAGGCGTCGTCGTTATAGGAGCAGCAGCCGCAGTAGTAACAGCAACCGAAGTTGCAGGTGGTATTGCTGGTGGTGCTGTTTCTATTGTTGATGCTACTGACGGTACACTTGATGCTGCCGCTGAGTTTGCAGCGCTGCTGTTTATATTCTTTCGTATCGGCGGCATTGAGCTAACATATTTGCAATATTCATCTAACAAACGCGTCGCCATATCTACATCCTTCGCGGTTAGCTCTGTCATTTGTTCCAGCAGCGCCTCAACGATGCGCTGACGCTCTGCCGCGGACAGCACACATATGCGCGGACTATGTTTCTTGAGCAGACAATCGAAGCGACGCAGATTTGAGCGCAAAATAGCGGAGCGCACGACATCAGCGCGTGGTGGTACAGAGGCGTTTGCAGTTGCGCCGCCAGCAACAGGTGCGCCAATTTGTTGTAACGTTGGTAGTTTTGATTGTGGTTGGTGTTGTTGTTGTTGTGAAAGTTGTTGCGCACTATCAGCCGGTGTTAGTTTTGGGGTTAGTGTTGTTGTTGCGGGCAGCTGCTTTTGCAGCGCACTTATTGTAGTCGTGAATGGAGCGCCCAAAGCTGCTGCGAGTGTTGGTGTCGCTGACACATTTGCCGCAGCATTCGCAGCAACATTTGAAGCCATATTTGTTGATATATTGGCAGATATATTTGTTGTTGCATTTGGTGTTGCATTTGGTGCTACATTTGCATCCGCGCGTATTTTATTATTAACTGCAATCACTGTCGCTGATGAGGCCGCCACCGATGTCAGTTTCTCCATTTTGCGACGTATCGAAGCGGGTATCGAATTGTTTTTCGCCTCCAGATCGGCGCGCGTCACCACTTTGGTCGTCATCACAATGTAAGCGGGCAACTCACGCACCAGCGACTGCACATGCGCATGGTCGCGTGTCGGATCGATGGCCGGCATAGGACCCTCCAAATTCGGGCAGCAATAGTCAAGCATAACGGCGCCATGACTGCGATTGTATTTGGCCGGATGCAAAAAGGAGTAGAGTCGCGTGCCGCTATTGTCAACAATGGCGGCGGGCAGACAGCCGGCCATCAGATTTTGCGCATTGAGCAACAATGGCTGACCGTTGTTGTCGATATGCATGGGCAATGTGGCCGCTGTCAGTTGTTCGTCCTCAAGCTCTAGCTTGGGCTCTAGCGGTGCGAGTGTGCTTGGTGGTTGCTGTTGTTGTTGCTGCTGCTGTGGCAAGTTTTGCACTTGTTGCTGCTGCTTTGGAATTTGTATTTGCTCTATTTTTTGTTGATGCTTTTGTTGTTGCTGTGGTTGTTGTTCATGCTGTTGTTGTCTTGTCGCTCTAGCTGTTGGTGGTGTTGTTGTTGGTGGCACTGCAACAGTTGCATCTGTTATCGCCAATTGTTGTTTCGTTGTATTTTGTTGTTTCTGTAGACGTGCGCTACGTTTTTGCGGCTGCATCATTTGTTGCTGTTGCAATCGTGTTAGTCGCACCTCTCTGGCCTGTTGTTGTTTCTGACGTGTACTGGTGGCGCCGCTTTGACTATCCTCTTTGATGGGTGTCAAAAGCAAGGGTGACGGCGACTCTGATGTGGGTGACGATGTGACACCTTAAAAAATATATAAAAATCGAATTTATAAAAATATTAAATAAATTAAAAACTGATTTTTTAATTTCAATTTTGGATATTTGATTAAAGTATGAATTTTTGATGAAAATATGAATTTTCAATGAAAATATGAATTTTTAATGAAAATATGAATTTTGTATGAAAATATGAATTTTTGATGAAAATATGAATATTTGATGAAAATATGAATTTTTGATGAAAATATGAATATTTGATGAAAATATGAATATTTGATGAAAATATGAATATTTGATGAAAATATGAACTTTTGATGAAAATATGATTTGTGGATGAATTTTTGATGAAAATACGTATAAGTAATGAAAATATGAATTTTGAATACAAACATGAATTTCTGATGAAAATATGAATTTCTGATGAAAATATGAATAAGTGATGAAAATATAATTTTTTTATGAATATTTGGTGCAATATGAATTTTTAATAAAAATATGAAATTTTTATGAAAATGTGAATATTTGATGAAAATATGAATATTTGATGAAAATATGAATATTTGATGAAAATATGAATATTTGATGAAAATATTAATATTTGATGAAAATATTAATATTTGATGAAAATATGAATATTTGATGAAAATATGAATATTTGATGAAAATATGAAAATTTGATGAAAATATGAATATTTGATGAAAATATGATTATTTAATGATATTTGATATAAATGTGAAATTATTATTTGATGAAAATATGAATTTTTAATGAAAACTTGAATTTGTGATGATAACATTCTTTTTTTGATGAATTCATGAATTTTTGATGTAAATTTGATTTTGATGCAAATTTGATTTAAATGCATTTCGATGAAAATATGAATTTTTGATAAAATAATGAAGATTAAAATATGAAATTATGTAAAAATATTAAATTAATAACATAAATTATAAAAATTATATGATTATTTGACGAAAATATTAATTTTTTTAAATGAAAAATGCTTTTTTGATGAAAACAAAAATTACCTTGTGTCGTGGAGGCCACCGCTTGATCCGCCTGTATTGAAGCAACCGCCACTGCGACAGCACACTGTTGCAGCGAAACGCCGTTTCGTTTTTGTGGCGATACCGTGGTCTGAGCGCTCGTGCGTGTTGTCCGTGCAGGCGTTGCTGTGCACGACGATGACAACGAAGATGAGAGCGAAATTGGTGGTGCAATTTCATTGGCAACAACAACTGTCGCACCAGTTGCAAATGGTACCAGTTCTGGTAAAGTGCTTATATTGCACTGTTCCGAGGTGGCTGAAATTGTGTCCGAATTCATTGAGGTTGGCGATAGCGGGGGCAGCGTTACGTTAGGTGCTACAATTAATGATTGTGGTACTGGTTTTGATATTGATGCCGCTAATATAGATGTTGCTGCTGTTGTTACTGTAGTTTTGGTTGCTGCATTGCTGTCGCCCATTAACTGCGACAAAGATTTAGCGGCAATCAGTGTTGTGGGTGGATTTGCTGAAAATATTTTGAAAAATGTGTCAATTAAAATAGAGTTGTATTAAAATTACAATGCATAAATTAATTTTCAATGAAAATATGATTATTTTGATGAAAATATAATCTTTGATGAACATAATTATGTTTGATGATAAAGAAAATGTTTTATGTAAATATGAATATTCATTGAAATTATTAATATGCGATGAATATTTGATTTTTGGATTAATTTCTGTGTTTTGAATAACAATAAATTAAAAAACTGATACGAATTTTGAATAAATGCATTATTGATGAACATACGAATTATTGATGAATATGTATACATAAAATTTTGATGAACAAATGAATTTTCAAAAAACATATATATATATAACATAATTATCGATGAATATATGAATTATCGTTGAATATTTGAATTATTAATGAATATATGAATTATCGATGAATATATGAATTATCGATGATTTTACGAAATTTAGATGAAAATATCAATTTTATTTAATTAGAATAAATGAATTATCGACGAATATATCAATTATCGATGAATATGTGAAATTTTTATGAATATATGAAATTTTAAGAAAATATGATTTTTTTTTTATTAAATAAATTATCAATGAATATATAAATTATCAATGAATATATAAATTATCAATGAATATGTAAAATTTTGATGAAAAATTAATTTTAAAAAAATATAAATAATTTAAATTAAAATAAATGAATAAAAGACGAATAAATGAATTATGAACAATATTTAATTATGATGAAAAATAAACATAAATGAAAGATTATTTTTCTATTCATTGAAAATATTAATATTGATGAATTTTTGATGAAAATAGGTGTTTTGGATCAAAAATAATTTACAAAAAGCAGATATGAATTTTCGATGATATTTGATTAAAATAATTATAGTTGAATATGCGAATGTTTTAAGAAAACATGAAATTTTGAATAAATATGAACTATCAATGATAAATGTTTAATAAAAATTTTAAATATATATGGTATATTCAATGAAAATATGAATTTTAGAGAATTTCTGCTGTATTAGTTTTGAATGTATAAAATTTTAAATAGCGATTTCATCCATATGTGGAGAATGCGTTTATAAAACTCTGCATTATCGATATCGACGCTTTTGCTTTTTACATTAAGCCTAACTGAAAAATGGAATAAAGTCGACTCTAAAGATAGTATCATTCTGAACATATTTTAAAGTCGCCTTTATTATGTTTATTAGGTAGACTGATTACAAAAGTTGTTCTACATCGAAATATATTTCGCAATAAATTTTTAGATAGACAAATAATTTCTTACCTTGACTCTCACGCGTTGCCTTCGCGGCATTACTTCTGCGCATGCTTTCCAATGCACGATAATATTGTTTTATAATCGAGCGATTGACGCGCACACGTAACTTGCGACATTTTGAACGTTGTGTCGACTGAGCGACGGCTACAGCGCCATGTGTTTTTCTGCCAGACGATGATGTTCTTGGCTGCGGTGGTTCGTAACGTCTAGTGATGCCAGAGCGTGTAGCGTTCACTACATTCACATCAATTTTCTACAAAAAATATGTTTAAAAAATGTTTAAAAAAAATATTTACAAAAACTCTTAACAATTACCAACTATTCTACTTACATTTTCTACAACAGCAGTCGCAGTATCGCTAGTTTTAGTCTCAACTGCAGGGGTAGCAGTCGTCATATCCATTACCAATGTCTTATTTCCGCTCATCGTATAATCTGCAAACGGATTGGCAACCACCGTTGGTATCATATTAAGTACTTTAACCGGCGCTGTAGGCGTCTTAAATGTTAAAGCTCTTCGAGTGTTAACAATAATGGGTTCCATCGTTGGCGTTTCGTTGGTTGGTGTTGTCACAGACGCACTTTTGTTACCATCATCGCTAGCATTTGGATCACGTCTTCTGCGTTTTATCATTGGAATGCCTTTGAGCTGTTCTGGCAATGCTTCGATTAATGATTCTAATTCTGATTTAAGTTTTCTGCTTCGGTTTTGCTCAGTTTTGTAGCTTTTAGGAGAAATTTGAACAATGTTTGGTTTGTCAACATCCTCTGCTGCGTTAGCGTTTGCGCTTCTCTTTTTGCGTTTATTTGAGCTTGATGATTTTGTCGCTGCTGGTTTCTTAACTTCAATTACTTCGGGTTCCTGTTTTGTTTCTGAAGTTTCTAAAGTTTTTGTTGCTGGCACTACTGATGATTTTAGCTCTTTTTTATCGGCGGCTTCTGTTCTTTCTTGCGTTTTCTGCGTTACTGCGTTTTCGAATGTCTTCTTTGTATCATTCGTTATATTTCTAGTTGTTGGTGAATCTACCAAATTTATTTCTGCATTCTCTGAAATCTTTGATTCAGTCTTCTCTGAAGTCTTCGTTTCTGTCTTCTGCTTTGTTTCCATCTTCTCCTCAGTCACGGGAGCTTTCACTTTCTCAGATGTTTTTGTTGTAGTCTTTACTACCTTTTCATAAGTCTTCGTTTCCAGCTGCTGTGCAGTATTTGCAACGGGTTTCTCTAAAGTTTTAAGTGAAGATGTAGTTGGTAAATCATCTACAAATGGTTCCTGCATCAGTGAAACGCTACTTAGATCAGTTTCTATCACTTCAGACAATTTGTAGGTTGTACTGCTCATTGATTCTTCATTAATATCAAGTATTGCGCTGTTTTGCAAAGATTCCTCTACATTTGTATCAGTGGTATTTAGTTTGGTTGCAGGTTTCCTCTTTCTTCTGTAATCATATTTCGGTGCTGGTTTATTATCTTCTGGCTTGACTGTTTCTTTCATTGTCGGTACAGAATTAATTTCCTTTTTATTTGTTGCTTGTTCTTCAACATCGACTTTGTCTTTCTGTTCATGTTTAGGATGTGCTTCTAAAGATTCTGATAGAGTAATAGGCAGTGCAATGGTCTGACTATTGTCATCCGCTTGCAACGAATCTTTTGGCAGTGTAGTAGATACAGGCAAACTTTTAGCAGATGTTGTTGGTTTTGTCAAATCTTCTGTAGATTTTATTGCTTCACTTGTAGTTAAATCCTTAGAAGTAACATCGGATTTCAACTGCGTTTCTTTTGATTTTGTTACCGAAGAATCTTTAGCTTTGAAAAAGTTTGTAATTTTAGTTGTTTTGGACAAATCCTTTGAAAATTCCATTTTTTTAGATGCAGCAGATTTTGGCACATCTTTTAATAATTCCAATGTTTTAGATGTGGGTGCTTTTGGCATAGCTTTAACGGCATCTGTTGCTTTTGACTCCAAAGTAATTTTAGATTTTGTCAAATCCGTTAATGATTTAGATTTTGTTGCTGCATTCTTCTGTTGTTCTGTGACTTCAACTTCTGTTACATTTGGCAATGCCTCTGTTGATTTTGTATGTTTTAACTTGATAGAATCTGTTAAATCTTTGCTATGCTCTGCTAGTTTCGGTACATTCTTTGTATCTCTAGGCTTAGGAGAAGATATTTCTTTTCCAATGATCTTTTCCAATGTTTTTTTATCCATTGTTTTACTCTCATTTATTAATAAATCATCTAAAGCTCCGGAAGTGAGCGGTATATCTTTTGATGCATTTGTTGTTAAAGGTAGTGTGTTCTTTGCCGAATCTTCAGAAGATTTGTAAGGCTTCTTTATTTCCTTTGTCGACACTAAGTCTTTCTGCACATTTTTAGAAGACTCTAAAGTTTTAGGTAATACTTTGGAGAGTTTCGAGTCTTTCGTGTTTAAACTTGCATTCGTGTTTGCGGAGTCTTCGGTTTTAGTCAAATCTTCTGAAGACCTCAATAGTTTTGAATCTTTCGTTGCTTTGTTTTCCGTCAGCGTAGTTGATGCAGTTTTTTGAGTAAGTGGCTGCTTTGCAGTCTTTAATGGTGTCGCCTTTGCAACGGTCTTTAGAGCGATTGGTGTTGAAGGCGTTTTAGTTTTTACATCTTCATTTCTTGAAGTAGATGGTGTTACTTGGGGTTGTTCTTTAATCTCTACCACTAGTTCCCTTGACGCTTCTGTTGTCTTAACAGTATCTTTGCCCAGATTAGTATCTGTAGTTGTGGTTGGCTTTTCGGTAGTTGCTACAGTCTCTTCAGTAATAAGTTCATCTTTAGATAATATTTTATCAGAACTTTCGAGCTCGTTCTCTTGAGATTTTACAACACTTATTGGCTTTGAACTTGCAACCTTGATTTTCCCAGCAGTAACCGGAGTTTTCACAGTACTTACAATAGATTTTTTCTGGGAACTTTTAACGACTGGTTTTGCGGCACTTTCCGCTGGTTTGCTTTCAGTAGAAGGCGTTTCTTGAGAGTCTTTAACAGATTCCTTCTTGAGACTTTCCACAGTTTCTTTCGCAACCATTTCAACTGTTTCTTTCTCAACACTAGCAACAGTTTCTTTAACTTGACTCTCAACAGATTCTTTGTTTGCAGTTTCAACAAGTTTTTGCTCAGAACTATCAGTGGTTTTATTTTCAGTACATACATTTAGAATACTTGCATCTTTCTCGGTTTCCAACACGCCCGATTCATTCTTAGATTTAAGACTTTCTTGCCATTCTTTAAAACTCATACCGCCACGTGTACCTTTCTTAGATGGCGTTTGAACTGTTGGTCTTGTAGTGACACTAGTATTTTGCGTTAGCTGTTTAGGTTCCTGACCTTTCAGGCTTCTTCTTGTTGTTAATGCGCTTCGATTTGGACTTGCTTCAGAAACCTTCTTCTGTAGTTCTTCCTTTGATTGTCCTCTGATTAATGTGCTCGTTTTTTGTGTCTCATCTGCTCTTGATTTTCTGGTAATTGGTGCTGTTATATTGTCGACGACAACTTCAGACTTTGCACCATCTTCTTCGTCTTTGTGTCTTAAAGATTTTCTAGTGCTTGGTGTACTACAAATTGCAACAGTCTTTTCAGTTTTTTCATTGATTTTTATTTCAGTTTCTGCAGCGCATACAGAAGATACAGTGGATGTTTTATCCGTTTCTGTATTTTGTTTATCAAGCACTGTAGATCGATTAGATTTTCTGGTAATCACCAACTGATCCGCTGTAGATTCTTTATCCGACTGTTGTTCTTCTGTAACTGATGATGATTCAGATCTTGTTTTAGATCTTTGTAAATTTCTAGACAATGATGGCGACATAGCCTTAGTTTTAACATATTTCGCGGCATCTTTCAATACGTCCACAGTTTCGGATAAAGGCCTTTGCAAATCTGTAGTTTCTGTTTTAGTATTTGGAGTTGCATCAAGGTTGTGAGTTGCTATATTTGATTGTTCAGTACCCACGTGCGTTGTATCAACGGCATGTTTCGCGCGTAAAGATTTTCTTATATTGCTTACGACATCACTAGATGCCAACACTTCAGGCTCATTAGATTTCTGAGTTGGTTCCTCTTTAGCAGATGACTTAATGTCATCATGTTTTACTCTCACGGATCTTCTTGATTGTTGTACTGTCATTATTTCATTCTTTGATGTGCTATCTGCTTCAGAAGAGTTCTTTTCTTCAATAGATGCTTTGTCTGCTGTTTTATTTTGATTTTCTGTAGTTTTGAGTTTTGTATCTGTTGGTTGCACAACATCTGATTTGGTTTCAACGTTGTTACTAACACCTTCTATAACATCAGTTTCACTTTGATCTGTATTTATTGTATTCACTTCTGTTTCTTTAGTCTGCTTGACATCTATTGTAGATTGACCATCTTTTTCAGACTTTTTGTTTACTTCTAAAGACTTCTTGTCATCCTCAGTAGACTTCTTGTTCTCTTCAGTAGACTTCTTCTTGACCTCTTCAGTAGATATCTTGTGCTCTTCTGTAGACTTCTTGTCCTCTTCAGTAGACTTGACTTCTTCAGTAGACTTCTTGTCCTCTTCTGTAGACTTCTTGTCCTCTTCAGTAGACTTCTTGTCCTCTTCAGTAGATTTCTTGTCCAGCTTGATCGGTTTGCTCTCTTTTTCAGACTTGCCCTCTTCTTTAGATTTAATTTCATCTACAACATTACGATCAATAGCACTATTGTTCCCATCAATCGATTCTGTATCGGTAGTGTCACCTTTGCTTGGTATCGTTTTCGATATTCTGTTAAGTTTGATTTTCATTCTTCTCTGTGGGTGTTGTAATTTTATAATGATTTTACCATCTTCGGTAATTTCTTTAGTATCTAATGTGTGAGATTTTATGGGTGTTGAAGTTGATGGTTGTTGGTCGATTGCCACTGTATTTCCGATATCTTTCACTTCAGCCTTAGATGCGGGTTTCTTTTTAGCCAGAGTTTCTTCCTTGGATTCAATATTCTTCTTTTCTTCAATCTCCTTTTTAGATTCGGCATCCGTTTCGGCTACAGTTTTCTTAGTAATCTCTGGTTCCTTCTTAGTTGGAGATTCTTTCGTAGCTTCAGTTTCCCGATTAGCTTCAGGTTTCTTCTCAGTTTCAGTTGACTTTTTGGCTTCAGGTTCCTTTTCAGCTACAGGTTTCTTAGTAGCTTCAGGCTCCTTTTTAGCTACAGATTTTTCAATAGTTTTAGGTTCCATCTTAGCTTCAGATTCCCGATTTGTTTCAGTCTCCTCATCGTCAAGATCAATTATAACTATAGTTTCGGGTTTCTTTATAGCCTGTATAGGTTTCTTGACATGAGCTGCTTCTTCCTTTCTTTCAAGTTTTTCCTTAGCTTTAATATCTCGATTACCTTCAGACACATTCTTAGCAGCAGTTTCCTTCTTAGCATCAGTCTCCTTCTTAGCACCTGTCTCGTTCTTAGCTTCAACATTTATTTTAGCTATATCTTCTTTCTTAGCTTCAGATTTCTTCGTGGCTCCTTCAGGTTTCTTCGTGGCTTCTACAGGTTCCTTCTTAGAATCAGACACCTTCTTAGCATCAGGCTCCTTTTTAGCTACATTTTTCTTCGTAGCTTCGGGCTCCTTTTTATCTACAGATTTCTTCGTAGCTTCGAGCTCTTTTTTATCTACAGATTTCTTCGTATCGTCGGGCTCCTTTCTATCTACAGATTTCTTCGTAGCTTCGGGTTCCTTTTTATCTACAGATTCTGTCTTAGCTTCAGATTCCCGTTGTGTCTCCTTCTTAGCATCAAGTTTCTTCGTAGGTTCGACTTTTGTCTTCACTTCAGACACATTATCCACTTTGACTTCTCTCTTATTGTTTCTCATTTCTGTTTCTTTCTTTGTAGTATGTTGAAGTTTCTGTTTGGCTTCAGATTCCGATTTAACAGCATGCTCTTTCTCAGAGTCTGTATTCTTTTTAACTTCAGTTGCTGCTTTAACCTCTTGCCACTTTTTGGATATACTTATGTTTTTATCTTCTGATACAACAGTTTCTTTTTTAGTTTCAGGCTTTATCTTTGCATCGTGCTCCTTAGTTCTAGCGTCCTTCAAAGTCACAGTTTCAGTCTTAGCTTCAGATACATCCGTTGCCTTAAGATTCTTCTCGGCTTTCTGTTCTATTTTAGCTTCAGTTTCTTTATTAGGTATGGTTACTTTCTTGACTTCTGGTAACTTTTTAGCTTCCAGTACCTTCTTAGCTTCCTGTACCTTCTTAACTTCAGACTTTTCATCTTCCGGAACTTGTTTAGCTTCCTGTATCTTTTTCGCGTCGGGTTTCTTATCTTCCTGAATCATTTTACCTTCGTGAACATTCTTAGCTTCAGGTTTCTTATCTTCCGGAATTGTTTTAGTTTCCTGTACCTTCTTAGCATCTGCCGAAATCTTCACATCTACAGATTTCTTAATAGCTGTTGATTTATTCTTATCATCCTTAGCTTCAGAAGCTTTTTTAATTTCAGGTTCTGCCTTAACCTCGCCTCCCTTTTTAGCTTCGGAATTCTTCTTTGCTTCGGATTCTTTCTTTGCTTCAGTGCCCTTCTTAGTATGATGATGCTTTTTAACTTCAGTTCCTTTCTTAATTTCAGTTTCTTTCTTTGCTTCTGCTAATTTTTTAGAATCAGATTCTTTCAAAACTTCAGGTGTCTTCTTAGTTTCAATGTCCATCTCTGCTTCCGGTATATCTTTATCATCCGAGATGTTTATAATATCAGTTTTCTTTTCAGCTTCAGATTCCTTCTCAGTTTCGGAATCTTTCTTGGCTTCGTGCACCTTCTTAGTTTCATGAACCTTAGTATGAAGTTCTCTAATTTCCTTTTTATCATTGGATTCCTTCTTTTTATCGGACTTCTTTTGAGATTCTAGTTCCCTTCTTGATTTTTTGACTTCAGATTTTTTCTCTTCGGATTTCTTTATTTCAGATTGTTTGACTTCAGATTTCTTATCTTCAGATTTCTTCTCTTCAGATTTTTTGGCTTCAGATTTCTTTTCTTCAGATTTCTTTTCTTCAGATTTTTTGACTTCAGATTTTTTGACTTCAGATTTTTTGACTTCAGATTTCTTCTCTTCCGATTTCTTCTCTTCAGATTTCTTCTCTTCAGATTTTTTGACTTCAGATTTCTTTTCTTCAGATTTTTTGACTTCAGATTTCTTTTCCTCAGATTTCTTCTCTTCCGATTTCTTCTCTTCAGATTTCTTCTCTTCAGATTTCTTTTCTTCAGATTTTTTCTCTTCAGATTTCTTTTCTTCAGATTTATTCTTATCGTCAGACTTCTTTCTATGTTCAGTTCCGATCGCAACTTCCGTCTTCGCCTTTTTAGCTACAGCTTCCTTGTTTGCTTCAGATCGCTTAGTAGCTTCCGCTTCCCTTTTAGCTTCAAGTTCCTTCTTAGTATTGCTGTCTGTTTTAGTTTCATCATCTTCCTGCCTAGAGACATTGTTAAGGTTCAGAGTGCTCACAACACTTCCCTGTAGATTCTCCACGGCACTCTCACGATCGCTTTCACCTTCAGAATCATCAAGGTTACGAAAACGTCCTATTAATGAATAATTTAATAATTGTTCTAGTCATATGAAGTAAAAAATAAATGAAAAAATCAAATGATCATTGTACAAACTCAATATACCCTCCAAAATATAAAACTCAACACACAAACATTACACAACACACTTAAACTCAACACACAACCACATACATACTACCACTTGCAATAAACATTTCATAATTTTGTGTTATTTTAAACTTACTTGATTTCCGTTTGGTGTCTATTTTCAACTTCTTTGTAGGAGGTATAGGTGAATCGTCATCTAAAATATTAGACAATTTATAATATATTTAATAAATAATACTATTTAATGTGAGCTTACTTTGTTTTTCCACAACTGTTGCTGGAGATCGCAAAATACGTTTTCTTAATGAAGAATCGGTAGCTGTTTCCTCTTTAGATTTCGTATCAATACGTGGTTCCAAAGGTTCTTTGAAAGTTTTCTTACTGGAATCTGTAGTATTTACAAAATTTTAAATATATATTTAAAATAATTAAAGTCATCTCTAAATTATACCTGTTGATGATGAAGAATCTGCGCCACGTTTGCGCACAATACGTTTTGCTTTTGAACTCTTTGTCTCAGTATCTACAGCGTGACTTGTACTTTCAGCAGCTGTAAATTTTGGCTTTTCCTTCACAACTACACTTTCATCTGCAGACAAGAGATCACTCTCTTCAACTTCAATGGCAACCAAAGATTGTGCTTGTTCCTTTTTATTCTTAGGTTCATTTACATTTGTCTCTACAATTTCAGAATTTGCATTTAAATTATATGCCGCAGAATTTTCGGTGTCCTGATTTGTTTCCACCTCAACCTCCATTGCCACTTCATCCAAGGTTTGATCATGAAATTCTTGTACATCACCACCTTCAGTGTGTGTGTTCTCATTGTAGGCTGACTCAATGGTTGATTCGTTATTCTGTTGACATTGTATATCGTTTTTTTCGTTCTGTGACACATCCTGCAACACATTGCTTTCCTCTAAAACATGTTCCTCCAACAAACTTGCCTCCTCCAAAACACTTTCCTCCAAAACACTGTCCTCCAATACATTTTCCTCCAATACACTTTCCTCCAAGACATTTTCCTCCAATAGGCTTTCCTCCAATAATCTTTCCTCCAAAAGGCTTTCCTCTGTCGGCGCTGTATTATCTTTATTCATTTTCAGAGACTCTTCGTCTTTTGTTCCTTCGATTATTTCAACATCATCGTCGTCCAATGCTTCAAAACCTAAATCAATTTCATCATCTAAATCGTTAAGATTTGTGTTGGTCGATGCGGTTGGCGCTTTAGCATCAGCTTCTGTAAGTAAAATATTTTAAAATATATAAAAAATATTGAAATATGTATTTCTTTTGAATTTTTTACCATTTTCATCATCCGTTAATGATTTCTTTTTCAAAAATGGCATTAGTTCACGTTCCAAATCGGCAACAACTTCTTCGTTTGTTTTATTGTTATCGTCATTATTTTTACCATCGACATGCGCATTTTTGTCATCACCTAATGCGGCATCTATGCGTTCCAATAACATGTTAACGTTTTGATGAGATTTGTCTATAGCTACTACGTCGTCTTCTTCTGCGTCATTGTTGTGTTTATTCTCCTCATCGCGCAACAAATCTTCAAGACTTTGTTCGACTGCTTTGTTGAATTTGTGCACTTGGCGACGCATATGTAGTGGCGAAGTTGATTCATCACCGTCTTTGTCGTCATCGGAAACGGTGGGTGAAGGTGTGGCAGCGCGTGCACTTTCTGTAAAAGTATTAAAAACAATCGTCATATCATACATCGATTCTATATAATTCCAGCGTTGCTGGTTTTTACTGCATACTCAGTTTTAAAGAAAAACAAAATTTCAGACTCTTACAAAAAATGTTTTTTTGAAAAAACTAAAATACAAATTTTCTTTTAATTGTTGGGGCAAATTTTAATATTAAAAAATGCCATTTTCTTTTAAGTTACCATAAACCACTCGAGAGATTTTTGAATTTTTGAGAGAATTTTTGTATTATTTTTTTAGCATAAAAGTTCAAATGTTAAAAAAGAAAACAATTGTTTATTATGCAGTTCATAGTTCACAATAACTATCAAAATTACTAACTATCTGCTATCTGTTCCACTTTTTTAAATATGCACTTTTAAATATTTGGTTAAAATAAAATTTTCTATTAGTTTAATTAATTAATTGAACTTCAATATAGAAAATTAAATAAATTAAATTTAAATAACATCATTTTCTAATAAAAGCATACTTAGAAAATAATATAATTAAAAGATTAATAAACATTTAAATTTTATTCACAATTTTACCTAAATCTTTGTTTCTATCATCAATGCTAGAGTCATTTGAAATATCAATGATATGATCTTCATCTTCCTCCACATCGGTGAGCAGATCCATTGTCTCATCGGATATGTCCGAAATCGAAAATGAATCAGAGTCAGAGTCCAATAGCGCTTCTGTAATGTCCTCTAGACCTATTAATTTATGTAAATTTTAAATACAACATTTTCAATATAGATTTTCAATAAGAAAAGATTAAAAAACGGCTAAAGAAGTATATAAAAAACATACTTAAAGGATCCTCTGCTGGATCTTTTACTTCGCGCTTCTCAGGTTTAACAATTGTGGTGGGCGGACGATGTACTGGGAGCACAGGTCGTTTAGGTACGACTGGAGATGACATTTTCTGACGTGCCGATAGAGTAACCAAACCGGCAGGGCTGCCACGTGAGGCAGAAGCGGCGGCAGCTAAATTGCGATTCAGGTTTGAATTCTATAAATGAAAATTTAAAAACAATTAAACTTTATTAAACTTATTTGTATTTAAAAGAAACTAGTTAAATTAACAAAACTTGCAGAAATGTCCAAAATAATATTTTTTTTAATAAAAACAAAAACTTTATTTCAAATACAAACAACTCACATTATTGGAAAAACGTTTTATCGGCAGTTGAGCTGGTTTCTGTTGTACTGTCGGGCGCACCGTTGCTATTGATTTGGATTTTTCCGTGGGCATCTGACGCATAAACGAGGTGGATGGCTTAGATTTTAAACCGCTCGTATTATGTAATGAGCTGGACTGTGCTGCGGCGGTTGATGTGCTTGCGATATTTGGACGCTTTTGTGGTGCGCTAACGGGTTTACTTGGCATTGACAGACGTTGCGGCGCACGACCTTTTTGAAGAGTTAAATATTTGTAAAATATATAAAATTCAAAATACGCTAAATACAATTTACATATTTTAATAAAACATCTCTGATAATTGCAACAAAATATTTCTGATGTTTTTCGAAAAATTTTCAAAATTCTCAACAAATGATAGCTGTTTTGATTAAAATATTAATCAATTAATATTGAAAAAAAGGATATTTGCTGAAATTTACTGCTACGAAGACGATTTAACATATACCAAAATGTTTCAGCTTTCAATAGAAATCAAATGAAAATTTCAATTTAATTCAAAATGTTTCAAAATTCGATTTTTTTTTCAATACAAAATATAAATTTTCAATTGACTTAAAACCTTTAAGTAAAATCGTTTCAATTCTATTTGAATGTCAAAAATATAATTTTTAATTTCAGAACAAATTCTTAAATACCTTTTGCTCGTCCTGCTGCATTCTGTGCGCTTGGTGTACTTGTCGCATTTACGCGTTTCTTTTGTTGTTGTTGTTGCTGTGTAGTTGCTGCCTTAGATGTGGATGGTGTATGCGCTGCTGTTGTATTTGACTTCTTTTGTACATTTTTTTCACCCACTAATTATATAATATAAAAAATATATATTTAAAATATGTAATAAAGAAGTAAATTGCTATTGTTTGCTTGCCTTGCATTCCCAAATCTTTGACAAGCAAATCTAATGAATCCAGTGAGGCACGTTCATCGCCACGACGCTGGCTCAATTTTGGATCAGCTATAATACAAAACATATGTTGCAGAGGTTAATATGCTGTTCAAGCGAAGGTTGGATTTCTTTTATTTAAATCAATTATTGATTTTGAATATAAAACAAAAGCTATATAAATCCCTAAACACATTAGAAAAAATTTTCACATTTTCAATGATATTTTCTGATTAGCCTTAGTTCATACTTGGCAACTTTCTTAGTTTTAATATTTATTTTTTATGTTAATAATTGACAATTTGTATTGTAACGTCGGGACAAATGGCAATAACGTAATTTAAATGTAAAGTTAAACAAATATTCAATAAAAAAAATCCCTGAGGAAGGTGCAAAACAACCACCGAAACGTAGGAGAAAACGAGTTGGGTCGGGCATACTCTACACCTTTGGTGGGGATATTAATGTGGGATATTTAATTGCATACATTAAACCCTCAGAATATTATTCACATATCAGAAATTTACGTCTTATATCCCCATAATTTTAAAAATTGACATAAAAATATAAAAACTAATAAATTAGAAAAGTGTAATTGGGCGGACCACGCCTATATTTAAAATTTTATAAGGCTAATATTTCATAGAGTTGATTTTAATAATTAACGGATCAAATTTCCACTATGAAAAACCGGGAAATAATGAAAAAAAAATGTGGGCGGATCAGGCCCATTTTTTGACCACTTATTTTTAGGTGAATTATAACAATATGTTTTAAATTTTATAACTACATCTTGAATACTTTCCGAGTTATTAGTTCCTAAAGAGTTATATAAAAGTGACATGTATGGGAGGTGGGCGTGTCTGTTGACCGATTTGGCTCATTTTCAAACTCAGTTCCTACTTTTGGCTAAAATATATTGAGACGAAATTTCATCGCATTCTGAGCAGTATTTCTCAAGTTATTCTGTATTCGGACAGCAAGACGGACAGACAGACAGACGGACATGAATAAACGGACTCGGGTAGTGATGCTGATCAAGAATATATATACTTTTCCATACCGGACACGCCTCCTAAGGGGCGTTACAATATATGCACGAAGTTAATATACCCTGTACCTCATAGGTGTAGGGTATAAACATGAAATAAATTCGTTTTATTTGCATTAAATACCATCGACCAAAAACGCCATCACCTTTAAAATTTAAAATCTTCTGATAAAATCTAATGCAAAATGATAAAATCAGATATATAAATCGTCGTTGTAGAAGTAAAAATCACTAGATAGCATTTTTTTTTTTTTGTGACTTTAAAATTTTAGTTATAAAGGAGACCAATTTTCTAAACTATTACCCATAAAAACAGTCATTTAGAAGCCCTCATAAATTAGACTTTAAACGCATTCAATTTAAAATTGTTTCTGAGCGCTCAGAAAAAGTACTCCTAAAATGTTTATATTTTAGAATGTTTCAGAAGCGCTCCAAAGACTCTCATTCATAAGCCCTTTTAAATGAAAAAGCATAATATTTAATAGTATTTTAGGAGCACTCAGAAAAGTGAGTCATACAAGAATCTGATTTATGCTGGCATTAGGAGCCTCGTTTTGAATTTGAAATCAAATAAAAAATAATTTTATTCAACAGACCAACATACATATTTTATGAATTAACTTGAAATTGATACAGTTTTTTCACGGATGTCTAGACCATGATACAATTATTCAAGGTAGAAGTTTTAGAGTTCTTGTTCTTCTCAGGCGTCCCGTGCTTCTGTCAAACGCCTGAAGATACTGTCAAACGTCCCGTGCTTATGTCAAAATATTGTATGGTACAAGACATTTTTGTGAGAGGCGCTCTGTTATTGTATCATGGTCTAGACTAAGAAAAACAGAAACTGTATGATGTTGGATTCATTTAAAACACATTCAGCCCAATTCTAAATTAATACTCCCACAAATATTTGCAAGAAATTGTTGGGAGAAAAAAGCTTTGTATTGAATTTATATAGATTTTTGTGGGAATATTTATTTAGAATTATTTTTATGAAAGGAAAGCTCCGAAAATTTAGAAAATGGTGGTGTCTAAGAATATGACTGATTTAAGAATATTTAAAATTATCATAAACTTCGCTTCGCCCGTGATAAGTTTTTGTAATTGCAAAACTATATCGTTTATAAACTGTGGATATATTTACGCACTTTTTCCATTTTTAGTGCATGCCTACGCTATTTTTCCCGCCTACATTGAACGTAGTGCAATGCCCCTGTTTCCAATCTCGCTCACATTCCACGTGACTATTAAAATTTTAAAAATGATCCGTTGTTTCGTTTTGTACAACTCTGCTCTTAGTAAGTCAGGAGTTAAAGCATTTTTAAAATGTTAGTTATATGGGAAGTGCCACGCCCCTTATCAAATTGCGCCCACATTTAGCAGAAAAATAAACAAAATACATTACCGAGCCCAATTTCATGACAGAGCCCAATTATCTAAACAGATGTTTTGAACTAAATGTTCAGTTTTGCCACGTCCTTTTCTGTACCTTAGGAGGTGAATTTCAAAAAATCTCTTCGTGTTGTGCTCTTACGTCGGGAAATGAACAAATTTCAAGTTCCTAGGATAAAATTAAAATTTTTTCGATTTTACGGCCTTTGAGTTTTTATTACTTTTCTTTTTTCTTAAACCTCTCTTGCATTCACACGAACAAAATACAAAAAGAATCAGGCAAATCCGTCGGTCCGTTCTCCCGTGATACTCTGGCACACACAGAACATTTCATCCTTTTTGAGTTCTTTTCAATACTCAAATATGATTGTTTTAGAAGTAATAAAGTCTCACAAATACGAGTGTTTTTGGGCTCATAAAATCGTACCCTATAGCCAGGGCTCGGGAGTTTTAAGTGCTCATGTATTTTATTTTAGGAGTAATAAAAGTTTCTTAAATATGAGGATTTTGTGTGCATAAAATGTGTTTTTTTACCAAGGTGTTGCGAATCATTTTTGTTTTTTTTTTAGTGCTAAGATATTAATATTTTAGGAGTTTAAAAATTCTCATAAAAATGAGGATTTTTAGGCTCAAAAAATGGTACCCTTTAGCATGGGTTCGGGAGCCTTTTAGTTAGTACTCATAGTATATGAGGGTAACACTCATAAATATGGCACAAAGACTCAAAATGGTTGCTTCTACATTGTCGAAATATTAAATTTCATCAAAACTGAATGAAGTATTTGATGTTTGAAAATTTTCATATGAAAAAAAAAAAAAAACTTTTTCGTTTTTATTTTTTTTTTATATGTCTAATTTGTATTACAGAAAGAAGCATCCTTGGTAAAAAATTATATATATTAGAAGCTTTACCATGTGATAATATACAAAGATTTCGTTAAAAAGCGTTAAATATTTCAGTGACAATTTTTTTTGAATTAAATAAAAGAAAAATAAAGTAGAAATGAACAAGTGAAAAAATACTTTCACTGAAATGATGAATTCGTATTTTTTCACGTAACTTACGATAACTTTTGTATTTTAGAGATATCGAATTATATTAGAATGTTACAGTTTTTAATTGTATTTCTTTCGATTTTGGTGAAAATTATTAACCCAAAGAATTATGAATTGTATCTCTTAATACAAACATTGTTTTCTGAACGATTTCAAATAGTTCAAGTCAAATCATAGATATGAATTCGGTCTTCCAATCCCGCAATTTCGGGTTCACGGAGAAAATCAGTTACGAAAATCCCGAAATTAAAAATCGGGATTGCCACAAAAACGTGCAGATAAATTGAAAACTATTAAATTCTAAATTGGTAGCCGTTAGCATACTTTCTTTATTTTAAATAGAAAAAGTTTGTTAACACCGCTGCTATCATTTTGTATAATGTTAAATACATAAACTTACCTTTTTTGTTACCTGCAATACACATATTAATAATTCGGTACTAAAGAATTTAAAGGATTTCTTTTTCTAATCCAGAAAATCCAGGGATTTTCAAAATGCTTTGGGATTGGAAACCCTAATGTGAATACATTTGAAAAAATACGAACAATTTTTTTAAGAATTCGATATTCCAATGCAATATAAAATATTTCAATTCAACTTTTCAAAATTTTAAATTATTATTGAGAAAATAAATTTAAATTAATTTAACTAACATGTTATGTCAGGTTTTCACTATGTCATTTTGTGTCAGTTCCATGTTCGAAAATTTCTCAAATTCGTTGTTTTTCGACATTGCAATGATTTAAAAAAATGCCAACATGTTGGCATTTTGATTTCGTTTGACATGGATAATGAACATTTTTATTTTGGACAGTTTCTGCGTCACAATCACAATGTAAAGAAAACCAAAAACTAACAGCCAAATCATGTATCTCCCAGAGAACGTTCGTCGTTCGTTTCGTTTCCAGTCCCCAACGTCTAAAATCGGCAACATGTATCTCTTACGTTGCGTTTCGGGTCAGTTTTACGTTGATCGATCGTTGGCTTTAACGCTATCGTCAGCATTGGCAGGTTCGATCGTGTGAACGATCTGTATATAATCAAAATTTAGTTGCGCCTGCCAACGCGTTGCAACGTTGTCGTTATTCATGAACAGCAAATTTTTGTCACTCGATTTTAAAGCTATGTTTAATGAATTTCGTTGTCGTCGGGAGATACATGAGTTGGCCGTAATTAATTTGACTTGTCATATTTGAATAAAGCGTTACAATTAATTCGACCTGTTTCTATTCATAAAATTCTAACAAGTTTTAGTTTTTGTTCAGATTAAATAATCTTTTGAATAAAAATATAATTTAAAATTAACATTTTATTTGGTAAATCGATTTAATTATGCAGTTGAATCTAATTCAGAAAATATTATTTGAAATTCAGAAAATTTCATTTGAAATTATTATTTATGTCGTTTTTTGTGATCAGTAGACCAGGAGAATTTTATAATGAAGTCTATGTCACAAAATGGGTGTAAACTAGTGTATTTCAAAAATTAATGTTGGTACTATTTTATTCTCTTAAATCCATAGTTAAAACTAAAAGAACCCATTTTTAAGATAGATTTTTGTTTCCTGATGCTGAAAGATTATGTTTGTTTTAAATTCGAGTAGAAACAAAAAAAAAAATTTTAATTGGCGCGTCTGACGTTGGAGACACGGACACGCACGGTCAGTGCATGCCAACCACTAGGACGCATGGAGATTTGCACGCACAAACTCAGATATGCGGGCGTGACACTTTGATATATCGTTGAATAAATAAAATTATTTTTCAAAAAAAAATGTTATTGTTTAAGATTAAAAAATAAATAGTTGAAATCCAAAAAAAAAAGTTAATCGGAATTTACGAATGTTGAAATATTTTCTGGTTGACTTTTTTTTAGTACAGTACATTATATTTTGATTTTTGTCAAGTCTGTTTTAATATTGTAGAATATGGTTTGTATGACATCAAAGAATGTGTATTTATACAGAGATTTCAACTAAAACGTCACCTATTTTTGAAAACGCTGCAACAAAGATCGGCCTTTTGACAGAAATTTGTATAGAATTTCTGTCAAACCTAATTATTGCTGCATAATGTTTGGTGCATGACGTTTAACGCCGGCAGAGGAAATAATCTTTGATGACATTGGCTGTCACTTATTTGACATTTTTTTTTTTAATTTTTAACTTTCTTTGGAATAACCATAATTTTATCTTCTTGTACAATGCGGAATTTTCAATGTTCATGCAGCACATGTTCCCGCCGAAATACAAAAAAACACAAAATGTTTTCCTCAATAAACAATTTTTTTTGGACGAGACTTGTTTAAAAATAACAGACATTCAAATATAACAATAAAAAATAACATATTAACTCTCAAAAGCGTAGAAAATGTACAGCGTTATCTTTTGTTAGCGACCTTTTTAATAAAATGCACATGACAACATATGTTTGGAAAAACAGGATTTAACAAAAAATCCCAAACCTGCAGATTTAGGTAAGATTTATTTTAAATGCATTTCTAGTTTTATGATTTATAATATTCTATATTTGAATAAGTACAAATATTCTTTGAAAAATAAACATGTTTATAACATATTGCAATAATTGATTTTATAAAAGCAACAAACATTTTTTTTATTTGTTTCCTAAAATATTACATGTTTTATCCAAGACATTTATAATTTACCTTTCTTTTGTAATATGTTGTCCTCATCATCGGATTGATCATAGAATAGACTTTCGAATATATCCTGGTCAATTGATGAAGAATCTTCGTCGTCCATAATGTTGGACTTTTTGTTGTTGTTGTTGTTGGGTTTGCTTATGTTGCTGCTACTGCTGCGACTGACTTTGGCGTTGGCTGTTGATGCGGCTTTTTGTGCGGTGGCGTTATTATTGGACTGTCGTATATTACTACCACGCCTTCCGCCGACACTGCCTGTAAAATCAACTTGCCGAGAATTGGATTTTATAGCTGTGGATCATCAGTCATCAGTCATACAAGACAATATGCAATAAAAACAACAACAACACAAACACTTATTAGCATCAATTTGAAGCACCCCAAACGCATCACCAATATTATTTATGATATTGCTGCGCTTGTGTTAGTTGGTGTTTTAATAAGGTACAAAGGAAGAAAGAAAAAGGTACAACTTAAAAGTTTTATTAAACACACTTACTTGGTAAAATTAAGTCTTCGTATTCCTCTAAATATTCGATATCTTCCATTTTCTTCGTTGGCTACTTGTTCCCATAAATTCCACAATTCCTCAAGTAATTATCAACGCCATTGCAAGAATGCCAAACATTGTAGTAAGTTAATGCGACTGCAGTATTTTCTATAGATTTTCACCGCACTGTAGTTTTTTGCAAAATGCAGTGTTTTCTCAACTTATTTTCAATGTTTCTTTATTGCAAATGTTTAGTACAGTATTTATTTGTTAATTTTTTAGTATTTACTTGGACTTTTCTTCACTTATTGTCAGCATATTAATGCAAAATTACAAAAGATGAACGCGGCGCGCGTTGTGGCTGCTAAAAATTTTCAACAATGTCCACCTTTTGAATTAATGCCCAATGGCTGCAGTTTGACAATCAGTGTTGCATTACTATGATACACAAAAAGTATTTATGATATTTTAAAAGGTATTGACATTTGAAAAAAGGTACTTTTTTTCATAAGTTTTTTAAATTTTAAAACAAAGTTTACTAAATTTATACTGATAGCAAAATGAGCTCACTGTGTGCTCACTCCAAACTAACACGAATCTTGACACAGTGCAGAACACGTGCGACATCAATTGAGGTTCAATATGCTCGCACGCGTGCGAGTAAATATTATGATACGCACCTGAGGATCAATATAGTCGTGAGAGTGAGAGAAAAATGGTATGAGGAGCATTTGAGGTTCAATATATTCACACGAGTGCGAGAAAAATTGTATGAGGCGAATAGTCGCACGAGTGCCTCATATAGCTCTCCCATGATATTTTCTGTGGTTTTTATCAAAATGGCTGCATTCAGCGCACTCAACAATTGTGCAACTGCTTGCTACCGCGGTCGCCATTATTTCCATCGAAAAATTGTAACGCTTGTAACATTCGATGACATTTTAACTCAAATGCGAGTGATAACAAAAGTTGAAATATTGCAACTTTCGCTATCACTCGTCAATATCATAGCTTGTTATAAAATGGCGGAATAGTGATAGGAGAATATTCATATTCTAAATACTTTTAATACTTTTTTTTTTTAGTATTTCAGTTTTGTAAATAAAAAAATAGATGTGGCATCTCTGTTTTTTGGGTTATTGTTGATATATAATATTTTATTATAATTAATATTTGGATATAATTTTGTATTTTATAACAAAACTGTTTGTAAATCTATTAATAAAATTAAAATTAAATTAGTGAACGCATACTCAATAACTTCACAAAATGTTAATAAATTTCCTGCATCACTTTGTTTGGATAAAACTAATGTGGGGCATTAAACAAATCCATAGACTGCAGTTGCTTTCTCGCTTTCTGCATATTCACAATAGTCACATAAGAAATTGTTCTCCTCTGTCGAAACAGATCATCAACTGATTGTTACCTATGAATAAGTTTGACAGCGTTTAGACCAAAGACTTTTTTGGCGAGCCTATTTTTAATAAATATGTTATTTAAAATCCGGTTCTTGACGTGATGTGACCACGTTAATATGACATCATTTTTTGGATTTTAAAAATCTTCGTGTATCACATCTATTCCTCACATCTATTCCGTTTTAACAAAAAATATTAACAAACAAGTTGTGACCACAGCAGAAAAATTTAAAATTTTCGTCACTCTTAATTTATTTAAAGAACTTGCAATCAAAAAGCAAAAAAAAAAAAACCAAGCAATCTAAACTGACAAAATTGGTTTGGAGCAAACGCACATATGATGATCTACTTGTACCGACTTTGTGGAATTTTGGTTATCGAATAGCGATAGAAAGAAAACCCAACAATTTAGTTTGGTCTTTAAATTTACATATACAAACTCGCACTCACCATTAATCAGTCTATTTTTATAAATTAAAACCAAAACAATTAATTTTTATAAATTTTTATATTTTGTGGACATTTTCGTGGTATTTTTTTAATTGTGGTATTTTTGGGTATTTTTAAACAGGGAGGGATATTTTGTGGTATTTTTTAGTGTAAAAGTACCAATGGTATTTTATTTTTTAATTAATAAAGACCTGGCAACTATGAGTGTAGGAAATTTATTTTTTTGCGCAATTATTTAATGTTTGCAATGCTATCAGATTAAAGTATGCTTTGATTTTCGATGTTTTAGCTGCTTTTGTTTTACGGCGCCAGATAAAAAGTTTTTCGTAAATTGTTTAAAGCATTCTGTATTATAAAAGTTGGCTAAAAAAATACATAATTAACATTTACAAAATTTTAGAATAAAAACCATTAAATATGGTAAGTGTATTATGAATAAGTGCAAAATAGTAAAATTAAAAGTAAATGACAAACATTTTGCAGTCGACTGCGTCTAAATTTCGCAGTCGGCACTTTGCTGTCGGTCGCTGCTTCGAAAATAACAAAAATTCTAAACAAGCAACATGGTAATTGTTGCTAAGCAATTATGCTACAGAAAAATCACTTGACACAAAATTATTAAAAATTTTAAAACTACTCGGCATTGAAATATTGGCTTGGCTCGCTACTCTGCGTTTTGTGTCGACTTGTAGCATAACCTCAATGTTGTGCATTGTACAAAATACAACAGATTTGCAATTTTCTTTATTCGTAACAACAATAAAAGAAACTGATATAAACAACATAATGCATTTGCAGAGTCCACGTTCCCGCAGTCGTAGCGCAAGCCCTAGGCGCAGTTATACCAAGTCACCGCCGGGACGTCGCAATGGAAGCAGGTAATTTGGTGTTAATTTAAAAATTGATTTTTATTAAAATAAACTGCTTTTGTAGAAAGTCACATAGTCGTCACTACAGTTCACGCAGCCGTTCATTGTCGCGACAGCCACCATCACCACCGCCAGCACCGCCGGGTAGAAATGGGCACTACTCTGGCGGCAGTAAAAGTTCGTCCAGGTAATTTAAAAAACAAAAAAAAAAAAATTAACAATTTTGTTTCCAATTTATTAGTTTTAATCAGGGATTGAGATTAAATTTCGTATAAATGTCGAGAAAATCAGAAATAAAAAATATACAAAAATTAAAAACGCAACTTGTACTTAAAAGTTAAAACTGTAAAAAAGAAAACTGAGATCGAATCATTATTAATCAAATTATAATCAATAATTATCAAATATTTGAAAATTGATTTGAATTAATATTTATCATATAAAATATTTTTAATTCAATTTCCACAATATTTTGGTTCTTGTTCAGACTGATTGTTACCACTCTTTTGATGCCTTTGAGGTTTTAAAAAATATATTTTCATTTATAGAAAATATATTTTCATTTATAGAAGTCTTTTTAGAGGAAAATTCGAAAAGCATCAACTGCTTTTTCACGAATTGAGCATCAACAACATGCACATTTAGCAAGAGAAGTATTGATCCTTCATATCAAAATCATTAAATTTATTCTTTGTATGAAACTCAAGGAATCCACTTTTCATCGAAATTGAAGTATTTGACAATAAAAATCAAAATTAATTGTTTCTAGAGAACTTGAAAGTATTGTATTAAATCATGATACAATTAAAAGGTTGTAGTATTGTGAAGAATATTGGGTTCTTGTTATTCGTAGGCAAACTAACTAAGTTCAGTGAATCTTCTGTCAAAAATTCCTTTCTTATGTCAATATAAATATATAAAGAATTAATTCATTTTTATAACATTTTGCATATATTTCCAAAATCGTATTTTTATTTCACCCTTGTAACGTAAAATGAAACAAAAATGAATTTGTCAAAAAACGTCCGAAATTTCAGTGACAGTTGTACATTTCGTTGTGGTTTTAGGTCTCACTGAAATTTTAGACGTTTTTTTGACGAATTCGTTTCATTTTACGTTATCGGCGGGTACATTTTAAAACGATTTCGAAAAAAACAACAAAATGTTGTAAATGTTATAACAATAAAATGATGTTTTCTCTTTTCTTATATTTAGATTTTTACTATATTAATCAAAATCTATTCAATATTCTATAAAACTTGTCAGAAACCACTCTAATGCTGATTATTGTTTTGAGTAATTATATTATTATGAATTAAACATCTCTATTAAGTCGTAAGAATTAAAAAAATTATAAATCATTTAACACATTCGAACTCATTATTTCTACTACAACTTATTATAATATACTGTCTCTGCGGCATGTGTTCTGATATCATTAACATTATACAATGTTTAAAACTTATAAATAATTGAACAAAAATGTGTTTGATTTATATTAAAAGTTAATTTATGCCATTTGTACTGTATACAACAATTTTTTTTTTATTTATATAGTTTTTATATGTACTATTATCAAGTATAAAACCTTTCTGCAACAATTACCTTTAATCAGTGCATCTTATCAACACAAAGTTCTGCCAACTCTATAGGTTGTAGTCTATTAAACACGCACGTTTAATACACAATTTTGTTTGTAATTTTTATGTATAAACATATTCTAACTTTTTGTTGATTTTTATTATAATTTCAGCAGCGAATATTATTGAAAAAGAAACATTTAAAATATAAAAGAAATTTCAAAATGAATGCGTTTTTAGGCAACTCAAACAAAAACAAATAAAGAAACAAAAACCAATCATTTAACAAAAAAAAAAAATAGCAAAACTCAAGCAAATGCAAAATTTCAATTTTTCAAATGAAAACCAAGCAAACTTAAGTCAATGCGCTCTCAAAAAATGCAACTTAAATAATATCAAAAAACCAAAAAAATTACAACTACACAAAAAACTATACAACAGATAAAAAAAAAAAAAACAAACCAACAAAAAGCATGTTTAATAATATTTTTCAAATGTCTATATATTTCCATTGCCTCCTCCTCTCTCTCTCATCTGACATGTCAACCATAACCAAAGGTCACTTTCACCACATCGTCATCAGCGTCGCGTCACACGTTCGCGCTCACGCAGTCCCTATGACAAAAGACGTGGCACAAGGGTAAGTTTTTGCTATAATAATTTGGCGTCTATTTTATATGTTATGTTTTTACATTTGATGCACGTTACAGGAGAAGCCACTACAAAGCCGCTGTATTGGCGTTTTTGGTTTGAGCGTTTATACAACACAGCAGAAAATACGCGAAATATTTGCGAAATTTGGACCCATCGAACGGATACAAGTTGTGATTGATGCACAGGTGAGCAATACGTCTTTTCGTGCTATTTACAAATTTTTATTATAAATTTTAAAATAAGCAATAAAAGAAATGGCTAAACTTTTCCGGTGGAGTCACCCTTGTCGGACAGGCTTGAGACAAGTATCGAACCAAATACTGTCTAAAGTTTTTATATAATTAATTAATCCGCGCTATTATGATAAGTAGATCCATTGCTGGAAAAAATTGGGAATGTACACTCAAAATAATGCGATGAATGTACTAGATGTTGATTCGATCTATCATAATGTACGGAGTGGTAATATGGTCGAGGGTATATCTCAGTACGACAAAGAAGTTTTAAGAGAAAGTTCAAAGATTAGTCTGTGTGTGCATAACAGGAGCCATGCGAACATGGAGGTACTTCTAGAACTAGAACCACTTCACCTTTTCTTACAGGGGGTAGTAAAGGGTGTACTTAATGGCATGGGAAACGGAAGACAGTAGAAAAGGCGTAGTAAAAATTTCCAGGAATCTCAACCTTGAAGGACCACAAGACGAATCTCGTTAAGAAATTCACGCCTAAACTCCCCAGCAGGAAATGTGACTAATGATTCCTCAATGCTTATTATCTCGCTTTTATACAAATTGGTCACTCAATTTGTGCCTATGAATTATATGGCAGGGTGACATCGAACGCAAATTTTCAGTTTTACGCGTAAATGCTGCCCCTAGACGTATGTTGTATGCATTTCACAACGTAAATGCTGCATACCTTAGGGGGGACATGTCACGTGAATGTTAATTTTCATCAACGAGATCATCAATAATATTACATCAATGACGGATTTTCACAATGTCATTGATATATCGTCACTATCATGCCAAAGTGGTGAATGTGCAATTTTTGACATTTGCGTTTTTTTACATTTTTGAATGTAGTTTATCCTCAAGTATGCTGTGCCAAAATCGCGTGTCATTTTGTTGGATATTTCTAGCCACAAAAGACAAAACCAAGAGGACGATTTTGAAAAATTGAAAATCTTGTCATGCCAAAAAGTCGAATCTTTTCGTTTTTTCGCCATAACTTTTTATTGGTATAAAATAAAATGCATTTATTGTTTGTTTTCAAAGCACCTATTTCTTATTTGCAGGACATTTTTTTTTTGCAAAATATTGGTAATTAATAATGCAGATCGATAGGTGCTTTGAAAACAAACAATAATTGCCTTTACATCACTATTTTATCTTGTACCATTAAAGAGTTATAGCAAAAAAACGAAAAGATTCCCCCTTTTGGCATGACAAGATTTTCAATTTTTCCAATTTCTTCGTTTTTTGCTATAATTTTTTCTTGGTGCAAGATAAAATAGTGATGTAAAGGTATTTATTGTAAAGCACCTAGCGATTGGCATCATTATTTAAAAATATTTTGCCAAACATTTTTTTCTGCAAATAACAAATGGCAAATTAATGTTTGACAAAATATTTTTAATTAATGATGCCAATAGATAGGTGCTTTAAAATCAAACAATTAAAGCCTCTACATTACTATTTTATCTTGCGCTATTAAAAAGTTATTGCATAAAAAACAAAAAGATTTGCGTTTTGATCAGGATATAGTCTCACAAAATCCGTATTTATAATTCATTAGATTGTCCAAATCTAAAGATTTTAAAGCACTTCAAACTTTAAAATTTGATTTCCCAACATTTTTAAAAATGCACATTCGCCCCTTTGGCATGACAGTGACGATATGTATATATCACACATGGTGTATGACAATTTAATGCAATGTCCTCTATGAAATTGTTGTAGACATATTCATCAATGACAAATTTTACAATGTCCTCGATTCATAATTGATTACATTGTCGTCAATGATGTCATTTCCTGCTGGGTCAGCAACAAAAAGCAATGTAAGTACATACCTGACACATGATTCTTAGTTGTTTAAAACATTTTAAATTCTTTATTATTTCATCAAACAAAACAGTTGCCGAACTTTTTCTCTCCGTTCGGTTATTTTGAACGCATAATTTGTGTTTGTGTGTTTTCTCATATAAATTTCAACGGAGAAGTCAGTTGTGTCAACGTTCATAGACAAATTTCAAAGTCAAATGTGTGGATTCAAAACAATGATTACACAGTGCAACAAATGTTGAACCTTTTCTTCCATTTTTCGACTTTGTAACGATTCTAGTGTCGCTGAACTCGAATTTGAAGTCTATTTTGCTCCATGACCTCAGGGTTCCGCACAATTTGGGGTCAAATCTTAACAATTAGGGTGTTTAAAGAGAGTAAGGTTTGCCATTTCATGATGGAAAGATATCTTTCCATCATGAAATGGCAAACCTTACTGAAGAGAAATGTCAAAAGAGCGGCAAGAAATATGGCGTCGTTTGCTGTTCCTGTCGCTCTACTTTTGTAGCGTCCCTGTTAAAAAACCCTTTAATTACAAATTTTGACACACCGCGTGAACGTTTCGGCAAATATGTTCCCCCCCATTAAAATGAGGTAAAGTCCTTAAATAACAAAATTGTCTCAGATACACCTATTAAATAGAATATCAAAAAAAAAACAATAAATTTTGTATTTTGATAAGAAAGCTGGAACAAAAATTTATATATATTGTTATGGATTTCGTTATTCCACAGTTTTTTCTCAGTTTTTTTTTCCTCAAGTTTCTAGGAGAAAAAAATATAACCTAATACATTGATAATAATTGTTTTTCATACATGTCAGGTTGTCTATAATGTGTATTTCCGTTATTTAATCAGTTGTCCAAAAGGTTGCCTTTTTAATGGTTGACTTAAACATAACTCTTTGGTTATCATTTCGAAAGTAAAAAGTCAACAAATATGCAGAAATTAGTAAGCCTTTAAAATACCATTTATATCACTTTTACATTTCCATTCGGATATCTTGAACTTTTAAAAGTTATCATAAAGTTATATTTTGTACATCGTTTTTCTGGTTGGAAAATAGATTTATTTTAATTTTACTTAATTATGCCATAAATTATATCATGTATTTGCAAATGAAACTTATTGCAATTATTTATATTAAATGGCTATAAAAAGTCTTTAATAGACGCGAGAAATTATGAGTGTTTCACAGGAGTTTAATTGTGAATGCACTAAAGGCTTTCATGTACATTTTATACGTTACGACGGATCTTACGCAAAACTAATCAGATTTGAATGTTCTAACAAAGTATTGCATTGAAATTCTATCAGAAACAGTACCATTTTTGATCAAAACTATTTTTATTAATTAAATATTGAATAAAAAATATATAAAATATTGTAAAGCAGTTATTAAAAATTGTAAAATGTATTATTTTATAAAATCTGTTTTATTTTAAAAATAGTACTTAAACCATAGCCTTAGTTTAATTATTTTGTTTATATAATTTTCAACAGACTGGACGCTCTCGCGGTTTTTGCTTTATTTACTATGAAGAAATGGCCGATGCGAAAGCCGCCAAGGATGCCTGCTCAGGCATGGAGATTGATGATCGTCGCATACGCGTCGACTACTCGATAACACAGCGTCCGCACACACCAACGCCTGGCGTTTACATGGGCCGTCCTACAAGGTTGGTGGAGTTTTTTGTTTTGGTCTTTTTATGATTAAATTATTTTAAATCGTTATTTCAATAAAAAAAAACTAATTTGTTTTATTTGAATCAAACAATTTTTAGAGGTTTCCGTGAGCGCGAAACTAGTGATCGCCACCGCGAAGAGTATCGCGGAGTGCCACGACGACGATCACCCTCGCCATACGGACGCAGCAGTGGCGGCGGCGGTGGTGGTGGTTATCGTCCCGAGCGACGACGTCGTTATGTGGAGCGAAGTAGAAGTCGCTCCTATTCGCCGCGTAAGTTTTTTTTACAAAAAAGTAATAATTATAATTTTCAAATAAAATAAATTATAAAATATTTTTAGGACGTTCGCGTTATTAGAACAACGCATTATCAAAACAACTACAACAATAATAACCTGAGATGAAAAGATTGATGCAATTAGAAGCAAGAATACCTTTCACTTTATCAAAAGTCATAATATATAAATTAATAACAAACAAATTTACATTATAACGATAAACTAATAACTTGAGCTGACAAATAACTAACAAAGAACAAAATTCTTTGAGAATTTTAATTAGTTTTAATATTAAATGACATTATCACACACACACACAGAGATGCAAAACACTAAACTATTAAGCAACACTATATAACCCACCTGCAAACATTAAAAAAAACATTTCTTTTAAATATTTTTCAATACTAAACAAATTTGTTAACAAGTTACTCTTAAAAAAAAAAACGAAAACTGAATTTATATACTTAAACTAATACTAAAAACCTTAAATAACTTTAAATGCTGTCATTTATTAATATTACGCATTTTAATTTATGTTTTTAAATATCCTTAAACAATGCTTTACAAATAATACTATTCATTGTTAGTTAATGGCGCGAGTGCAGTAAATTTAATTATTATTATAAGAGCTTAACGCATTTGTATTTTTCTATTTATATAAAAAACAAAAATATAAAAATAAAAAAATGCGTTTTAGACTTAATTATTTTCCATTATTTTTTAATTTGTTATTAGTCTTAAAGCAAATAAAAAAAAAAACAACAAATCAATTAAAATTTGTAATATTTCATTATGTTGTTGTATTTTTCAATTGTCGCGATGTTTTGTAGGCTATTTCCAAGGTACCCTGTATCACTTGCATGTCTGCCTCTATGCTGCGTGCCCAATTCTCAACGTCGCCTAATTCCTAAAGTGAAAAATTTAATGATCAGTGGGCTCAAAGGAATGTTTACAATAAAATAGAATACCTTGAGTGAACTGCTAAAATTATCGATTAGTTGCAGCCATTGCTGCGTCTGTTTGGCAAAGTTAGTCGCACCCACATGCAGCTGTTTTGCTTCCGCATCCAGTCGCTTTTGATTAAGATATGCCTGCGCTACGCTGTGTAGTTTCCAATCATTTAATAGATTTGTTTATCTAAAAACATGAAATTGTTTTCAAAATCATACCCAACATTGAGATGATCCACCAGCGCTTGCGTCAGTTCATTGGATGACTCTATTGCCTCCTTCCGTCGCACCTCTATATAGAATCGATTTACGAATATTTGTTGTTAATTATTTTAAAATTTTTAAGTTGTATCTATTTTATTTTCATTTATTTTTTCATTCATTTAAAATTTTCTTTAAAACCCACCTTGTTCCTGTTTGCGTTTAACTTGTTTCGCTTGATGCTCTTTTACCATCGAACTTAACATTTTTAGATTTAATCAATTTAATTTATTTTAAAAACATCAAAAATAAAATTACTCAGAGCTCTAAGAAAACAAATTTTTTTGTGTATGGCAAAATTCACCTTTTGACAGTCTTATCACTTACAGGGTGTTTCAAAAATTCTTAAATATATTTTCAATAATTATAGTGCGTTCACATTTTATAATTTGGAACAAGGTGTAATAAGAAAGGTGAGTAAAGTTGAAAAACCGTTCTCTTTCAAATAGGCCGGTTTCACAGTGAACAGTGTCGATTTTTCCTCAAACTATACTTAAGTGTGAAAAATCGTTTCACAGCACAAAAGTTAAGTGACCGATATCCCTTACTTAAGTTTTACTTAAGTGAGCTTTCTGTCAATTGAATATTTATGACAACAGAATTATACAAACTGACACTAACGAATTAAATTCGCCATATTTTCGCGGATTATTGATTCGGCCACCACCATTAACTGCCGTTGTACGCGAAATTTACTTCTTTTTTTAATAATACACAATTCTATGTTGCGAACAGCGAAATGTTTAAAATATAATACACGTGAATCTAAAATAATTTAATTTATAATACTTTATTTCCATTAAAAATTTTAATTTTGCACTGAATTTGTACAAAAAAAACGTATTTTTATGACAGATAATTTAATATAATTTTCTTTTGTAAACAGAAACATTTGTCATATATGTCGTGCTGCCATATTTTTAAAAATATATTGTACGCATTTGAGTGGAGACTGTGAAACGCAAAAAAACTTAAATAGACAAAAATCTTAAATTTCCCTCAACTCAAATTTTACTTAAGTGCGCACTGCATTCACTTATATTCACATTATAATAAGAAACATCTGGCAAACTGTGTTATGCTAATTTTATACTTTCCTGTATAGTTGTCAACGAACTATTAAATATTCCCACAAAAATCCCTTGATAAAAATTACCACAGCATGTAAAATTAACACAAAAATATAAATTTGGAATACTACAAACATTTTCAAAGTAAAAAACTTTCTGTTTTCACTTAACAAACGTTTTCGGAGATCGATATCCTTTGTTGCATTTGCTGTGTGCGTAAATTGTAATTACACAAACAAAACTTGGTAGACAAAAAATAATTCCCTCACAAGTTAATTTTTTTTTGTTGGCAAAAATTGACACAACCATTAAAAAATCCCATGGAAATTACCATTAACAGAACAGTTCAAAATTACCACAAATGGGAAATTTACCTCGGAACTGGCAACTATGCTTTTTGGTTGAAAACAGCTGATTCTGACAGGCTCCTACATTTTCCCACTCGAAGTTTGTTTTTTATTTTTATAAAAATCAACTATTATATTTAATTTAAATTTCACAAAGATTACCAAGATATACTAAAATGGGTGGTTGGGTACTGGAGGTTTGCAAAATGGCGATGTATATGACGTTTCCCGTAGCGCTGTTTCACATTTTCAATCAGCCTGCGTACTTTGAGGAGTGGGTAACGAAAACCAAACGTGAACTATATCCGCCGGAGAGTCTGGGTCATCGCGAGGAACTGCAGCAAGCTATACGGGAACTGCGTGAGAAACGTGATGTACAAATGTTAAAGGCGTTGGAGGACATCGAAAAGAAGGAACAAAAGCATTGAGCAGTGATTGCATCTCCATAAATTGATGATGCGTGCGCGGTGTTTTCATAATTATTATATAAACTGTTTAGTTAATGTTTTTAATATTAATTTCGATAATTCAATAAAATTTAAATAATTGCTTAGTAAAGATCTAATGAATTTTTATTAAAATTTAAATAAATTGAAAATTTAATTTTTAAACCTACAGCTCATGTTATTGGCTCTCATATATAAAAAATATATTTTAAGGAGCAGGTGTTTTTATCAAGGGATAAATATGCAGCAGGTGTATCAGTGCAAGTATAAACTTTGCATTACACTGCCGAATACGTTTTTTGACATGGACAACCCATACATCAATTCAAACATTTTAAACCTTTATAAATGTTACCAGTTTTTGGCGGAAACTATGTATGACCTTCCATAGTTCCATCTGATTCTGTACTCATTTTAAACGCATATATATTTGGCGAAGTATCTTTTCTTGAACGCTTCTAAAGCACTATCAATGTTGTTGACTGGCGTCCATATCCCAGCGCAATAAAAAGTCGTCTGGCATGATGATTTACTTAAAGCGCGTTCTTTTTTGTTCATCATCAGACTATAAATTTGACTACGGAGCCCATTGTGGCACATGCTGGGAAGAGTTATTCACGGTTAATCACAAGACATTCTTGGTGTTAACGCTGATTCCTAGCTCAACGAATACTTTCAAATTGTGGTTGTCCAATAGTGACGCGTTGCTGATATCATTTGCTTCAAAATTATATATAGAAATCCACCATATTACGTTGAAATTTGTGAGATTTTTATAAACTTTCATTGATATCATATTTCTCATTAATAAAAAAACCATTCATTTTTTATTATTATTATATTTAAATAGTTCCGGCTTTATAATTATAATATTTTTGTATTTTTATATATATTAGTATATTTAATAATAAGCTTATTACGAATTATCTCATTATTTCAATTTTAAAATATAAAAAAAACAATTTGCAAATTTTACGCTTTAACTGAATATGATGAAATAAATTTTAAATATGAACACTTAGCTGAGTTGTTCGAAATTTCAAACCTGCAAGTGGGAGGTTTTTGGTTTTTTCTTGCCATAATAATGCAAGACATAGCCACTTAATTACGTCAAGGAAAATATATGTTTTGTTAAGGGGTTTTAATTTTATATGTAATAAAACAATTCAAGAAATATTTTTCGCAACTTATTTTTACCTTTTTTTATTTGTTTATGTACTATATTGATGCGTGTTTTCAATTTTCAAAAACCAAAAACATGAAATTTGCAATGCATTTTTTTGCAATTGTAATTTTTAATGCTTTTTCTTTTTATTCAAATCATGTATATGCAAAAAAACGTCTTAAGCTTGTTGTGTGTGTGTCTGTTTGTTGTTTTTATTAAAAAAATTAAAAACCATAAAAACAATTGTTGTTTTATTAAAAATTATTAAATAAAAAAGCGACAAATGCATGTCGTGCTAAGTGGATGTTTTTTTTAAAAATGCCTTAATTTCAAATTCAATTGCATTTAATACGCGGCGTAATATAAACGATTTGTTTTTCTTCTTTTTTTTCCATTTTTATACATTATGAATTAATTTTAGGCCATAAATAAAATAATACGCGTATTATTTTATGTTAGCAAAAATCTCTTCTCTTATTCAACTTTTAATTGTAATAATTAATCATAATTATTAGTATTAAGAAATAGTATTGAACTAAGCGCGCTCTTCAATTATGCTGCGGTCTTTTCTTCTGCGGCAGCGGGCGGCGCTGTGGCGGCTGCAGCAACGGTGCTGTCACTGGCAACTGCTGCTGCAGGTTTGACTGGTTCGGGCGCTGCGGCTGCAGCAGGTTTTACGGGTTCTTTTGCTTCAACAGCTGCGGTAACAACTGGTGCTGCTGCTTTAGCAACAGGAGTTGCAGCTGGTGTTGCTGCTTTAACAACTGGTGCTGCTGCTTTAACAACTGGTGTTGCTGCTTTAGCAACTGGTGTTGCAGCTTTAACCACTGGCGTTGCTGCTTTAACAACTGGCGTTGCTGCTGTGGCAACTGGCGCTGCTGTCTTAGCAACAGGTGTGACTTTAGCAGGCGTCACTGCAGCGGATGTCGGTGCTGATGCTGCTGTTGTTACTGCTGGCGGCGCTGTAGCTGCTTTTGTTGTTGTCACTGTTGCTGCTGGTGCTGGCAGCTCATCATAGAGCGGCGTATTTTGTGCGACTGGTGGTGTCGTTTCTTGTTTTTGCTTGTTCTCATTGGCAGCATCATTACTGGTTGCGTTCGTTTTTGTCGCTGGCGCCGCATTGTCCTTCTTGTTGTTGTTGTCTTTTACAACATTACTATTCTGTTGTTTGTCTAGTTTAGCATTTGTGTCAGCAGCAGCTGCTACCGTTGTTGCTTTTTTGTCCGCCTCTACTGCTGGTTTTGCCTGTGTATTTGGCGTCGTCATTGCCGCCGCTTGTTTTGCATCATAGTCCGCTAATTCCTTATCCCAATCATCTTCAGTATCTTCAAAAGCTTTCTTTTTATTTGCTGGTGGTCCATTGCCTCCACCGCCTCCTCCTGCTTGTGCTGGTGGCGCAGCGTTTGCATTATTTTCCAAACTACGATCACGTGAATCACCACGTGAGTTGCGTCGATTACCGCCCGCACGTCCAGCACCGACACCACGTTCATTGTTGTCACCGCCACCACGTCTATCATTACGATCGTTGCGTTGCGTACGCTCATTCGGACCACGTCGTCCGCCGCCACCACCGCCGCGTTCACGATCACGACTTAGTCGATCGTCGGGACCATCACGATCACGGAAACGATTTCCGCCGCCACCCATGCGACGTTTGAACATGCCATCGTCTTCGTCGTCGCGTTCATCGCGCCAATGGTTTGGTCCTCCGCCGCCACGACCGCCACGTCCACCTCCGCGTCCACCGCCACGACCACCACCACCGCGCCCATCACGCTCAAACGGTGGACGATCGTTGAAGAAACCTGTCGATGGAAAAGGGAAATTCAATTAGTCTTAAAGACGTAAAAACAGTCTATATAGAATCATGGAGGTCCAGTTTTTCTGTCACATTTTCAAGCTAGATGTACCCCAGACAAAATATGCGGTAGGTAGGTAGGTAAAAGGCCTACAACAGGCAGACAACACAGCAGCCCATCTTAACGATTTTGTGGTTAGGAGCGACCTAATTCTGATGAAGTACTTCGAGTTTATCTCTATTAGCGAAATCATAACGAGTGTGTCTTATTAAGTCGTTCACTGATGGAAATCAGTGGGATTCAATATTATATCCATCTTCTTCTGTGAAGTAGATTTCATTACGTTTGAAATCTTGTTTTTTTTTCATTTCATTTAGAATGAGATTTTAATCACCTCTTCCCACTATACAGCTCAGTTTGATACATTTTTTTGTGCATACTTTGCAGTGTGGCTGTTGGTTGAGATATATAATTAAATTATTGGCACTTACCTTGCTGTCTGCCGCCACCACCAGGTCCTCCACCGCCGCCTCCTTGACCACCACGCATAAACATGTTGGGCGGTCCGCCCATGCGTGAGTTAAATGCATTCGGCGGCGGAATGCGCATCTGTAGCAGACTCGTTGGCTGATTAAAACGGTTTTGCGGGTTGCCAGGATTACCACCAAAGAAGTCACCACCGCCACCATTTTGATTACCGCGTGGTCCAGGTCCACCAGGACCACCGCGTGGGCCACGATTTTCAAAATCTATACAAATTAAATAAAAAGTGCAAAGAATTAATAATGTAATAAACACAAAAGAACTAATAAAAGATCACACTATGACTAAAAGGAAATGAAAATAATATTAGAAGAAACGTAGGACGCCATATTTTAATTGTTTTTGCAAAAGTAGTTGCAAAAGAATAAATTTGTTTTATAAATAGCAAAATGAAGATAATTAGGAAAAAAGGTCAAATTGGCTTTTAAAAGGAAATTCTACGCAATTATGGACTGTCCTACCAACGTAAGCACTATTGATAGCCTAACTTATGATGAATTATATATTTATTGACTTACCTTCCATAAATTCGGGTCTTTGCGGTGGATTATTCAGATCCAATGGCGGTATATTCATCGGGCCGCCGCGACCACCACGTGCATCACCGCCAAAATTACCCGGCCCACCGCCAAATTGTGCGTTATTTTCATGCCAACGCCCCTCATCAGCATCATCTTCCATGCCACCTCCACCGCCGCGTGCGCCCCAGCGCGAGTTGCCGCCAGGTCCACCAGCACCACCACGACGTTCACGATTAAATTCACCAGCTGGCGGACCAGGTGGCGGGCGTTCGACGCCCTCGTCCAGGGGTCCTTTTCCAATGCCGCCCGCAAACATTGGCGGTGGCGGTTGATTGAACGACATGGAGGGCGGTTGTGGCACCTCATCATCATCTTCCATTTCAATGTCCATTTGATCGTCATGCACAATATTAACAGCAGCCGACTGTGGAGCGGGTGCATTTGGTGCTGATGGCGGCGGGAATTGCGCAGAACCCGGCGGCAGCCCAATATGCATAAAAGCGCCCATTGGCGGTGGCGGTCCACTCACACCGCGTGCCTTGTCCATTTGCCCAGCGGGCATTGGCGGAAAACCATGCATCATGCCCGTTGGCATCATCATGGGATGCGGCGGCGGCGGCATACCACCCACCATGTTCGGCGGCATTGGGATGCCCGACAGCTGCATTGGTCCCATCGGACCCATAGGCATGGCGCGTGGCGGTGGAGCCATACCAAATGGTCCAGGCGGCACCATGCCCAACATGCCAGCACCACCGGGTGCAGTTGGTGGACCCGGTGGTCCTGGCGGTGGCTGTGTTGTATCAATGCCAAAGAGTAGTCCTGGCGGTGGTACAGCCGTCGTCGCTGCTGCACCATCAATGCCCAACTCTTTGTTGCTCTTGATGCGTTTGATTTTCTCCCTCATCCAGACGGGCATTGAGTCTTCGTCAAACATGCCGCCCTCCTCGAGCACATCGAGGTCTGTGCTGTTGTCCAGCTTCTGCCACGGTATATAGGTGACACCGAGCTCTAGATCCCAGAAATCTTTCCATTCTTTGCTCTTGACGCCCTTGCCGGCAGCCCATGAGATAGTGATGGCGCGTCCCTGTAGCTTGTGATTCTTGAGACCTTGCATGGCCTTGTTGGCGTCTTGTCGCCGATTCATTACGATAAATGCACAACCACGTGGCACAATCTGATCGATGCTTACGATGTCACCATACTCGCCGAACGTGTCGGACAGTTCCTCCTGATAGACCAGCTTAGACAAATGGCCGACCCACAGCGTGGTGGTGCAGACTAAAATTAGAAATACGAAATTATTGATGTGGACTCAAAATTAATGTCGATAAATAAATAATTTAAATAAATAAATACATAAATAGTGTTGCATTAGTCAAACGTCGACGTGTTGTTGGTGTTAATGTGGATAATATCATTTTTTAATGCTTGTTTGGGCTCAGTAGGCATTTGAGGATTAGAGTCCCCCTCTCGACGGACAAAATGTACGCGATATTGTTGTTCTGTTTACATAATTTGTATATGTCCCGAAAGTTTTCGTTATTAGTACGAATTTCTTTATTTTATAGAGTTCTTCGTGATATCGTTAATATAAAATGCATTTAAATCTATAAAGGCGTTTGAAAAATAATAAATTTTCTTCAATTTACAGTATAATTGGACTCATCGATGAGAAATATGCAGGAATATAACCATGACGTGATTAAAAGATAGAATTACGAAACTGAGTAAACGATTCTTGTTCTTTTAATGCGTTCCAAGTTTCCGTCAATCGTCCCTGACTTACGTCACAATGGTACGTGTTTTAAGAAATCTTTCTTTCTACAACAGCATAGTTTGGTTTTTAATGATTTTGATAATGAATAGTATAAATGTTTTTTGTATATTCCAAGTCAAAGGGCCTCCTAGTTATATCTCGGATTTGTTTTAACTTTGTTGATTACTAGAAAGTATTTACTGTCACTAATTCTATTAATTTTTTAGTTTTGATAGAAAATCGAAACATTTTTAAGATATATCGATTTTTTGTGGCTATTTTTAATGAGCAAAATTCTATTTGGAGTGTTATGCCTTCAGCAATGTCTTTTTCTCAAACGCAAATATATAAGGTACTAAAAATAGTCAAAATTAAAATAATATCCCACATCGGGATGTTTTAAATTCAAGTACAGGGTTTTTCAAATGGGACGCTACAAAAGTAGAGCGACAGGGACAGCAAACGACGCTATATTTCTTGCCGCTCTTTTGACATTTCTCTTCAGTAAGGTTTGCCATTTCATGATGGAAAGATGAAATGGCGCCGTCTTAGGGCCAGTTTTTCAGTGTTAGTTGAACTTTGTTTGTGGTTTAAATTTCGTTTAAAATAAAAATCAATTTTTTCAGTGAACTTCAACAGTCGTTTAAACTTAGTTTAAACGACCGATGCTGATGGTTTAAACTTTCAAAGTTTTTGACGTGAATTTTTCTCACAACACTTCACTATTTTCTGTTTATTATTAATTTTTGTATTTTTGCATACTATGCATTAAAAAAAATTCTCACGTGCACTTTAGTTGCTCGATCTCTTGTTGAAATTTAAAAATACATTAATTTTATTTTTCCGAAACAATTTTTTTTATTTATTTAATTTTGAATGACATTTATCAGAAGTCAAAATTGAGAGAATTATTTGTCATTGGCCTGTGGTGCTATATGTATTTTCTTGATTTGTGTTCATTTTAAACTATCACTGAAAAAATGCTAACAAAATTAAACGACGTTTAATTTAAAGAGAAGATTAATTAAACGGAGTTTAAACTACGTTTAAACGAGCACTGAAAAACTGGCTCTTAAAGTGCCAGTATATCAGTGGTAATTTGCACATATGAAATAAACTCAAAAGTCCAAAAATTATTCAAACTTTATGTTAATTATGAAGCTACTATTTTAATTAGTTTAGCATTTATAAAAACGATTTAACTTCGATTAAACATTTTGTTGTTGTTCTTATAAATTGAATTCTGAAAGAGCCAAAACTAATGTTGTGTGCGAGTTCGACATTATTTGAAACTAATGGTGTGTGCGAATTCGACTAAATTCGTGACTTAACTAAATTTTGTCGGTACCGCAGTGTTTAATTTCCAATTTAGCAAAGTTTGGAATAGACTAAATTGACAAACATAAATATGATACTCGATTGATCACAGTCTTTAACAATCACCGGTTACTGTATTGTGATCGTATGAAAACTCATTCAATTTAGTTTAGTAAGCAATTTAGTCGAATTCGCACACATCCTAAACGAAATTGAAATAGTGCCATTCTATAATTCTATAAATCATTATACAAAATTTAAACATTGATATCTCACATAAACTCAAATGCTGTTTTCACAATGTTCGGTTATGTTAAAATTTATTTGTACGTTGTCAACTGGCAGAGAGTTGAACTTTTAATATAAAGTGTCCGTTAAATATTTTCTTTTTCACCAACAGAAGAAATTAATGTTAATCACACGATTGAATAAACAATCAACTTTTGAAGCAATTTTCAAAACAATTCAATCGTGTGATTCAGGCTTAAGGGTGTGTGCGAATTCGACTAAATTCGTGACTATATTAAAATTTGTCGGTAATGCGGTGTTTACTTTTCAATTTACCAAATTTTCGAATAGACTAAATTTACAGCAAACATAAATATGATACTCTATTGATTACGTACTTTAACAATCACCGGATATCGTATTGTAATCGTATGAAAACTCATTCCATTTAGTTTAGTAAGCAATTTAGTCGAATTCGCACACATCCTAATCTAAATTTTGTTGGTAATGCAGTGTGTAATTTTCAATTTATCAAATTTTCTACCAATCTAAATTCAACGAAATTGAAAGACAGTAAACCAACAAATGAAAATCGATTCATAAGGGATTTAACTAATTACCAATTACCGAATTGTTATCAAATGAAAACCCATTCCATTTAGTTTAGTGTTCAACTTAGTCAAACTCGCACACAGCCTAAATACCAATTCGTTTTAAAAACGTTTGTACTAATAATAATATTATTTAACTTCTGATGGACAGCAAAATGGAATTTACTATTCCGAAATTAAATTTTCAAATAAAAAAAATAGCATGTTCTAGTTTTTGATTGATTTATGACTGTTTTAACAATATCAAGTTAAGCATTTCAACATTCTGTGGGTAACTATCAGTTAAAGTGATAGTTATGCTTTATAGAAGATGGTGAAACCAACTCTTATCTTGTGTGTGAGGAGTTTGTCTAAATTTGAAGACTAAACTAAATTGTCGAATTATTCCGTAATCAAAATTAGTCGGTAATCAGACGAATAATTTGCTGCCATTCAATTTAATTAAATTTGAATTTCATTGAATACTAAACACTGCATTACCCAAAAATTTCGGTTAGTTCTTAATTGAGACAAAGTTGCACACATCCTCAGTATGAAAAATCAAATTTTATACGAAGTTGATGCAGAAAAGGAACACGTATTATAAAACCAGGAAGGTTTTATCAAATACAAATTGTTTTGTGAAATAAATTTAATCTGATTGATTTCTTTCGTTTTTTTTTTCGTTTTGAAATAACGATTTTTAAATTTTTACTGATATAAAAATTCAGTTAAATTTAATATTAGTCCATAAAAATTATTAAAACTATAACTATTTTCTTAATAATAATGTAAACAACTTTAAGCCATTTAATACACAATTTTAATTGTGGTAATATTTGATTTTTTCATTTCATTGTGAACTTAAATACTGAATTTAAGGTTTTTTTTAATTTTTTTGTGCATACTGTCGCAAAACACGAAAAAAAATATTATAAATACATTTTTATATAACTAAGAAATTTGCTCAAAACACGATTTCAATTTGTGGCTATTCACGCAATAGCAACACACACTTCAACAAAAACAACAACGTCCATGACGAGACTTCGTAATGCGTTAGCTGAAAAATATAAAATACATTGATTAATAATATTATTTAAATGTTTTAAAAACGATAAAAAAAATAACTAAAACTTAAAAAATTAACTGAAAATTAATAAAATAAACACATTTTACAATAAATCTAAATAAACTCAGCATTAATAAAAACGACAATAAAAATAAAACTATGCAAACGTTTAATATAGAGAGTCGAACTAGAGAAATAAAACTAAATAATTTAAAATCCTAAACTTAAAATATAAAATTTTATGTAAAAAGTAAACATTAAACAAAATAATCCAAATATAAGAAATACGCAAAATTGAAAAATAATTTAATTAAATAAATATATTTAACAACAAACTTTTTAAAAACCATAAAACAAAGAAAAAAGGATAAAAGAAATAATAAAATAAAAAAGGCAAAAAGCTTTTTTATGTTATTAGTAAATTTTAATTAATGTAAAAATCTATAAAAAATGAATATCAATTGGATAGAACCAAACCAAATTGAACCGAATTGAACCGAATTGAACCGAATTAAAAAAGAAAACTGTATACAAAGTAAGTTATTCTATACAAAATATAATTATTATAAAATGAAAAAAAAAAAAAAATAAAATAAAAAATAAATAAAAAAAGATAAAATAAAAAACATAAATAAAAACAAAAATTGAAAGAATACAAAAAAAAGTAAAAGTAAAGTAAAATAAAATATCTACAAATCAAATATAAATAAAAAAAAAAAATAAAAATAAAGAAAAAAAAAATTAAAACAACATAAATAGATAATAATAAATAAACCAATAACAATAAATAAAATAATAAATACAACTAAATAAAAAAAAACGTATGTAATTGTTTTATACAATAATAATAAAAAACAAATAAATAATAAAAATAATAAAAAAAATAATAAAAAAAAAAAAAAAAAATAATCAATAAATGAAAGAAAAAATAAAAAAGTTAAAAAATAATAAAGAAAAAAAATAAATAATAAATAAAATAATAAAAAAATAAATTAATTATAAACTAAAAAACGACAAAAAATAAAAAAAAATAACGAATAACAACAAATAAAACAATAAAAAAACAAATAAATAAAATAATAAAAACAAATAAATATATAAAAAAAAATAAAACAAAAAAAAATAAAAAAAAAAAAAAAAATAAAACAAAAATAAATAAAAATAATAAAAAAATAAATAAAACAAAAATAAATAAAAATAATAAAAAAATAAATAAAAATAATAGAACAAAAATAAATAAAAATAATAAAACAAAAATAAATAAAAATAATTAAAAAATAATATATAAAAATAATAAAAAAACATATAATAAAAAATCAAATAATTAAAAAAATGAATAAATAAAAGAAAGAATAATAAACGCTAAGAAAATATAGAGAAAAATAGAAAGAATAATAAAAAATAATAATCAATAAAAAAAAAAAAAAAAATAATAAAAAAAAACAAATAATTATGATTAAAAAAAGAAAGAATAAAAATTAAATAAATTAATAAAAAGAAACATAAATATTAAAATAATCAAAATTAAAAACAAATAAATAAAATAAAAAAAAAACGAATAAATAAAAAACAATAAAAAATACCTTAACAAAAAATAAAATAACACGCAAATCAAAAAAAAACAAAAAAAATAAAAAGGCATACAAAAACCAGTTAAATGGTAAATAAAAATAAAAAATACATAAAAAATTATCATATATTAAAAGTAAAATAAAAAAAATAACCAATAAATAAAAAAAATAATCAATAAATAAAAAAAATAACCAATAAATAAAAGAAAAAATACAATAAAAAAAAAAACAAAATAAATAATAATTCAAAGATCAAAATTTCATTATCATCATCTGTGAATTAGAAAAGCAAACAATTAATCAATGTATTTTATATGTTGTATAGTTAAAAATCACACACAAACAGTTAGTTGGATTGTCATTGCAAACAACAACAAAAAATAATTTACCACTCAAATGCTCCTTTTTGATGTCCGGCAAACCCTTCTTGCGGCGCTCGCGCTCATGTTCACGCTCCTTCTCCTTGTCACGATTGGTGCGATCACGCGATGTACGACGACGATTCGAACGTGGCGAACGACTGCGTGAACGTGTACGTGAGCGACGTCGACGATCACGATCGCGACCAATGCCTAGGCCACCAGCACCACCACCACCAGCGCCGCCGCCGCCACCACCACGATCCCTGGAACGTGAACGACTGCTGCGGCGTCTCTTGTAACGATCACGATCGGGCGATGGGCTGCGCGAATCGTTGCCATCCAGATTGATAACCTTTGAATTGATTGATTGCAAACGTATGAACAAAGATAAATTTTTGGATAAATTAAAAAAAAAAGAAGAAAAAAAAAATAAAGAAAATGAAAAATGATAAATGAAGGAGTAAAGTTAGAAGAAAGAGGAGTGAAAGTAATAGGAATTGTTTGAGGACAAAGTTTTAGAAAGAGATATATGGTTTAAAGTGTTAGTATTCGAGTGTTTCAGTTAGGATATGTATTGTGTAGGATATGTGTAGGTTGATGGATGATGTAATGATTTTCAAATTTTTGTAAAACGAAAACTAAAATTTTTTTGTTGAAAAAATTAAATAAAAGTTTTCGTTTTTTTTTTCACTTAATTTATTTTTTTACTATGCAGAAGTTCGTTACGACGCATGGTGTTGACGTGTGTGTGTTTAGAACTTATACAGCATTTTTGCAGTTATATTAAACATAAATACGACGACGCGTTTTTTCGGTTTTGAGCAAATTTCTTGTTGAACAAAATTTTCTTTAAATAATCAAGTGAGAGAATGTGTTGAAAAAACTTACCACAGCTGCTCGCTACGCAAACGTTGTTATAACAGATCCGGCGGAATTTCATATAATTTCCTTACCTTTTGCGTTTATTTTATTTATTTTTTTTTTGTTAATGAGAACAAAAAAAACGTTGGAAATTCCGAGGTCGTTTTTTAAATATTTTATTTTCAATTATTTTTCAAATTTGATAAAAATTTAATTTTGTAAAGCTTTTTTTAAATTAAAATAATATATTTTTGATTTTAAAAAATGCTTTTTCTTTCAGTAATTTTAATTTTAAATATGTATTATTCAATAAATGTTTTAGATTTTATATATATTTTTGAACAAAAAAAATGTATTTTTAATTTTAAAGAAATATATTTTTTATTTCAAAGAAGTACTTTTGATTTTAAAGAAAATGTGTTTGATTTAAAAATATTGTAAAAAGATAGAGTTCAATAAAGATTTTTAAACTTTAAACTTTTAGGTATTTTAAAATATTCGTATTGAATGTATTTGTTCCTGTTTTTATTAATTTTTGTTTCAAATTATTGAAAAAAATAATAATAACCAGATTCATATTGAATTAGTGCAGAGAAAGGTAATATTTTTTTTTATGTTACCATTTTTTTTAATTTAAAAAATATAATTTCTGATATATCGTCACTGTCATGCCAAGGGGGCGAATGTGCATTTTTAAAAATGTTGGGAAATCAAATTTTAAAGTTTGAAGTACTTTAAAAATTAGCAAAATTTATATTTTTTTCAATTTTTTCTGTTATTTTGATTTATTCGTCAATTATTATAACGTATATAAAATATCTTTAGATTTGGACAATCTAATGAATTATAAATACGGATTTTGTGAGGCTATATCCTGATCAAAACGCAAATATTTTTGTTTTTTATGCTATAACTTTTTATTAGCGCAAGATAAAATAGTAATGTAAAGGCATTAATTGTTTGTTTTTAATGCACCTATCTATTGGCATCATTAATTAAAAATATTTTATCAAACATTAATTTGCCATTTGTTATTTGCAGGAAAAAATGTTAGCCAAAATATTTTTTAAATAATGATACCAATCGATAGGTGCTTTAAAAACAAACAATTAATACCTTTACACCACTATTTTATCATGCACCAACAACAAATTATAGCAAAAAAACGAAGAAATTGGTAAATTTGAAAATCTTGTCATGACGAAAGGGCGAATCTTTTCGTTTTTTGCTATAACTCTTTAATGGTACAAGATAAAATACTGATGTATCGCATCATTAATTAAAAATATTTTGTCAAACATTAATTTGCCATTTGTTATTTGCAGGAAAAAATGTTTGGCAAAATAATTTTAAAATAATGATGCAGATCAATAGGTGCTTTGAAAACAAACAATTAATACCGGTACACGACCATTATATCTTGCACCAATAAAAAATTATAGCAAAAAAACCCAGAAATCTTTTCATTTTTGCTATAACTCTTTAATGGTACAAGATAAAATAGTGATGTAAAGGCATTTATTGTTTGTTTTTAAAGCATCTATCGATTTGCATCATTAATTAAAAATATTTTGTCAAACATTAATTTGCCATTTGTTATTTGCAGGAAAAAATGTTAGCAAAAATATTTTTAAATAATGATGCCAATCGATAGGTGCTTTAAAAACAAACAATTAATATCTTTACACCACTATTTTATCTTGCACCAACAAAAAATTATAGAAAAAAAACGAAGAAATTGGTAAAATTGAAAATCTTGTCATGCTATAACTCTTTAATAGTACACGATAAAATAGTGATCGACCTATCGATCTGCATCATTAATTATATTTTGCCAAAAAAAAAATTCCTGAAAATAACAAATGGCAAATTAATGTTTGGAAAATTATTATTAATTAATGACGCATCGATCATCGAGGTGCTTTGAAAACAAACAATAACTGCCTTTACATCAATATTTTATCTTATACCAATAAAAAGTTATGGCGAAAAAACGAAAAGATTCGTCCTTTTGGTATGACAAGATTTTCAATATTTCAAATTCGCCCTTTTGGTTTTGTCTTTTGTGGCTAGAAATATCCAACAAAATGACACGCAAAATGACAACAAATTGGCACAGCATACTTGAGGATAAACTACATTCAAAAATGTAAAAAATTGCACATTCACCCCTTTGGCATGATAGTGACGATATATTTTTAATTACTTCGTATTTCGTATGTTTTTAATTTTAAAAAATATATATCAAAAATATTTTCTATATATAAAAAATAAGTTCCTTTATATTTTTGTCAATAATTGTTTTAAAAAAAGTTTTCTTTCAATTTTTCATTTTCAAGAAATATTTTTTTCATATTAAGAATTATGATCCTTACATAAAGAAATTTTGTTCTTTATATCAAGAAATATTTTCTTTATATCTAGAAATATTTTCTTTATATCTATTTTCTTTATTTTCTTTATATCTAGAAATATTTTCTTTATACGAAGTAATCTTATATGTCAAGAAATCTATTCTTTACATCAAGAAATATTTTATTATTTAAAAGAAATATCTTCTTATTATCAAGAGCATTTTTTTATTTATAAAATATCTCTTTTTTATCAAAAATTATTTTCTATCTTTACAAAAATCTTTTTTTTTATTTATATTTTCTTTATTTCACAAAATATTTCTTTTAAAAAAATATGTCTTTATATCAATAAAGAAAATATATTTCTTAGTTATAAAAAATATTCCAATATTTTTTTAAAAAATAAATATGTAAAAAAAAATTATTTTAAAAAATATTTTCTATATATAAAAAATAAGTTCTTCATATTTTTGTCAACAATTGTTTAAAAAAAATGTTTTCTTTAAATATTTTCTTTATAGCAAGAACTATTTTCTTCATATCAAGAATTTTTATTTTCTTTATACCAAGAAATATTTTCTCAATGTCAAGAAATCTTTTCTTTATATCAAGAAATATTTTATTATTTGAAAGAATATCTTTTTATTATCAAAAACACTTTTTTTAATTTTACAAAAATCTTTCTATATATCAAGAAAATATATTTCTTAGTTATAAAAAATATTCCCATTCTTTCAAAAAATATTTATTCATTAAATTGAATTTTAAAAAAATTAAAATGTAAAAAAATAAAATGTTTTTAATTTCAAAAAATATTTTCCATATATAAAAAATAAGTTCTTTATATTTTGAGCAACATTTGTTTAAGAAATTGTTTTCTCTAAATATTGTCTTTATATCAAGAAATATTTTCTATATACAAAATATATATTATTTCGTTAAATTAAAATTTCATTTATAGTATTTCAAAAATATATATTTTAATTTCTTTAAATTTTGAAAATTTTTAATTGATATTTTAAAAAAATATATAATTTTTTATTTTTAATTTGTTTTTAACCTTTTAAATAAATACTTTTGAATTTGGTTAAAAATTAATACTTAATTTGTAATGTTTAAATAATAGTATCAATGAGATAGGACAAGATAGGATTCTGCTGTTCCAAGTATTTAAAGATGCATTTTTCAATTGGGATTTTTCGGCAGTAATATGAAAGGATTTGGCTAATTTAAGCGCCTATTTTAAGGCATTTTTTTGTACGTTGAGTAGTAAGTAAGTTGCAGATATTTAGTCTGTTTTTATGCGACATCCATTTTTCTTTGTAGCAGGGGGGTGTTTTGTTTCTTTTTTTTCGGATATTTATTATAGTTTCGGTTTTCTTTTTATAACAACATAAGGTATTGGCGCTGATGTCAAGTGTTTCTTTAAATTTAAGTTAAACGTCCAGCACGTCAGCACAAATAAATTGGAATTCTTTAGTTTAAAGCAATATTGCAATATACGATTTTTGTTTTACATATACGGTATGCAAAAAAATAATTTAAAAATATACAAAATATGTTAAATAATTTGTAATTGATGCTTAATAAATGTTGTATTATATTTAAATAATTAAAACATAAATTTAATCATTTAATAAAGAATTCTTAATCAAATTCAGTAATTTTTAAGTTTTGTTTATATTATTTTTTGTTCAGAATTTTTGTTTTCGTCGTTTTGTTTAGTGAAATTAAAATTTTCATGAATTCATTTAAAATTGAATTTTTGTTTAACCGCGTACCTAACGAATTCCAATTTATTGTGTTCGTTAGCAACAATATTTATGAGCAAAATCAAAAACAAGACAATTTTAAAAATAATGTGAAAAATGTATACCTCTATTTTTTGTTCCTCCGAAACGAATTCAACCTCTTTGCTAATGTCCAAGGATTCGTTGCCAACACCGGGTACAGAAGACTGCAAATAGTTAATAAAAAAAAAAAATAGTTTTTGTTTAATTAATAAGTTAAATAAGCAAATGTGTTTCCATTAAAAATTTGTTTGTTGTGTGTTACAAACGTAGCCCATACTTTTAGCACATTTTGTAGATGCTTTTCAAAAGCCTCCTCCTGCATGCGCATCTCCTGCAGCTTGAGCTGTTTGTCCTCCTGCTGTTTGAACTTTTGAAAGTTCTGCAAAGTTTGCAATTGGCGCAAGACATTAGGATCATTGAGCAGCTGCTTCAGATTGTTGTTCTGCAATGGCATTCAAATTAAAAATAAGAAAAAATTAATATTTTTAAAATAAAATAAAAAAACTAAAATAAATAATAAAACTAAAAAAAAAAAACAAACAAAAATAAAACAAGTGTTAATATAATAATAAAAAATTCAAAATTTGGAAAAATCTAAAAATTTAAAAACCAACATAAAACAAATCAAAGCAGTGGCAACATTGCAAACATTTTTGAATTAGTGCCTTTTACTGTTTTGAAAGCACTGATTTGATTATGAAACAAAATTGTTCAAAGCAAAATGCAACGGTACGGTAACGCAGTACAGTTTGTTGGACGCTGCTTTTGAAATGTAACGAAAAAAGGCAACAAACTTTTGCTGAATTTAATAATGTTTAAAAATTTATAATTAAAAAATGATTTTAATAATTATAATAATAAAATAATTATTTAAAAATAATATAAAAATCAAATTATAATATATTTAAATATAATAATTTTATATTCCAAAAGTTTGAAAATAATAAAAACAATGGCGCATATTCATAGACAATTTAGAGTCTACTTTACAATTTAAGTCGACTTTTTTGACAATTTTTACAAAAAATAAAAGGTCAAAAAGTCGACTTTAAATTGTTTACGAATATGCACCAACACATATTTATCGACAATTTAAAGTTGACTTTAAATCAAAAAAATCAGCTTTTTGATATTTTATTCTATGTGAAATTTGTCTAAAAAGTTAAGGTTGACTTTAAATTGTCTATAAATACGCGCCAATGTATTAAAGGTATTTTAAAACTATTCAATAAAATATACAAAATTTGAAGGTTAGAATATATTAAATTGAATTTAAAAAAAAAATGACAATTTATGTTGTCGAATTTAAAATAAAAATTTAAAAAATGTTATAAATATTATAGTATATTACAAATATTTTAACCCCTTCAATAGTTTTCTTTTTTTTTGTTGTATTTCCCGAAAACAAAATACTATAAAATGCTGTTTTAATCGTATGAATATATGAGGAGCTCATTTCCAAAACGTGATATCCACATAAAAATAAAATGCCTTTATTTACACATATATTTAAAAAAAATTACTACACATTATTATTTAAAAAAGTGAAACACAAGATTTCGAAAATATTAGGAGTGGGAAAACAATTTTTTTTCTAATTTGATTCTACCATTGAGTAAGAGTAATTCAGGTGTTATTAAACCCATGTTCCATTCCATAGCACGTTTTGGAAATGAGCCTCTCATATGATTTTTAATTTTATATATTGTTTTTATTTCTTAATATTTTTCCTTTCAGCAATATTTTCTTTTATTTTTTATATATTCTTTTATTTTTTATATTTTCTTTTATTTTTTTATATTTTCTTTTATTTTTTATATTTTCTTTTATTTTCTTTTATTTTTATATTTTATTTTATTTTTTTCTATTTTTTATATTTTCTTTAATTATTTTATATTTTCTTTTATTTTTTATATTTTCTTTTATTTTTTTTATTTTATTTAATTTTTTATATTTTATTTTTTTATATTTCCTTTTATTTTTTTAATATTTCCTTTTATTTTTTTAATATTTTCTTTTATTTTTTATATTTTCTTTTATTTTTTTTATATTTTCTTTTATTTTTTATATTTTATTTAATTTTTTATATTTTATTTAATTTTTTATATTTTCTTTAATTTTAATTTTTTATATTTTATTTTTGTATATTTTCTTTTATTTTCTTTATATTTTCTTATATTTTTTATATTTTTTTTAATTTTTTATATTTTATTTTTTTATATTTTCTTTTGTTTTTTTTATATTTTCTTTTATTTTTTTATATTTTCTTTTATTTTTTTATATTTTCTTTTATTTTTTTATATTTTCTTTTATTTTTTGTTATATTTTCTTTTATTTTTTTATATTTTCTTTTATTTTTTATATTTTCTTTTATTTTTTATATTTTTTTTTATATTTTCTTTTATTTTTTTATATTTTCTTTTTTTTTATATTTGCTTTTATTTTTTTATATTTGCTTTTATTTTTTACATTTTCTTTTATTTTTTTATATTTTCTTTTATTTTTTACATTTAATTTTTTTATATTTCCTTTTATTTTTATATTTTCTTTTATTTTTTTATATTTCCTTTTATTTTTTTTTATATTTCCTTTTATTTTTTTTTATATTTTCTTTTTTTTTTTTATATTTTCTTTTATTTTTTTTTTATTTTTTTTTTATATTATCTTTTTTTTTTTAATTTACCTTTTTTTAATTTTCTTTTTTTTTTAATTTTATTTTTTTTTAATTTTCTCTTATTTGTTAATATTTTATTTTGTAATTTCTTATTGTTTTATTATTTTTTTAATAATTTAAATTTTTTTATTATTATTTTTTCATTTTTTTTTTTTTTTTCATTTTTAATAATTTTTTAAAAATTTTAATTTGATTTTTTAAAAATTTCTATTGTTTTTTTTTATTTTTATATTGATTTGTTTTTATTTTTTAATAATTTGTTTTTATTTTTTAATGTTTTATTTTTATTTTTTAATGAATTATTTTTTTATGATTTATTATTTATTTTCTATATTATCTCTATCTTTTTATCATTTTTTCTATTTTATATTATTTTATTCCTTTTAAGTTTTCTTTTTTTAATACTATCACCTAATTTATATTATTTTCTTCTTCTTATTATTATTTTCTCTTTTCTTTGTACTATTATTTATTTATTTAATAATTTATTTATTTATTTTATTATTTAACATTTTAATTTATTTAATTTTGTATATATTTTTCGCTTTTTTTTGCAATTTTTCTCTTTTCTTTTAATTTATTATTATTTTGACTATTTTATTTTTTTTTATTTTTTCTACTTTTCTCAAATATTTATAACAAAACACGATTTTTATTTAATTTGAATAATATTTTTGAAAGCGCATTTTGAAAACGCATCGCTGCGCTGTATTGAAAGGGTTAAGAAAACATATGCAAAACAACAACAAGCAAAAAAAAAAAAAACAACAAATTACATCGATCAAATTTGATGCATGTGCCGATGAGGAGTTTTCTCCGATATCATCTGCATCGTAAGAAGCAAAGTCTTGTGGTGCGCTCTTTTTGTATTTTGCAAAAGCAGCTTCGGAATTCTTGGCGCTCTCAAGTGCGCTGCCATAGCTCATGCTGCTGCCGCCGCCACCTCCACCACCACCGCCGCCACTACCACCGCTTGAGCCACCGCCACCACTACCACTACTATGCGCATCGCGTGATTTCAGCGCCGCCGCAGCAGCTGATGTTGTCGATGCAGACGATGCACCAAATGCTGCCAATGCTGCCGCCATTGAAGCCGAGACCTGCTGTGATTGATTGGCAACCGCTGCTGCTGCCGCCGCTGATTCCGTTTGACGCTTCAGATATTGTTGCATGTGTTCTAACTGGCGCAAGGTGCTATTATCGAGCACGTTTTGTGCCTTTTCGTGACTTAGAGACTAGGAAATGTTGATTGGAGGTTGTGGCAATTTTTTGCAAAAATGTGTTTGGTTTTATTTATGTTTTTTTTTTTGGTTCATTTTGTGGGAAGACAAAGAAGAATAAATGAGTTGTAGAAAAAGTAGAAGAAAAAAAAAGAACAAAACAAACAAACAGAAACAAAAATTGAATTATTATTAGTATTTTTTACGTGAATTGTTGTTAATTTATATATAATATAATACAAAATTACAAGAAAAAACTTTATGGACAAACTTACCGAAAGATCTGGCATGCCAACCATTTTGTCATCGCCGCCGCCAGCACCACCACCGCCACCCATACTCATATCCATGGACATGAGCGAGGTATTCATACCATTCGCAGACATATCGCCCGCACCACTGCCTGCCATTCCAGGTGGTGGCAACTGATAAATCGGATGATTTGGATCGGCCAAATCAAAGATGGGCTGTATCACCTCCGGCGCAAAAACATTATTCTTTTGCCATAGATTTAGCACGCGTATGATGCGACTTTTATCCTCGGGCGCACAACGAAACAAATTCGCAAATGTATCCTTCATGTTGCGTGCAAAACGTGGCGCAAATACATCTTTCTCCTGACCGAATTGGTGTCTCGACTGACGCACTATCGAATCGATGACATACAGGCCGGGCACTTTGTATTCGGGTTTGCATTTCAGTATGAATTTCTCGACACTCTGCACGACGTGTTTGTAGAATTTGATGGCACGCATCGCCGATTTGGTGATGGCGCCCATTTTGGCCTTCGAGATGGGCGGCTTCGCTTCATAGAGCCCGGAGAGCTGCAATAAAGAAAATATTGCATGTTTTAGATAAAATAGAAAAATTAAAAGAACTTTTTGAATTAAAAAAGATCTACTTGACATGTAAGAAATATTAATTTTGACACGATATGATTGAAAAGAAATTTGGTGTGAATCTATAATAGAATGGTGTACAAAAAAAACTATATTTGTTTTATTCAGGCACTCAAAACCTTTGGAATATTGGTTCCGGTTCCTAAATTCCCGGTTCCAGATCCAAGCAAAAAAAAAAAAATTATACGGCTTCCGATTTCATTCCATACATTTGTAAAAAAGGTTCCGATTCCGGTTCCAAAAATTGAAACGGATCCGACACAGGTTCTTTGCGGCACGTGACAGGGACTAAAACCCCTTGGAATATCGGTTCCGGTTGCAAGATTTAAAAAAAAAGCGGTTCCGGTTTCGATGCTGTATTCAACCAAAAGAATTATAATACGATTCCGCTTCCAAAAACCGAAACGTTTCCAATTCATGTTCTTTGCAGTACCTGCCAGGGATCTAAACACTTCGGAATATCGGTTACGGTTCCAAGATTTTTAAAATAGCGGTTCCGGTTCCAACATAAAAAAAAGGGGTTACGATTCAGGATCCACACATTTTTAGTAACGGTTCCGATTCCGCTTCCAAAAATCGTAACAGTTCCGGTAACGTTTCCGATGCCGTTTCTTTGCGATCTTTGATAAAGGGTTTTTCAATAAGAACGCTACAAAAAATTGGCTCTTATATCTTTCCATCATGAAATGGCAAACCTTACTGAAGAGAAATGTCAAAAGAGCGGCAAGAAATATGGCGTCGTTTGCTGTCCCTGTCGCTCTACTTTTGTAGCGTCCCTGTTGAAAAACTATTTATTATAACTTCCCCAAACAACATTTTTTGCAGAGTGAAATCAGTTTAGAAACATTATTTCTGTTCTCTGCCCTGTTTTCTGCCCTGCCTGTTTCCCTAAATAATGCATTGACAAAAACTGCGCATTTCTTGCATAGGAAGTCTTGTCCTAGCCGAAACTGAACGATTGGACTGATTATTTTGAAAGGTTTAGTCGTATTTCGTCGTTGTAGAAAAACAAAAACTGACACAATCTATGACTAATTTAAACGTTGACGCCTAACTATCTGACAATTCGTCATTCTAAAATTTGTTTGCCGCATACGCCATTTGATGAAATGCGACTTATATATTCTCTGTCTAATTCTGTTTGCCGTTTATCGATATCTCGTATTAAATCTGAGATATTCTGCATCAATTCTACTCGAAATCGTCTATTAAAACATTCATTTAATATTTTATTGCAGTATACAACACTTTTTGGCATATGCAGTAAATTTCGCATAGAAAAAGGAAAACATTTGCCAACATTTAACTTTTGTTTTGAAGCACAAAGTGGAATTCTTTTGAAATTTGAAATGAATTTAGAGCTTGCTACACTGAAAAGTTTAAGAATTGGTTTGCGCTATCGACTACGCTAAAAATTCACGCAGGTGTGTTTAGTTTTTATTTCTCGATCAGACGTGTGCACAATGGTGTAGGTCGTCAAAAGAGATTCCTTATCAATTGAATATGGAGCAAAACAAACAAATTCTCGTTTTCGTAGAACCCTAATAACTTTTGATCAGTGTACATAAAAATGTGAAGGTTAATAATATTTGTACAAAATATATGCAGCAATTAATTGCGAATAAAATAAACAAAAAAAGCGAGGGAAATTAAGTCGCATTGGCTGATCGGGCCTGACAATGGAATACTTTACAGGGTATATTAATGTGGGTTATTTAATTGTATACCTACATTTTAAAGTTCATTTCAAAAATTTTCGTCTTTTTATCCTTATATTTCCAAAAATGTAAAAGGTTAAAAAAAAAACTAATAAAAAAAAAAATGAAAATAAAAGTGGACGGACCAATTTTCACTATAAAAAAAACTGGGCGAAACACGCCCATTTTTGAAACACACATTTTTATTCAAACAATTCGTTTTAAGGGTGTGTGCGAATTCGACTAAATTGCTGACTAAACTAAATTTGGCTGGTAATGCAGTGTTCGACTTTTCAATTTAGTAAATTTTCGAGTAGACTAAATTGAACTAAATTGGATGCCAGCAAATAGACATATGATATTCAATTAATTATGGACTTTACAATTACCTGTTACCGAATGGCGATCCAATGAAAAGCCGTTCAATTTAGTTTAGTCAGGAATTTATTCGAATTCGCACACACCCTAAATGTAATTACTATATCTTGAATACGTTGACGCGTAACTATACTAGTTATTGGCACGTAAAGAGTTATATAAAAGTGACTTGTATGGGAAATGGGCGTGTCCGTTGACCGATTTGGCTCATTTCTGAACTCAACTTTGGTTAAAACATATTGAAACAAAACTTCATTACATTCTGAAAAGTATTTCCACAGTTTTCGTGTATTCGGACAGCAAGACAGACAGACGGATCGAAATACGCACTTGGCAGGCGGGCTCGGGTAGTGATGCTGATCAAGAATATATCGTCGTTGTAGAACTAAAAGTCACCAACTACATGTGTATAAAAATCTTAAAATTTAACTTTGTTGGTAATTATTACAAAAAGTAATTGATACATTTTTAAAGCTGAAATACTAATTGATAGATTCATATTTTCTAATCATTTGGTACAAATATTGAGCTCATCGTTCAAAAATTGAAAGATATATTGAGATTTTTGTACATGAACAATTGGCAATCGCAATAAATATGAAATGTTAAAATTAATATAAATATTGTTTTTATCGATCAAAGATCAATAAGATTTAAATACACGATACAAGTTTGTAGTACGACATTGAATTAAATAATCTACATACTTTTCATAAACACAGACAGACATACTAACATCATTTTCTGACTGAAAGAGAAACTTCATTTAAATGAACGAATCAACAATCGTCAAAAAACGTTCGAAATTGTGACAGAATTTGGTTGAATTAAAAAAACGCAACGAAATGAACAAATAAAAGAAATTCTGGTACACGTTTCGTTTTACATTATAAAGGGGTAAATTTGACAAATTAATGAATTTTTAAAGGCTTGAAATATTTTTGTTTTTTTTTTTTTTAAATTTTCCCAGTCCAACATGTAGAGATAAGGTTTGCTCTAACGACATCTAAAAGATGTAATATTTTATACAATATCTAATGTAGTACGACAATATTTCATCGTTTATGGAAATTAACCAATAATTACTAAAAATAATGAAATAAACAAAAAAAAATGTAAATGTGGAAATTTATTATTTTGTTTGAACATTTGTACTAATGTATTGGAAAACACGCATTATTTTTGGAGGATACTCTTTAAACAAAAAGAAAACATAAACTGTCCGAACATGGATGGTAGCGGATAACTCAAATTTCAAAGATTGTAATACTGTTGAACTCACACTGAATAAAATATCTTTTTTTATATAGGATGTGCACGAGTCTGCCTAAGGGTGTCTTTCTGTATTCCGTGCTCACGAAAACAACGACGATTTTTAAAAAATCACCGTAATTTAAAATATGTCACTTTCGTCTTAAAAGTGGGTTGACATTTCTTCTCAAAAGTGGGTTTAAATTTCTTCTAAAAAGTGGTTTTTTTCCATCATGAAATGGCAAACCTTACTGAAGAGAAATGTCAAAAGGGCGGCAAGAAATATGGCGTCGTTTGCTGTCCCTGTCGCTCTACTTTTGTAGCGTCCCTGTTGAAAAACCCTTTATATACTCGCCAGTTAAAACTAATCGAAACCTTGTCGATTACTAATGGGGATTTGAAGAGTATCTACCCGCTAATAAATCTAGTAAAAAACTGTTCAGTTACTGGTAGGAATTTGAAGAGTAGATCACTGACAGTACAACTAGGTAAAAACTATTCTGTCCCCAGTAAAATCTATCAAAAACTGGTCAGTTACTGGTATAGATTTGAGGAGTAGATCCCTGTCAGTAGAACTAGTCAAGAACTGGCCGGTTACTGATAGGGCAATGCCCCGAAACCGAAGAGTTTTACAATATTTTAATATTTTCGATTTGCCACTCCCCTTTTCCTGGAATTCGAAGGTTTTGTTTTTAAAGAGGTACCACGTGACCTTGAGGTCACATTTTATTTTTTTTTTTTAATTTTCAGCCTTGTTGGTGATTTCTGTAATTTTGTCGACTTACATTGGGTCACGCTCCCACCATATAAAGGGTTTTTCAACAGGGATGCTACAAAAATAGAGCGACAGGGACAGCAAACGACGCCATATTTCTTGCCGCTCTTTTGACATTTCTCTTCAGTAAGGTTTGCCATTTCATGATGGGAAGATATATGAATTTGAATTTCGGTAGTAAATTTTAATAATTTCGACTCGTTGTTGGCTCGTATATCTTTCCATCATGAAATAAATGGCAAACCTTACTGAAGAGAAATGTCAAAAGAGCGGCAAGAAATATGTCGTCGTTTGCTATACCTGTCGCTCTACTTTTGTAGCGTCCCTGTTGAAAAACCCTTGAAACCAAAACTTTTGTAGCGCTCTTATTGAAAAACCCTTTAGAAGGTCGTGACAATTTTTATTTTGGGAATTTCGATCGGCCCTATAAAGTAAAGTTCTGACGATTTTTTTGTTATATCGTCGTAGTAGAACGAAAAGTCACCAACTACATTTTTATGAAAATCTGAAATTTCAACTTTGTTGGTAATTATTACGAAAAGTAATTGATACACATTTAAAGTTAAAATACCAATTGATATATTACCATTTTCTTATAATTTTGTAGAAATATTGAGCTCATCGATAAGAAATTGAAATATATATAAAGAATTTTGTAAATGAATAATTGGCATTTGGAAAATGTAGTTGGTGACTTTTAGTTCTACAACGACGGTATTTTATATTTTTTTTTCATATTTTTGTACGTTTTTTTGGAGAGTAATTCCTCAAGAGGACATGAATAGTGTTGTTGCAGGATGCGGATTCCATCCTTCTTCGAAAGGTCCCATTAAAACGAATTTGTATTATCATTTTCATAGGTGAGATTGACAAAATTATAGAAATTTTGAATATAATTAGTTTTTGAAAGTTGAATAAAATGAGAAAACATGTCGATAGGTTTACATTTTTGTTGGTTTAGACGAGATATATTTATATCCGATGGATGACTTCAATAAAGAAAGAAATATTTATTGCGTAAACGTCCACTTTTTTTCAGATTTTTTTTTTTGAGAAATAAATTTCTGTGGCTGTATTTATGTGCTTAGAAGGGATTTTCAATATTTTATTATTTTCGATTTGCCATTCTACTTTTCCCGGAATTTGAGTTTGAAAAAAAAAAAAAAAAAACAAGTTTTCAATGTATTGTTTATACTCCTTTTTTTACTCATTTCTACTCGCCAAATTTTTCAAATCTACTCTATTTGCATTGTCCTTTTCATCCTGTTGTCGAAATATTTCCGTACAGAAACATTTTGTATGAAAATTCAATACAAAATATTTTCGAACGAAAAAATTCTGACGGAATATTTTACTCATGATAGGGCTGAATATCTTCTTAATATATCATGTCAATGATTCTGCGCACCAAAGTAAAAGAATTGTTCAGAAAATGTAACATTTTAAGCAACATTTTTTTTTCTAATATGACCCATTGAATGTAAAATCAATAGAAATTCTATCAAATGTATTTTCAAACATGAATATTTTAAAGAGTGTTAAAAATGAAAACATTTATTTTTATAATAATTGTATTTTCTATTAATATATGAAATATATACATAATTTCTAATACTTTAAAAAAAGTACAACATAAACAAAAAATTAATACATAAATCGAATAAATTCTGAAGCCAAAACATATCACACGATATGGCAACGCCGTTGCCTTTGCAGTCGATGAGAAAGTGATGGAAATTCTGGCGGCAGATCAATGAGAAAAGACAGAGCATAAAAGAAAATGAGGACAAGCGCGCCCAGTGCGCAGCAACTGTGCCACACAAAATGTGGCAAATCAGAAACTCGAAAGTAAAAAGGGCAGAAAATGCGCCTTCGCTTTGGAGACCAACAAAACAAAAATAGGAATGGGAGAGTGCGTGTAGAACACTTGCAATAACCGTGAGAGGATAACGAACAACAGGATCCAACAGCTCCAACATGCGACGACCAGTCCATAATAATAAAAAAAACACCTGCTAAACTGCTTTAAATACAAATATTTTTTATATAGAATTTAAATATTTCTGTAATATTAAATTTACAGCAGCACTTACATGCTTGCCCAATCACTTACCTCATTGTTGAAGGCAACGACATTTTCCATTACAGACTCGATTCAGATTCTTTTTTTCCTGGCTGCTGCTGCTTTCTTTCGTTCACACACCACACGTTAGAATTTGGCGCTCGAAAACACTTGCTTCATGCTAATTTTCACACACTTTTTGTACGTTATTTGTTTCTGCTGCTTTTGTGTTATATTTTGCAATAAATTTTGGAAATTTTAATGCAAAATATTTACAATAAAATGCTTAGTGAAAAATTTTTCGGCACCACCAATCCACAATTGAAAGCAAAATGGCGATTTTTTCGGTTTTCCTCTTGTCTGAATTTTTGACGTTACACGATGGGGCACGTTCACAGCTGTAGTACTTCTCTCGATGCGTTTAATAAAGGGTCGTGTTAATGAATAAAAAGGGATAAAATACAAGTATACCAAAAATTTGGTATATATTTGACAATTACTTTATAAAATATATATATATTTAATTCTGCAAGGGGAATACACAAAACAGGAATTCATAAAATCATACAGGTCTCGTCAAAAATACATGTTTTTCAAATAAAAAGTTATAATTACATTGTTTACATAACAAAAATAAAATATCTACACCGAGAGAAAAACGTAGTTAACTATTTGCTAGTTTTCGCAGTCAATTGAAAATTGATATGAAGCGACTACGTTTCATATCAATTTGTCAACTACGCCATAGTTCAAAACAAACATGACAGTTTAAAAAATATAAAATATAAATTGTCTCAAATGTTTTTTTTTTATATTTTTGAACCGTCACGATTGTTGCATCGAAATCAACGTCAAGCATAGACCGTATCAAGTAAGTTATATAAATAAATATAATGTTGTGAAGCCGAAAATTGATGCTTTTATATTTGCCGGGTTTTTTTCCAAGAGATGCAACAAAATATGCGACGCTACAGTGGGCGGCGAAGTTTTGCGCGCAAGATGAAGTCCACCAAGGAAAGCACCTTATGCGATGTCGGCAGCGACCAAAGACTTTATATATTCTAAGATAGAAACTTTGGGTGCCGGTGTAGTTTTTGGGTGCCATCAAAATTGTCACATTTCGGGTATTGGATAATTAGGTGTAATTTTTATCCGCGAGAACGGGAGAACTGAAGTGACAGCACAACAACAAAATATGTCATAGAATTGCTTTAATGTTTCTTTTAAAGCAAGCTTTATTTTTTATGAAAATATCAGAACTTGTAGAATTTTAATCTTCAATTTTTGATATTCTTTGATAAATTATTCATTTTACAATTTGTATATGTAAATTACGTTTCTGTTTTTCACAGACGGACATCTACGCATTTTGTTGTTTTGTCACTTTTCACGTTTCTTCTAAAGAAAGGTGCAACAAGATCGTAACTTGTTCTTACCTTTCACTCTTTGTTTGTGCGGCTACACTAAAAACAGCAACAACAAATGAACGAATTGCTTCAATGTTTCTACGCACATAGAAAATAATTGACGAATTTTGAAAATAAATATTATCAATTTCTTGGAAGCAACAAACGACATTATTATTTTTAGTTTGAACATAATATTATTGATTTTCTATGACATCCTGTGGCATAAATTTGACATATACCATTTTTATTTATATTTTTGAAATTTCATATTTTCTGATATCGTCAGTACACAAACCAATGATTTTTATATGATCGACTACATCAGCGAAACGCATCTGAAGGTGACTCGCGACATCATCCGAATCGACGCTGACCCAAATTAGGCCGCCGTTCTCGGCCACCAGATCGATATGTCGAGTTGCACAATTGACGCAGTGTCGAATCGGTCGCATCGGAACTATATAATAGAATGTTCATAAAGCCGAGACGAGATTCATCTCACTTATAATCGATTTCCGAATTGATAGAGACTGCTTTCGATGTGAAGAACTTGAGCCTGCACATGAGACGTCACACTTGTGCGAATAAAATTAGCAGAATGCCGAGCAAAGAGCCAATCTCATGATCGTCCTGGATTCGTCGACAGTTGATTAGAAGTGATGCATGCTAACATGTCGGCGAACCGACAATGATGTCGATTTCTATAGATTTTTCAAATAAAAATGCATTAAAATGTGTTTTTTTTTTGTATGATTTTTTTATGTTATTAATTTAGAATGTAAAATGTCATTCAAAGCGGAAAATGAAACTAACAATAAAATTATTAAAATCAAAAATATTATGTTCAATACTTGTTTGATAATTTTATTGTTATATTCCTCAATAATTTGATAATAATATTTGTGGATCCATTTTAACATGAAATATATTCAAATTATTGTCGGATTCGACAATTATTTTCTATGTGTGTATAGAAATCATTAAAATGTAAACATTTATGATAGAGTAGAAATTTAATTTAAAAAAAAGTATTACAAACAGCACATTTTATGTTTCTTTTTGTTTTTTTAAATTGTCTTATGGTATGACAATTGCATCCTACGGTTAGGATTTCAGAAAGTAATCATTTCTAAAAATTTATAATATAAATTTTATTAAAAAGAAAAAAAACTATACAGTTATACAGTTGATGAAATTTTCAATATTTTTTTTAATATGAAAATAATCGAAATTATAAATATAAAAAATAAAAATTTCTTACTATTTTCATATAAAATAATTGAAAATTTGTTTATACTTTTTTATATACATTCCCAAGTAACACAAAGTAAAGATTTCGTTACGAATTCTGAACAGTTTCGTTAGCTTGGCAGTAGGTACGTAACGAACATATATGTCGATAAATTTAGAGAATTCCCTGTCCCCTGGCACAGTTTTTCTATGTTTCGATACTTAATTTTTTTTTGTTTCAATGTGTTGGTGTCTGTGCGTGTACATCGATATACAGAATTTGAACACAGAATTCTCTTCATATTTCTACGTTCATGATCGTTACTCATCTACGGCAAAACTAACGAAAGAAGCTAGAATTCGTAACGAAATCTATACTTCTAAGCTCTTCACATTTCTTGTTAGTAATTTTGTTTTTAATATGTTTCCTTAAAATGGTTATTTTACGAATAATTAATTATGGTTTTTGTTTTGGTTATTTGTTTTTAGTTATTTTCTAATTTTTCGAATATTTTATAAATCATAGTTGAAGAAATGTTGGCATCATCTCCAGAAGTATATAAACGAGTTGGTGATTTAACTGCAGATTGAACGCTTTGAGTGGATGTTGTTGCTCTGGAAGAATTTACTTAATAATTGTGTTGCTTAAAAAATATCACATTGAATGACACTTTTTTTTTTTGTTGTTGTTTATAATTTAAAAAGCAATGCTAAGTTTTTTCTCGATATAAATGCAGAAATCCCTACAGAATTCTTTATTCAAATAAGCATAGAATATTTCGAATTTTCTACATAGAATTCTATGTTTGTTTCCGTGCAAAGTCAAGAACAGATTTAATTCTTCGTATCGATATATATTCGCTACATGTAAATCTATTGATCCTGACTAAGTTTTTCTATGTGTTACTTGGGTTATAATTTTTGATAATAATTTTCACATATTTCTGTTTTTTAATATATTTTAACATAGTATATAATAAAATTATCAATCCGAGCAGAAAACCACATTTTTATTTCATTTCATCAAAGAAATGTATTATTCTATAGAATAATACCTTTCAAGGCTATGGCTCCTAACAGAAAATCTCCCTTTTTATATACAATAGCGATATTAATTTAAATTTTATAATATTTGGAAATATTTTTTATTTTGAATATGAAATTTTTTAAAACCTGGCAACATATAAAACGGAAAATAATACTAAAACTGTCAATATTCAAAGTAGGTTTGTGTCTATGCTAAACGTCATTTTGCGACGCAACAAAACTACGGAAGCCATTTTAAAATTTTGTGTCGTTTACGCAACGTGAAGCTATGACGTCAACAACATAGCGCAGTTAAGTTAAATCGTAAAAAGAAAATTTCACGCGACTTGAAAACACGTAGCTTAAAGTCAAAATATAATAACAGAATAAAAAAAACCACAACAAAAGAAGTCGTTAAATTCTTGAAAGTTTTGTTATTTACAAAATAAAATATAAATATATATATAAATTAAAAATATATTTAACCATAAGAGCGCAACAATTTTATGAAAAATGACAGCAAATCATCGTGCACTGGATGCTTCTGATATAGCGCTTATCGAGAAAGTGAAAGGTACCCCATCACTTTATGATGCAGCTAGTCCGGATTTTAAGTTTGCCTATCGGAAGGAGCAGCTCTGGGAAAATGTAGCCTCGGTGTTGACAATGTCAGCGACAGATGCGCGTCGACGTTGGACATGCTTGCGTGACCGATACTCACGAGAACTGAAACAGATGCGGATGCATCCGGAGAAGTCTGAATATGGCTGCAATGATTTCTTCAGACAGATGGATTTTTTGAGGAAATTTGTGCGCAAAAGAAGGTCTGTTTAAGGGTGAACTATGTTTGGAATATTCATGAAATATTTGTGTATAATTTATTATAAATAATTCAAAAATCGTCACGTTTATCGAAGCTAGAATTTCTTGATTACCTTATGTTTTTAAAAACTAAGTACCTGTTTTTATCTGTCATTACCTGTTTTGGAAGCGAAAAGGGTTGCATTTTCGATAAAAAGAAGAATTAGCGATTTTTAAATTTGAATAAATTCCACAAATTATAAAATATATTTAAATAAATATAAAAATTACAGAGAAAGACGTCGCATCGACTCCAAGTACAAGTGCGACAGCAGCTGGGATGGCAGTTGTCTCGACGACTCCACCAAAATGCAAACAAAAATACAAAGCGATGATGATGAAGACGACGACGAAGAGCACGCGGCAGGCGCTGCAGAAAACTACGTGCAGCATACGCAACAATACTCTACAAAACTGGAGGTAAAAACAGCCACCGATCACGAGGACGAGGAGGAGGAGGAAGATGAAGAGGATGACCGCGAAGACGACGGCTATCCAGAGTTTGTTGAAGGCAAGTTGACGGAGGACCAAATAATATAATTTTTTAATATATCTTTATTTTTATTTATTTATTTAGTAGACGGTCAAATAGCCGAGGGCTATGAGGAGTACGTCGAACAACAGCAGCCAGTTGCGCATTCACCTGCCGCATTAGCTAAATATGCTATATCCTGTGTGGGTGCAACGACACTAACGACGCCGCGTCAATCCAGCCAACAACAAAATAATTTACCTATTGCCTATGTCAATAATGCTGCGGGTAACAGTTATGCATTGACAACACACAAAACCGAATTGGCCCCAGCGCAGCAAGTAGCGCCAAATATTAGTAATAGCAACAACACAACAACAGGTGGCGAATCTCTTGCAACAGAGGATGATTTTTTCTGCAAAACCATTGGCAGCTATTTGCGGCAACTGTCGCGCCGACACAAAATCAAAGCAAAAATTGAAATGTTTCAGATACTCGAAAAATACATAGAACTGGAGGATATGTGTCGTGCAGAGCGCAAGGGTTGAGTGTGCATGGAAAAAAATTGATAAAAATTTGAATTAATTTTTGTTGTTGTTTCTTCTTTTGTTTTAAACATTTTGTAAATATTTAAAATCAAAAAAAAAAAAATGTTCTTCGAATGAATTAGTTTTAAGCGAGATTTTAATTGTAGTTTTAAACAATAAATGCATCATAAATATATATGTACGTGATTTTGCCAGCAAATCATTAAGTCAGCCAAAAAAACAAGAGAAACTATATAAATATTTAGCGCAGATTGTGACAAAAATAAAGTTTAGCAGTTTATTTAGCAAAAGTCCTCATTGATTATGTCCGCATTGACGGCCAGACCGCGTTCCTTGAGCGCCTTCGATATGAGTCGGTGTTTCTCCTGGCGTTGTTCCTGTTCACGTCGCTGGGCGTCGAGTATTTCGTCCACGGAAATCTCTTTCAGCGTGTGCTTGGCCTCCTTTTCGCGATCCTACAATTGCAAAAGTAAAACAGATGAAAAATATAGTAAAGTCGATACTTTGGTGTATGCCCTAAAATACTAATAAAAAATTACTTCAAAAATAGTTTAAAAATAGAATAGGAAAAACTGTCCAATGTTTTTTGTTTTTGTTTTTATAGAATAGTGTAATTTAAGGTAAATGATTTGTCCGAGAAAGAATTGTTTGGAGGAAGAGTTGTCTCGAGAACGAATGTGTGAAATTATTTCAAGTCCGGGCCAGAATTTTCTAGGTGAATACTTTTTTTTTATAAAATATTTTTTTTAGAAATGAATTGTGCGGAAAGCTATTGTATCAGGAAAATGTTCTCTGGAGAAAGTATAGTCTCAAGGAATTATTGTATGAAGCAGTATAATTTAAAATGAAAAACTGTCCGATGGGGAAAAATTGTTTTAATGTAAAATTATCGGAAGGAGACTGAATTATCTCAATGAATAATTATCTGGGGAAAAATTATGTTAATGATTATTATTTTATAAATGTTTTCTTTTTTGTTTATGCCCATAACTTACAATCTCTCCCAGCAACACCACATTTTCACCGCGTATTATGAAGACGCCGCGCGGTATATCACCGTATTCGTTACCCACATGAATACGTTCAATGGTTCGATGCAGCACCAGATTTGCAAATTGATCCACCGATCGAAGATAGCCGATTAGTGTGCGTCCATCACGCAGCAGCACCATTAGTTTCTCTATAGCCACAATGAAATCATTAACAAAAACTTTGTCTTGGTTGTACTCACTGCTCGCGCCTACTTACTGTCCACCTCTTCCAGCAAATGTGCCGTCCCTGCCAATGGATTCAAGTCGTCCATTGTTATTTTGTAATTTTTTTAAAGTTTTATAAAATACATAAAATGGTACGCTTAATTCTACGATAAATGAATTTCTTTGAAAGCAGGAAAACAACAAAACAACGTAATGTCAAGAAACGTCATTCGTATATACTGTGCTGCCACATGTTATATTATTATTCATTCTTTTGTTTTATTCGTACACTAAAAAAAATTATGTTAATCAGTTGTGATCCTCAAGGAATTCGGATGATTGGCAATTTTCAGGGTCCCTGGATTTTGCCATACCCTTCTAAAAACGAAAATTGTGACAAAAACGAAAATTTTGGCCGCTCGCTCCATTTGATTAAACCATATCGAAAACTCTCCGAGATCACAACAGGTTTTTGGATTATAACATAGTGGGTGGACAAAAAAAACCGAGAAACAAAATTGTCAGGCGATTTGGAAAATAGCCAAAAATAACAAAAAAAAGTTATGTGATACCCCAAAAAATGGAATTTTTTTAAATTAAAATGCTTCAAATTACGCATTTGAGGCTCATTTAGAACATAACATTCAAACATATTCTTTTATTACAGCCTAAAACATTATCTGTTCTCTAAAAATAATAGTCTGTGGCGTTCTTCCCATTTCAACAACATTATTAATTTTTGTTCAATTTTATTTTGACACCCTTATGCCGGCAAACCATGGTTGAATATCTACAGGTTAGTTCATCTAGACAGTTTGTTGGCACACCGAGTGCTGAGAATGTCACGAAAAAATTTAAAAATACAAAATTATATTGTCATTTTAAACATTATTTTTTGAAGGTTTTTGACAGTGTGTTTTGCTTTTGAATTTCGTCGGATTTAACAAAATTTCACTGCACCAATTCACTTCAGCACTTTTTGTGGTTTCTTCTGCAGCCGCAGATATTTCAAAAATTAACAATTCGTATAGTTTTATTTATTTCAAAATTTTGAATTATATATTTTTTTTATGAGTTTTGTAAACAATGCTTTGATGTTTTGTTTTAAAATTTTCGTAAACAAATGTTGAGTCTTTCAAACATTTTTCAAAAAAGAGTAAATAGCGACTGAATTTTTAAAGATAACATAAAATTTTGTTGCAAATGTCCAAGAAATCAGGATGTTTGCTATAGCAAACATACAGTTGACTGATATATCATCTGACAAATAGGAAGATAGTTGATAAATATTTGGAAAAGGTACTCCATTAGAATTCGCGGAGTAATTTTTATTGAATTGAAAGAAAATGAATAATCGCCATCGTCTTTTTAAATCCTTCGAAGGCATAATTGTAAAATGACTTCAGATTTCTTCGCAGAAGAACCAAGTCCGACCGGCGACGCTATCATCAAAGTAAACTCTGAAAAGAAATATTTTCCATCACGAGTTGATAATTTAAATCACAGGATATTTTATTATCACTTTTACATTAAAATGTAATATTCGAGCACACTCTCAGAAATATATTGTCATTTCCGACAATATTGTAACAATCTTGATGTTCAAAATAGATCTCATGATCAGATTGTCATATTATTGTCGGCTTGACATTCTGATTGTTAATATTGAAAATGTCATGAGATTGTTGTTGATAACAATCGAGATTGTCAATGAATAAAAATGAAATGTCACTCAAATGTTTTTAAAATTTTTAATTGCAATAAATTTAATATGTGTCACAAAAAAGGTCATGTTCTGCGAGCAAGATATTAACAACACTGGGACAGCTGCATGAAGGACTGCTTGCTGGCATACATCATCTATCTGCCCGTACACAGGCAGATAGATTTATTAATTTTGCATATAAATCGCCATCCAAATGGGTCCGAACACATTGCCCTTGACGAGCCTTGTAATTGGTGACTGCAGTATCTGAACAAAATTAATAAAGCTATAATAATTACTAAATTATAAACTTATTAAATATAACTTACAATTTGCTTGATTTTAAAAATAAATAACAAAATAAACTGACATGTATCTCGCTGCCAGAAGATAGAGGTGCCACATAATTACTGTATAATGAAATGACAATCTCATATTGTTGTGGATAAATCGAACGTAAAGAAAACGTACGCCATTTTCCTTTTTTATGGTAGTTAAATGTCAAAATACCTCAAAATTTTGCTACAAATGTCCGAGAACTCAGGATGTTTGCTATCAGTCAACTGTAAATATCTCATTTTTCATTGCTGTTGTGGCAAACATCTCGTAATTATCTGCATGTATGTCATATTTAAATAATATTAATAGTTTTGAATATTTGCTACAAGGCGTAAATTTAAAAGGATAGTTGCAGCAAAACTTTCATAAACATCTTGTTTTCTTAGTGTATAATTGAGAAACATAAAAAAATTAAGTGGCAACATTTACTTCCGTTCCAAGTGAAATCAAATTTCGAACATTGATATTACGAATGTCAGTCAAAACAAAATATGTTGTCATCGGAAATTTTCGATAGACGAACAGAAATAAAAAATAATTAAACGAGGAAGACGACGGCTGTGAGGAAATTTTCAACGTAAAAAAAACTTCGGACTTTCGTGAAAATTTGAAAATTGTGCCCTCTGCAACAAAAAAGCGAGGAAACGAAAAATAATTAATAGAAAATTTAAATATAATACAAAAGCGAACATTTTTGAAAATATAATTTGTGCATAAAACGAGTTTCAACCAGATATAAATTACATGAAATCAAACGACGTAAATATTAAGAAGTGACAAACGAAAAAAAAAAGAAAAAACATATTTACACAAACCGACATGAAGATTGCGTGTGGCTGCCAGATTGGTGGTTTGACTGAATGACGTACCGACAGACAGAATAACGTACAGATTGAACAAATATTGGTCGACAAAAAAAAAACATATACAGGGTGGTGCGCTGATCGATGGTTCTAGTGAAAGTTGTTGTAGTTGTCGTCGACGTCGTGTCGTCGTTGTGTAACGATATTCGCTAACGTTTTCGTTTATCTCGCGTTTATAACAATTTCAGAATAAGAATCGGTGGGGCTGAGGTGGGCGCTATAAGTCTGTCTGACAAACACAACAACTATAACAAATCAAAGCAGCGACTATTAAATATGTTTTAAAATATTAAAAATAATACAAATTTTAGATTTATTTAAAAATTAGTGTTATGAATTGTGTTCAAAATTTTACAAGAACTATTGTAATTGAAAATTTCTTTTTTTGAAGGTGGAAAAATCAATTCAAGCCAATTTAAATTGCATTCAAATCAATCAACCAAACAACAACAAAAACTACTAACTACAATATCTGCAAGAAAAATTCACAATAATGAATGCACTTCTTTGTAATAATAGGCGTTTCGTAAAGAATGCCTTCAGAACATCAACATTCAGTAATTACAACAAATGTAAGTGTTTTAAGTATTATAAAAAATATAACATTTGGAAATTTTCCATTTGTGTTTGTTGCATTGCATGTGTGTGCAGGTTTTGTGTGTGCTCGTCAGCAATTTCTTTTTGTTTGGCGTTGCCCATAGCTAGAATTTTTGTTTATACCTGCAGGGTTGCCAAGTCATTTATTAAAGAAAATGCCAGAAAATAAGAAATGCTGAATTCATAGAAATTAGGGTTGAAATTAATTTTATAGGCTTCGTCGAAATGTTATTAAAATATATAAAATGCCTAATGAGGAGCTCCTGTAAACAACCAAAAATCGAAAACCGTGCGTGGTCACAACTGGTTTTTGGATTATAGCAAAGTGGGCGGGCACATTGAAAATTGTCATGCCATGCGTAAACTAAGCCTAAAATGTACAACAAATATAGTGACCTCAAGGTCACGTGGTACCCTCTAGATATGGGCATGTGAGAGAGTTTTGTGTTTTTTCTCACAAAAGAAATTTTCTAATCACTCACGGCCTTTTTTTTTTGTTCTACTCACACATTTACAATCACATGAGTAAATGAAGTTTCAGTCACAATCACGCGTGAATAACGCTAAAATCACGTTTTCTAATATCTGCGAAATATTCGGCTCACGGCCTTTTTTTTTGTTCTACTTACACTCACAATCACGTGTGTAAATAAAGATTTATTCACAAAAACGCTAAAATCTGTAGCAAGATGTTATAACTTCACATATTTCGATGTTCGACAATTTGTCGAAAGTCAGTATGTTATAGCACTTTCGACATGCGATATTTTCGATAAAATATCACTTTAAATTGAGGTTGTGATAGAGAAGTTAAAATAAATAAAATGGAAATTTTAGAGAAAGAAAAACTATTTATATTAAATTTAATGCATATTGTATAGCCTGCAAGTGTTTATACTAGCAAATTTTACATATTTGCAGGTCAATTCTCTAATATTAATATATTTCCTAACCTCAATTTTAGAACTTAATAAATAAATTATTGATAAAAACCGAATTGACAGATTGAATTGATGATAAAAAAAATAGGAAATTAATAAATCAAACATTTAATTTTTGTTGGCATACATTTTTGATTTCGATACTATTTAAATTAATTTGTCTTGAAATTATCTTTCCTGAAGCTGTGCACCAAGCATTCTATATCATCCACAACATTAAAATTGTTTAAAATTGGGATTAAAAATTAGTTTATTGATCCGGCAAAGCAATATTTCATATTTACTAAATTTTAAAAGTTTCTAACAGTTGCGAAATTTCTTCCAATTTTTAAATTTATTAAATTATTTCATTTAACAGCTTTTTTTTGACAAATAATTCAATACTGAAATTCTATAGAAACGATAACATCACGAATTAGAAACGTTATCGAAATTATATCAATCGAAACTATGTTTATTGGGAAGTTTTTTTTTTTATTTTTCGTATTTAAAATATATTTAACTTTTATGCCAAATTTGTATAGACATATTTATAGAATTAATTGACAAAAAGCTGATTTTTAATATAAAGTTGACTTTAAATTGTCTATGATTAAGTGCCAATAGTTTTAAATCTAAGTGCCAATAATTTTAAATCATAAACACAAATATCTTGTCTAATCGCGAGATTTTTTCCAAACCCGAAAATCCCGTCAAAAGGCTACGGGATTGGCTGCGGATGACAACTCTGCGCTGCATCAGCTGTTGACAGCTGCATTTGTGCGTCCTTGAAATTCACACTCTATGCTTGTTTTTGTTTTCATTAGAAATTATTGCACAATTTTTCACACGATGACGGCAACTACAAGAAAAGTGTTGCCACATTTTTTAAGTTAAAAAAAAAAACACTTTTTTTTTAATCACAACAAATACCGGCGACGTTTACCTAAACAATTGCAACTACAAAATTTTAGACATTTTATTTTTGCAAAATATATGAACTTTGTACTTTTTTTTGCATTATGTACAGCACTTTTGTTATTTTGCGATGTTGCCGCTGCTTTTGAACCAATTCAATGCCGAATTCTTTCGAATGCGAATTTCGCAAATAACTTCGTTGACACACATTTGAATTCTCTGCTGATTACACATACAGACAAAAGTCTCGCAATATTATTTTATTTCCGAATTTGTTTCTTTTTTGTTGCTTCATTATTACAATATTTAAGATAGCTTTAGTTTTTGTTAATTTTCTTATAGTTTGTTAATACAAAATACTTTATGGTTTATGGTATTTGTTATAGAAATTATATGTGCATTTCTATACCTTCAAACGTTGCTAATCTCAAACGTATTTATTATGTAAAAAAAATAAATGTTTTAGAATTTGATAAGATTTATATATTAGGTAATTGTTGTTAGTTTTTATTTGTTAATTTGTTTTTGTTTCTCCTGGAAAATATTTCATGATTATCACCGTCGCAGACCAAAAATATATATTATCGTTGTAGAAGTAAAACTCACTAAATGCATTTATGTGGAAAATTTTAAATTTGAGTTTATTAAAATTTGAGTGTATTTAACAATGTAACAGATGTTACTACGAAGACTATTTATAGAATTTATACAATAAAAAATCTAAAATAAAATTGTTCCAACCGATACAACTGTTGACAGCTGCTGGGCGTCAATATGTCTGCGTCACACTAAAATATAAGCAACAATTGCAAATAATAACAAGAAAACGAAATTTTGAACTGAAAGCGAATGTAAAGCACCCAAAGAAACAAGAAACTTTTTTAAAAAATTACCTCAATTTGCATTTGACAAATTGTTTGCTAATATTTTTAATTATAGCCGATGATCTTATGCAAGGTTAACCAAACAAACAACGTTTGTAGTTTATATTTAACAAATCTACTTTGATGAAAACAAAAACCCTTTTAATTTTGGCATTTACTCAAAATACTTAACATTCTGAAAATCATTGTTGATTGTAGCAAAAATATTGTTTAAGGCGGAGACACTTTATATTTTTGCCAATTTTTTAATTGGCGCAGTTCAACGAACGCTACATTTTATAAAAAAAAAATGCTAAATCATGTAGGAAAATGAAATATCCAAAAATCCTAAAAATACGCATGGCATAGAGCGTTGTGACGTCATAGATATTTGCATGGTTTTATACGTCTGTGTGATTAAAAAGTAAAAGATAATATATGCATAATAAATAAAATAATAAACAATATAAATATGTGGAAATAAAAATAAAATGCAACATGCAGACTTTGATTCTTTTGATTCTCTTGATTCTTTTGATTCTTTTGATTCTTTTGATTCTTTTGATTCTTTTGATTCTTTTGATTCTTTTGATTCTTTTGATTCTTTTGATTCTTTTGATTATCTTGATTCTTGATTCTTTTGATTCTTTTGATTCTTTTGATTCTTTCGATTCTTTTGATTCTTTTTATTCTATTGATTCTATTGATGCTATTGATTCTATTGATTCTATTGATTCTTTTAATTCTTTTGATTCTTTTGATTCTTTTGATTCTTTTGATTCTTTTGATTTTTTTGATTCTTTTGATTCTTTTGATTCTTTTGATTTTTTTGATTCTTTTGATTCTTTTGATTCTTTTGATTCTTTTGATTCTTTTGATTCTTTTGATTCTTTTGATTCTTTTGATTCTTTTGATTCTTTTGATTCTTTTGATTCTTTTGATTCTTTTGATTCTTTTGATTCTTTTGATTCTTTTGATTCTTTTGATTCTTTTGATTCTTTTGATTCTTTTGATTCTTTTGATTCTTTTGATTCTTTTGATTCTTTTGATTCTTTTGATTCTTTTGATTCTTTTGATTCTTTTGATTCTTTTGATTCTTTTGATTCTTTTGATTCTTTTGATTCTTTTGATTCTTTTGATTCTTTTGATTCTTTTGATTCTTTTGATTCTTTTGATTCTTTTGATTCTTTTGATTCTTTTGATTCTTTTGATTCTTTTGATTCTTTTGATTCTTTTGATTCTTTTGATTCTTTTGATTCTTTTGATTCTTTTGATTCTTTTGATTCTTTTGATTCTTTTGATTCTTTTGATTCTTTTGATTCTTTTGATTCTTTTGATTCCTTTGATTCTATTGATTCGCATGTTCCAGCGATCGAATTCCGATTTTTAATAGAATAAAAAGAAACCATAACGAATTCAAATCGTTCAAATCAAAGCAAGCGGATTGAATTAACTTGATAAGCAAATAGTTGTACTTATAAAATACGATCGGAATTCTGTGGAAATTTGGAAGATGTCTGACAAAGAGTTTTGGAAATCAATAATTGCACATTTTAAAATATAGTAGGCTCAACAGAGAAATCAATTATCAAAATAATAGTTCAGTAACTTGCATTATAATTGATATTATAATTAATATAAATGAGCATGCCAATATAAAGCTCATTTTCAAAACCTAAACAAACAATATTTGCTAAAATTCGTATAGTTATCTATCGATATAGTATTTATTTAATTTATTTATAATATTCACATATATTAAAAAAAAAACTTAACATCTTATTATTCACGTTATCTGGTTGATACTAATTTCGTATTTTCTTGTTCGACAAATAATATAATAAAATACAAGATAAATACGATCAAATAAACAACAAAAACAGGTGTTAATTATTCGGCAGATTTTGCAGTTTTATACGTTGAGTGAATAAAAGAAAGTCTTATCAATATTATGAACCACAAGTTCAGATAACGCTAATTGAGCTGCAGTAGTGAATATGTGAAATACCGAGTAAACTTTGTTAAACACTACACTACAAAATAAAAATAATCTGATTATGAATATTCGCTACATAGTTTCTATTTCTACATTATATAACGTAAAGTTTTATAGGAAAATTGTATTAGAAATTTCTGACTGTTTTCAGTTACTTTTGAGTTACTTTTGAGTAGTTTTTCAATGAATTTAAAATGCTATTTGTTTCCTAATTGTTTAGGCAATTTTTAATATATTAAATAAATACTAATATTTTTTATTTTACTTGAATTTGGATATGAAATCAAAAACTTGGATTTTTTTTTAGACTATTTTTGAATTATTTTTTTTATAATTTAAATTCTATTGAAACAAAGGAAATTATGCATGATTGTAGATGAATTTGTATTTTCTTTTATTTTAATATTCTTGTCTAAAACTTCTAAATAAAATTTTTCTTTTTCTTTTTTTTTTTCAGATTCCACCGCCCACAGCAGATCACACTTGGCGCAAAAGTATCGCCTCGATCGCGGAGTCGTGGGACCCTGTTTCCTGCGACCACAAAGCCACAACCAGTATGCGGCTGTTGCTGCGCTAACGCACGACAATGTGCAGTACACCGGCGCCACCTACTACGATACACGTCGAAGTTTTCAACTGTATCATCGGCTGTACGATCAGCCCTCCTCTAAGGTGGAGGTGACCGTCAACACCATGAAGAACAAGCAAAAAGAAAAGGAGGCCGAAATCAAAAAGGACAATATAATGGCGGCAACCGCACGCACCACCACACAAACAAACGGCAAATGCAGCGGTGATGAAACGGCGTTGCTGCCAAAAACGGCCTCGACAGCGGTCGTAAAAAAACCACTCAAAACGCGCATCTGGGAGGAAATTGTGCATTATTATCATGGTTTTCGTCTGCTATTTGTGGACATCAATGTGTGTCGCAAACTCTGCTGGCGCCTGCTGAACGGCAAGACGTTGACGCGTCGTGAAAACAAGCTGCTCGTGCGCACTACCTCCGATCTGTTTCGGCTCATACCATTCTCGGTGTTTATAATAGTGCCCTTCATGGAGCTGTTGTTGCCGGTATTTATAAAATTCTTTCCCGGCATGTTGCCCTCCACTTTCCAAACGGCCAAGGAGCGTGAGGATAAGCTGAAGCAGAGTCTGACGGTGCGTCTGGAGATGGCAAAGTTTTTGCAACGCACGCTCGACGAGATGGCGGTGCAGCACAAGGAGCACAAAAGTGAGGAGGCCAAGAACTTTGATCAATTCTTTAAAAAAATACGCGATCCCAATGAATATGTGAGCACTGCGGAGATTATTAAGAACGCCAAGAGTTTTGAGGATGAAATTACATTGGATTCGTTGTCGCGCGAACAGCTGGTGGCGCTGTGTCGTGTGCTTGAACTCAATACGATGGGTACAACGAATTTTTTGCGTTTCAATCTGCGTTTTAAGTTGCGTTCGCTTGCGGCCGATGATCGCGAAATAGCGCGAGAAAGCGTCGAGGCGCTCGATTTGTTTGAGTTGCAGCAGGCCTGCAAGGCGCGCGGCATGCGTGCATATGGACTCTCCGTTGAGCGGTTGCGTTCACAGTTGCAGGAATGGATCGATCTGTCGTTGAACGAAAAGGTGCCACCCACATTGTTGCTTCTGTCGCGCGCTATGCTCATCTCGGATGACACAACGACCACCGACAAACTGAAGGAAACAATACGTGTGCTGCCGGAAGCGGTGGCGGCACAAACAAAAGCCGCCATTGGCGAGCGCGAAGGTAAAATCGATAACAAAACTAAGATTGAGGTTATCAAGGAGGAAGAGCGCAAGATTCGCGAGGAACGCGAGGAAGAACGCGAAGAGGAGAAAGCCAAGGCAGAGGTGCTGCTGGACAAAGCGCCCGTTATTGATGCAACGACGGCAGCAACTATGACAGCCGCCACACCACTTGCTGCAATGAAGTCAGCTAGTGATACTATTTCAAAGGTGCTGTCAAGTTCTGCGGCAACAACAGCTGCCAACGAAGCTGCCGATAAGCAAAAGAAGGACGAAAGCATTTCCACCAAAGATGTTGAACTGATTTCGGAGGCGCTCAAAACGCTCAGCAATGACAAGCATAAAATGTTGGTCGAAAAGGAAACCATTAAGGATCTGAAGGAGGAGCTCGAGGACTACAAGGAGGATGTACAAGAGCTGCACGAGATGCGCACCGAGGTGCAGGAGCCGGTGCGCGAGAGTCGTGCCGCCAAGATGCTCTTCAAGAAGGTCAATTCGATGATTGGCAATCTGGACAAAGTGTTGGCCGATCTGGAGCAAAAACAGCACAAGAAACCGGTGCCAACTGATAATGAGGCAACTGCGGCGGCAACTGAGCAGTTGTCAGCTGACAAGCAGCCAGAGCTGCCAGCGGAGGACATGGTGCGCATCGATGAACTGATCAACACCATTAAGCAGGTACAAAAAATATATTTTATGATTTTCTATGGACATCACATATAGTATTTTTCTATTTAAGTCGAGGGTGATATTCATTTTTTGTTTGTCTCACGTAAAGTTTTAACAAAAATTGCATTTGAAATTTCAGATAGTATTTTTGCGATTTTTACAAATTCATCTTTCAATTAGTAGCATAGATTAAAAAAGTTAGTAAAGTTCGTAAGTTTGGGTTATTTTCTATGTTTTTCGTTTCTGCTAAATCTTAAATACTAAAAGAGTTTTTAAAAATATTCCAATAAATCTATATTTCTGAAGTTGTGGAACTAATATCATGGAAACTATTTTGAATACTCAAATTAGACCTGACAATTGCAAGAAAAATGTAGTTTAAAGTTTTTTTGGAAAATTACTTTTCTAAAGCGCTATAAATATTATCAAAAGTGACTAAAAGGAGCCTAGAATTTTGATTGAAATTTTTCTTTTAAATGTTATGTGATTGGAAAAAAATTAGTATGCAGTCAAAATCAAACTCTAAAATTATTTTATAAATGAGTTTTATTAAAAAAATATATTCCCCATTTAATGCAGTTCAAGAACACCTCATCGGAGTCACGCCTCAAGACCATCGAGAACGTGCTATCGAAGCTGGACGCCGACAAGGATGGCGTCATCACAGTAGATGAAGTTTTAAAGGTTTGTTTGCTGCGTCGCATTTCTTTTTGCCTGCGATTAACGGCAGCTGTTTTGTTGCACATTCAATAGGTTGTCAACGCTATCGGTCACGAAAACATGATGCTCGATCAACAGCAAATCGATGAGCTGATTCTGCTGCTCGAGAAGGAGCAAATCATCGAGGCGGAGGACCGCATTGAGAAGGCCATCGCCAAGAGCATAAAGGAAGCGAATCACATAATGGAGTCACTGAAACAGGACGAATTGGATCAGCAGGCGGCAGATATAGCACTGGCTGCGGCCAAAAAAGCCAGCGAGGAAATGGAGGATCTGGCGCCAGAGTTGAAGGACAATGCTACGAATTTGGATCTGCTGGATAAGAAGAATAATCTATTGAGCAGTGAGGTGAGTGTGACGAAACCAATTTTTTTTTTAAACATTATATGAAATAATATTTTTTGTTATAGCCTAAAACCACTGAGCCCTCCATACTGGAGGCGGTCGAGAAGCAAAAGGAGAAAATTCTACCAAAAGCAGATATTTCGTCCGCATTGCCGCCGCAAATACCGCCACCAGCTTCAACGGCGACGCAGACGACGCCGGCAAAGGATAAAATGATCTGACTCGAGGAAAAGGACAACGATTTAGATGCAAAGCAGCAGGCAGCAGATAAAGAGCAAAAAGAGCAGCCGAAAAATACAACAAATGACAATAAAACCAACAATGATAAAAGCGAAAAAAAGTAATCACAAACAAAAAAAGTTTTAGTAACTATTAATTGTCTCTAAACAAAGGTAATAGCTTAATTTTCATAAAAGTTGCTTTTTTCTTTGTTGGTGTTATGCTCATATTGTATTTGTAGGTGTTAAAATAAAAAAAAACTGCTGTCCAAATGCTGCAAACAAAGTTAATATCTTAAAGTATTTAATGTATTAATTTTGTTTTCAATATTTGTGCTTTTCGCAGCTTATTTTGTTGTCCTTTTTGTAAAGTTTTCTTCCTTTTTTATACTGTTTTAATTTTTATACTATGAATGTTGGTGTCAATGCGCCGCCGCGTCCGTGCATCATGTGAGGCTGTAGTAGCAAAACGATCTTCTTTCATAAATATGTTTTCTTTATTATCTTTTGTTTCTTTTTTCTATATTCTATAAATCGCAAAAATGTTTTAAAAGATGTAAACAAAAAAAAAATGGCACAAAAAATTGTAATGTTTCATAGTAAATTAACGAAAAAACCGAAAACCATTTGTAATAATTATTAAAATATTGTTAAAATATATATGTGCTATATGCTTATTGAAAAATATTTAAATATAAATTGTAAACATGAACAATACAACATAACTACTTAAACAAAACAAACAACTTATTGTCAACGCAAAAATGTCTGTCCTATAATGAAAATATACAAAATGTAATAATCATTTGTTTTATTTTCGAACTCTTTTGTAGCTGCAGCAATTGTGCAATTATGTGTTTACCTCATTTCCAATAGCTCTTTAATTAGTTGTTACTTAAGGCAGACTTTATGCTTAAAGTTTGCTAATTAATTGGCTAAATGAAACAAATGAAATTGATGAAAAATATCATTTATTGAAATACGAAAAATTATTTTTATATTGTGATGTGTATAATATGCAAAATACTATTAGTAGCAGTTAAGAATTATTAACATAATTAAACAATTTACCTGTTTTATTTATAAATGAACAAAAATAATAATAATAATAAAAATTGATCTGCTTTAATTTGATGTTTTATTTATAAAAATTGAATTTTATTTAAATATTTAATAATTATTTGTTTTTCAACAATTTTTAATGAAATTCAGCGCACTTCTCGTACATTTTTCTAAAAAAGCATTAACCACGTACGCTTACTTTAAATGGGTAATATTTGATTTTCTTAAAATTGAGTTAAAATTGGGTTAACAACTTTTAAAAATAACAGTAAATAACAGCCATGCTGCGCGCAGCATTTAACACTATTTTTGTATTATGTAAAATGATTCCCTGATTCCGAAAATACGGTTTAGAAATTTTAATTTGGCTAGGTTTACCAGATATCGGTCAAGAACTTTTTGTACTGAGCTTTCGAAAAGCTGATCACATATATTTGTAAATATCTCGCGTTTTAAATAACTGTTATGATCAAGTGTTATATCAAATAAAATAAAAACATTTTTAAATCGATTTACTAGTTCAAGAGAAATCGATAGGAGAACTTAAAAAAGGTATTTTTTACGACAAAAATTTTCCGGAAAAATATAGGAGAAGAAGAAATAGCCAACTCTATGGGAAACACAAAATGCCAAGAGTAATATGAAACATTTGGACTTCTGTTAATCATTTAACCGACTGACTTTTTGTGTGTACATTTATTTCCCCTATAGGGAAATAAGTATCGAAAAAGAATATAGATGCTATGAAAATGTTTCCAGTGAATTATTTTGATATTTTCGAAAATTCACTGTGATACCAAATTTCCAAATTGTGAAAATATATCATGGCTGACAGATTTAGAATGCAATACAATCCAAGAAACATCTATACGGAGTCTACGACACACTCGGAATCACACTACTGTCGTTGACTGCATTTTTGCGAAGTATTGAGAAAGTATCGACTGACTTTTTGTGTGTAAATTTATTTCCCTATAGGGAAATATGTATCAAAAAAAGGATATAGATGACGTACTGTCAAAACATACTCTCAACTGATTCGAAATACGTTTCGTTGTTACTCTTTATCTGATTACTAGACCGTTTTTGTTACCAGAAAACGTAACATTTATGAAATCGTATTCCATATACGCCACCGTTAACAGGACATTTTGTTTCTTGGAAACCTAAAACTGAGCAAAAATGATATTTGAATTGTTTCGGACGTTCGATCTTTAAAGTGTTAGAAAATATTTTTTCTTACTAATATTTTTCTTACTTATATTCAATAATTACTAAAAATTAATTATTACACTTACAATTAAATTTTGTATTTGAAATTATATTTGTCAGTAAAAATTAAATTTTTTACAAAAAATTCAGTTTGTTCAAATTTTCTCTAAAAATTCAAATTTTCATTAAAAATATAATTTATTTTTTTTCTAATTTCATAACAAACACACGAAAATGTACCATTGAAAGGATTTAAATCAGATCTGTTTCTGTGCCTGTTGATTGTGTAGCCAGCCGATGCGCCAACTGGTCGCCTCCGGATAATTGTACCGGCGATCGGGTGTATTTTCGTAACGCAGCGCCAGATATGCCTCGCGTTGACCGCTCTGCAACAATTCACGCTGTCCCGCTGGCACCGCCTTCATGGGTCCCTTGAAGCTGCCCATATAATGTCGTTCATCGTTGGACAGATCGTACGCGAAATCGTTCGACTGAGCGGCCGAACGATTACGCGTACGGAAACCGGTTGTGATGAACGATTTAAATGGCGAACGTTGTTGGGAAAACGATATGATGGTGCGCCGAGTGGTGGTCGGCTTTGAGCCGGTTGAAGTTGTTTTGGCTGTTGTCGGCGCCGATTGTCGTGCGGTTGATGTTGAGTCTTTGGCGGGGACAACTGTTGAATCGTTAACAGCTAATGCGTTCACATCGGGATCTTCAATAGCTGATGCGTTAACAGTTGATGCGTCAAGAGTTGAACTTTCTGAAACTGATCCGTCAGGAACTGATCCGTCAGGAACTGATCCGTCAATAGCTGATTCGATTAAAACTGATCTGTCAATTGCTGATCCGGATCCGTCAATTGCAAATGTGACAGCAGCTGATTTGTCAATAGCTAATTTCGTAGTTGTGTCGGAAATTGATTCTACATCATCATTATTAATGGTGGATTCAGCATTTAACGGTTCTAATTCCTTTAGTTCGGATGTTTTTGTGAAATTATCCGTTGTTGATTGTTTTGCATCAGGTAATGTCAGTTTTGTATCCGATGGCTTTAGTTTTGTTTCCGCAGTTTTTAATTTTACATCAATTTTTGTAACTTTGTCTGCTGCTGGCTGTTTAACATGCGATGATGATAATTTCGGTGCAGCGTAATTGGAATTTTTTGATGTTTTTGATATTCTAGAAGTTGGTGATGTCGTTGATACTCCTCCGGTTGATCGGATAGCTGTACCAGTTACTGTCAATATTTTAGATAAACTGACATTTGATGGTTTTGCAGTTGATTTGATTGCATTTGATTTGACACTCGCTGTGGATTTTACATTTGCCGTTGATTTGCAGCTTGCAGCGGATTTAAAACTTGCTGTTGATGCGCGGCTGGTATTTGATTTGACACTTGCCGTTGTTTTGACACTTGCCGTTGATTTGACACTTGCCGTTGATTTGACACTTGCAGTGGATTTAACGCTTGCATTTGTTTTGACACTTGCCATTGATTTGACACTTGTCGTTGATTTGATGCTTCCCGTTGATTTGACGCTTGCTGTTGATTTGACGCTGGCTGTTGTTTTTACACTTGCATTTGACTTGATGCTTGCACTTGATCTGACACTTGCATTTGATCTGACAGTGGCATTTGATCTGGTACTAGCGTTTGATCGGGCACTTACAATTGATCCAACGTTTGGTCTTGCAATGGCCGATGTTGTTCTCAGATTTCTAGCCGTCTTTAAGGACGTCAGCGGCGCAGCACCCGAATTTGCATTCATAATTGAACTTCGTAATTTTGAAGACATGTCGTGGAAAATACTTTAAAACTTGTAAATAATTTCGAAATTGGACATGCGTTAAAAAAATAAAACAATTTTGAATTAATTCACAAAGTGATAATGTCTGTATTTATATAAAATTTATATATTTTAAAATTTCCACATCAAAATAAAGTACAGAAATAGCACGAATATCTGTCCCGAAAATAGTGCTGCAATTTTGGGTTTGGAATTTATTTGGAATTTTTTTAAATACAGAATCTTGAAATGTATATAGATCTTAAAAAATTGTATAAGCATTTCCTTGACTAATTATATAATTTTGAATAAATTTTAATAATGTTTAGATTCAAGAATCGGCTCATTTTATATGATTTTCTGATGCTAACTAAATCGTTTTTTTTTTGTAATTTGTTTAAAATTTAACTATATTTGTATTAAAAATAACTACATATGCTGAATTTAGTACATATGCTTTTTTACTACATTCTGCATTTATTAAAAAAATGTATAATAAAAGCATTGTTCTAAATTTAAAATTTCAATTACTCTTTCCTATTTATTTACATTTAAAATAATATTTTACAGTACGCGTTTCTTGTTTAAACCAGTTAAAAAATAATTAAAAATAAATCACATAGTGCTGTAGAACTCAGCTTAAATAAATAAACAAGAAACTGTAGCAAAGGGTATCCATGAGCTCAACGCATTTCTGTGGCAAAGTAAAGATTAAAAAAAATCCACGAGTTCAAACGTATCCACATATAATACGACTATCATCATCATATCTCCAAAACTAACAAGACGAAAAAAGAAAATATTTTCTTTTGCTTTCATAATATTCAACCTTTTTTTGTTGGTTATTTTATCAAAATTTAAAAATATTTCTTTATCAACCTTTTTATATTTTTCACTAAGACTTTGACGATTTAGTTAAAGATTCAGACAACGTCGTCTGCTCAGTCTGTGCCCAAAATGTTGTGGTTTATCTGCACTGCAAGCAGGTTCATCCTGTCGTCTGTCTCCTCATGCATTTCGTTTGTTTTCTTTTTTTTTTTACTTTTTTTTATATGACAAATTTTGCACACTACTTCTTGTCTGAAATTTATCCAATTTTTTGCACAATTTTTTCTATAGTTTTTGCACTTTTTTTTATAGTTTTTTTTCACTTTTTATGACTTACTTTTATTTGCAAAACTCTTTTTTAAGCTTTCGCTTTGTCGCCGACATTGCATGGTGCTTACATAGTGCCAGCAATTTTTGTCACTTTCCACAGTGAGAAATATATACGCATCAGATAGGGATTGATATCAGCCATCCGTGTGACATATTCTTCTCGAGTTAGTTTGTCCCCGTATAATTATTTCCATACAGGTTTAAAAAGCCGTAGACAATTCTATCCGAAACTATTCTATCACATAAATGAGTATTACCTCTTGGAAGATCTGTCTTGATGTCTCGGGGAAGAATTTTTGTGGAACTAATAGCCTTGCGAATGAATTGCATAGGAACGAAATGTGTATTTCGAAGAAGAAAATTTTCGGGCGAGGAATTGTTGGATAAGGATTCTCCGATCAAAACTATCCGGAGAAGAATTGTTTCTGGAATGTATTGTTCGGGAAAAACTGACATGGGTTTCAAACATTATTTGTTAAGCAAATAATTAACGAATAAAGTATTGTCCGGAGTAGAATTGTTATGTGTTGAATTGTCCGGGCATGAATTGCATAGACAAATAAATTTAAATCGACGATAAAGTATTTTCTCGGATAAGAATTGTTCGGGAAAACTGATATGGGTTTCGAACAATAATTGTTTAAGCAAATAATTAACGAGTAAAGCATTGTCCGGAAAAGAATTGTTATATACATGTTTGGGAAATCGACTCGGGAATGAATTGTCAACAAAAGAGTTTTCGAGTTGAAGTATTTTCTCGGATAAGAATTGTCTCGGAAAAGATTATTTTAGGACGGGTTAGAACTGTCTGGAATTAATTGTCAGGAAGGAATTCAGAAGAATTATCTCGAGAATGGTTTGTACGGGCAAGAATCATGTCGAGAAGGAATGATCAGGGAAATAATAATTCGAAAAGAATTTCCAGAGAAGAATCATTTCTGCACGCTGAAAAAAAATAGTACTGACCCAAACAACTTCTGCTGGAAACAATGTATTGTTTGGGTAATATGTAAATATATATTGTTTGAATGACTCAAACATTTTATATTAGGATGGAAATAAATCATATTTGCATGTATATATTACCCAAACAATAAATATTTTCCTGCAAATAAAATATACTTACGTGATAATAAAATAAGATTCCTTAAATAAAATATTGTTTGGATGCAAATAAATCATATTTGCATGCACGTATTTCCCAAACAACAAATGTTTCCCTGCAAATTGTATTTGTGTAAATAATATGTGCAAACAAATGTTGTAAATAAATCTAAATAAAATGTATTTATGTCAATGTTCCCAAGTACATATTATTTTATACAATAATATTTGATTTATATACAAACACACTATACTAAATTAAACTGATGTCTGTAAACAAATTTTGTTTTAACAAACTTTTTATATTAATTTCAAACAAATATTTCTAAATCTAAATAAATTATATTTTCGCTAAATAAAATTTATTTGCCTCCAAACAAATTTTTATTTATATTTAACAGCATTTGTTTGCGTAATTGTTTCCAAACATTTTTTATTTGTCTCTAAACAATTACCGAGCCATTATTTTTCTCCGTGTGAAAATGATTTATCTAGGAAAACATTTTTCAAGTTAGAGTTTTATCGGGTAAGGATATCGGAAGACGAATCGTCTCTGAAAAACGTTGTCTCGGGAAAGATAATGTCAGGAATTAATTGTTCGTGAAAGCGGGGAAAGTCGGGGAAGAATTGAAAAGAATTGAAAATAATTGTCACTCGGAGTGAATTGTACGGTCAAGAATCAACTAGGGAAAAAATCAACAGGTAAAAAATTATCCGGCTAAGAATTTCCAGAGAAGAATAGTTTTTGCAAATGATTTGTTTCAGGAAAAATTTGTAAAGCAAGACTTTTCTCGGTTAAGAATTATTCAAGATATAATTGTTGGGTATGAATGGTTCCGGGAATAATTTTTTCTGGAATAAATTGTTAAAATATTACCTGTTAAAGTATTGTCGGAAGAATTGAAAACAATTATCTTGGGAAAGATTTTTTAAGCAAAGAATTGTCAGTGGAAGATTTGTCAGAATAAGTATAGCCTATTCAAAGAGTTATCAGGGAAAAATTACCCGGGAAAATATGTCAGGTGAAAAGTTGACTTTGCAAAGAATTGTTTCGTAAAATATTATTGTATAAAAGATTGGTTCGCATAAGCATAGTCGAGGATGAAATGAGAAGGATTATATCGGGAAAGAAGTGTATGGCGCAGAAATGTCCAGAATGATTTGTCTCATGAATGAATTTTTCAGGGATGAACTGTTTGTGAAAGTACTGTGGGAAGAATTGAAAACAATTATCTCGGGAAAGATTTTTTCAGCAAAGCATTATCCGTGAAAGATTTGTCAGTACAAGAATTGACTAAAGTATTATCAGGGAAAAATTACCTGGGAATGAATGTCCGGGGAAAAATCTTCTTTGCAAATATTTTTTTCTGGAAAGCTTATTATAGGAGAATATGGTTCGCAAATATAATGACGAGGAAGAATAAGAAAGATTTATCAGGAAAGAATTGTTCCGAGAAGAATTTTCCGGATTGAAAAAAATCGGGAAAAAATTGTGAGCTGAATATTTTAAGCTCATTTATAAAGAGAAATTGAATTTTTAATATTAATGTATATTGCATTTAATTTATGCAATATACATGGTTTAGCTCAGTGTATTTTTTCTATTTGTAGTTATACTTTTACTTTTATTTCTCCTTCGGTATATTCGAATTGTTTGCTTTATTTTGGATCTGGTTCAGCTACATTAAATTTGTTTGCCTTGATTGTGTGATTTGTTGCGATATTGTTATGTTGCTGAATCACAAGTATTTCAAGGGATATCATCCTGTAAACATGTCTTCGATTTATAATATATATATAACCAGTAACAACAAGCACAAAAATATATTATAGAAAAACCAAAATATACATTTCTATTTTCGATTTTCAATTGAAATCGCATTTGCCGTTGCCAATTGTTCGAGACACCAGAGAATTGTTGGAGCCTTATCAAATTGGTCATGGTTATCATAAATATTTGTAAAGTTTTCACATAAAAAATATTATTTACGTTTGTCGCTTAACGCGTCGACTTTCGAAGTTATTTCATGACTTTCAGAAGTTGCTAAATGGTGACGATTGCGAAATAAAAGTTTCTATAATATTTGATTGAACCAAAACACAATAATGCATAAACTAAATATGCATTGTATTAAATGAAAAGTTAAACTAGAATAAATCGGATGTTAAATTCCAATAGTTAAATCAATCACTTTCAATTGTAATTCATTATTTTATTATTTAGCATTTTACAATCTCCAAAATTTCAATTTAAACATTTATTTCCAATTTATCTGGATAATAATCGACAATTAAATGCGTGCTTCATTCCGAATACATCGCTATGAATTATATGAACTATAAAAAAATATTGGATTTCTTTAGATTTTTCATTTCGCTTCATTTCAGATTTTTGTATAATCGACTATTTAACGTTTATAAATATTTAAATTGCTGGCGCATTTGTATTGCATACTTTTAGCCAGTTACTATAAAAGCGGTACTTGTAGCAGAGCATTTGCGAACCACTTTAATTGCATTATGTGTGGCTTAAATCATTTTTATGATTTGACCAACAGTCATAAAGCATTGATCTGTACCACATAAATGCCCACAAAAATGCAATAAATGTATATTAATGGCACCTAAAAGTATGCTTCAATAGTTTGGTCTAATGTGCAAGTGGTGCATGTAACTGGGTGGTAATAATTTTAAATTTTATATGTGTGTAAAAAGTATTAAAAATAAAAAGAGATAAAATGATAAATATAGAAATATAGAAATAAAGAAATAAATAAATAAAGAAATAAAGAAATAAAGAAATAAAGAAATAAAGAAATAAAGAAATAAAGAAATAAAGAAATAAAGAAATAAAGAAATAAAGAAATAAAGAAATTAAGAAATAAAGAAATAAAGAAATAATGAAATAAAGAAATAAAGAAATAAAGAAATAAAGAAATAAAGAAATAAAGAAATAAAGAAATAAAGAAATAAAGAAATAAAGAAATAAAGAAATAAAGAAATAAAGAAATAAAGAAATAAAGAAATAAAGAAATAAAGAAATAAAGAAATAAAGAAATAAAGAAATAAAGAAATAAAGAAATAAAGAAATAAAGAAATAAAGAAATAAAGAAATAAAGAAATAAAGAAATAAAGAAATAAAGAAATAAAGAAATAAAGAAATAAAGAAATAAAGAAATAAAGAAATAAAGAAATAAAGAAATAAAGAAATAAAGAAATTAAGAAATAAAGAAATAAAGAAATAAAGAAATAAAGAAATAAAGAAATAAAGAAATAAAGAAATTAAGAAATAAAGAAATAAAGAAATAATGAAATAAAGAAATAAAGAAATAAAGAAATAAAGAAATAAAGAAATAAAGAAATAAAGAAATAAAGAAATAAAGAAATAAAGAAATAAAGAAATAAAGAAATAAAGAAATAAAGAAATAAAGAAATAAAGAAATAAAGAAATAAAGAAATAAAGAAATAAAGAAATAAAGAAATAAAGAAATAAAGAAATAAAGAAATAAAGAAATAAGGAAATAAAGAAATAAATAAAAAATAAAGAAATAAAAATATAAAGAAATAAAAAATAAAAAAATAAAGAAATAAAGAAATTAAAAAAATAAAGACATAAAAAATAATGAAATGAAGAAATAAAGAAATAAAGAAATAAAGAAATAAAGAAATAAAGAAATAAAGAAATAAAGAAATAAAGAAATAAAGAAATAAAGAAATAAAGAAATAAAGAAATAAAGAAATAAAGAAATAAAGAAATAAAGAAATAAAGAAATAAAGAAATAAAGAAATAAAGAAATAAAGAAATAAAGAAATAAAGAAATAAAGAAATGAAGAAATAAAGAAGTAAAGATATAAAGATAAAAAGAAATAACGAAATATTAAAAAATTAAGAAATAAAGAAATAAAAAAATTAAAACTAAATAAAAAAAATAAAGAAATGAAGAAATTAAAAAAATAAAGAAATAAAGAAATAATGAAATAAAAAAATAAAGAAATAATGATAGAAAAATAAAGAAGTGAAGCAATAAAGACGTAAAATAAATACTTAAATATTCAAATTTTAAATGAATTTTAACTGCAATATATACTGTTTCGAAAAATTTTCTCAATCTGTTGCCACAAATGCTACCAACCATAATTTCTCCAACCATAAACTCTGCACTGCGGAAGTTTGCACTCAAATTGCATTCAATTCTCATTCAAATTTCAATTGTTAAAATTACTCAATGCCGCACATGGCTCAAATAAAATTTGCATACAGCGGAAAGGCAGCTGGCGACTGTATTTATATTGTGCCTAAAAATAGACACAATTTTCTGAGGCAAATCAAAAAGGGTGAAATAAATAAAAATCATAGTATGGCAACAGTTTGTGTTTGGATTTTTGTGTGTTGAATTTTTTATTTTTACTTTTATTTTTTTTGTATACAATTTTTATGTTCCACTAAAAATTAAATTTTTCACTAAAAATTAAATTTTTCACTAAAAATTCAATTTTTCACTAAAAATTCAATTTGTCACTAAAAATTCAATTTTTCACTAAAAATTCAATTTTTCACTAAAAATTCAATTTTTCACTAAAAATTTAATTTTTCACTAAAAATTCAATTTTTTCACTAAAAATTCAATTTTTCACTAAAAATTCAATTTTTCACTAAAAATTCAAATTTACACTAAAAATTCAATTTTTCACTAAAACTTTAATTTTTCACTAAAAATTCAATTTTTCACTAAAAATTCAATTTTTCACTAAAAATTCAATTATTCACTAAAAATTCAATTTTTCACTAAAAATTCAATTTTTCACTAAAAATTCAATTTTTCATTAAAAATTCAAATTTTCACTAAAAATTCAATTTTTCACAAAAAATTCAATTTTTCATTAAAAATTCAAATTTTCAATAAAAATTCTATTTTTCAATAAAAATTCAAAGTTTCACTAAAACTTTAAACTTTTCACTAAAAAATAATTTTTCATTTAAAATTAATTTGTCACTCAAAATTCATTTTATCACTTAAATAAAATGTTTCAATAAAAATTTGATTTATTAAAACATATAATTTAAATTTATTAAATTAAATTTTTATTTTTTAATTTAAAAAACTGCACAACAGTATAAAAAATTTAATAACTAAATGTCGTTGCCAGAACGGAAACGGATGTGATCAGCGAATACAGTTCAATGGAGTTCAATATATACTTTTGTGTTTTTATGCGCACTGTATATTTTTTTTTGCAATGTGTGAATATCTAAAATGTACAAAATAATTGAATTAAAATACATTTTTCTATGCTGCGTTAGATATAAAATAAGCATTTTTAATTTTAAACGTTTTGTTAGATATTTGGTTTTATTGGGTGTGTATTGTGGCACGACACAACATAAATTGGCGGTTTTTAGGTTTAACACAGTGCATTTCAAATTGGCATTATTTTTGATAATCATTTTGTAGTGCTGACGCAGTTGCTTATTTAGTTTCTGTAGGAATATAAAATGCAATAATATGATTAGATTGGTTAAAAATGTATGTCCATAATTTCAATGAATTTTTATAAAAAGACTACTTAGCGCATAATAAATTGAACTATAGTTTTAAAAAGCCTTATTAATTCACTTTACAACGTAATTATAAAAAAATTTAATTCTTTTGCTCTTTGTTTGAAATAAATAGATTTTATCAACTCAAAATGTTATTCATACGTCATGTGTTACAATAGAATTGTGCTATTTTTTATAGTGCTTCTATTAAATGCATAGTTAAAACTTTAACAGCATTAAAAAGCTTTAGAAGTGCACTTTAAAATGGGATTATCATAAAAAATATAACACAATATTGTAACCATTTTTATAGCATTATAAAAATGTTACTTATACAACATGCTGTATACATTTTTATTATTTTTGCTATTATTTGTTATAGTTCTATTTTAAATGTATAGTTATTAAGCTTATGTCGCAAGCATACATTTCTTAGACATTATTAATTATTTTCTATTAATTTATTTTTTCAAACATTTTGTTTACCCTTTTTTTGTGCTTTTTTGTGCCTTATTGTTCGTTGAAGTTATTGCATTTAAAAATAGCACTATCAAAATTTATTTCATGCTGCCTTTTTTCTATTATACGATCCTTCGTTAAAATTATTTCATTCAGGAAACCTTTGTATTTAAGTTTCTCCTTCAATGTTGCTTCGGTCTTTGTTGATGTGCAGTCTATGAATAGAGCATTATTGAAAGTTGTTTTTATTTTCTATTATAACATTATTATAATATTTACTTTATTTAAACGAACTGCTGAAAAATGGCTGCAACTTCTTAAACTTCCTGTAATTAAAATGTAAACGAAATTACAAAAAATAGTTAATTTAATTAAAAAGATTTAATTTGTACCTACTTCAAATTGTTATAATTACTTTTTATTATTTATATTTTAATTGTTTTTTTTTTATTGTTTGCATTTCATCTGCTCATGTTTCTCTAGACAATATTTACCGATTATTACAATTATTACCGACAATTCTTTCGAAAGAAAATTCTTCATTATAATTCTTCTCTGCATAATTCTTCCTTGAATAATATTTTCCTGGATAATTCTTCACTGTACTACTTTAAATCATTATTTTAGTATTTATCATTCAATATTATATTCATATTTTATTTTTTTTTGCTCATGTTTTGAACCAATCTTTCAATTTTTCCCCGACAATTCTTTCGAGAGAAAATTCATCGCCGGACAATGAATTACCGAGAGACTTCTTTCTCGATGAATTTATGAATAAATGATTTTATGAATTTATGAATAAATGATTTTATGAATTTATGTATTTACACAATTTTATATTAACGATTTTATGATCTTCTGATTGAATGATTTGGATAAATCAGGATTTTAAAAGGTTAGGAATTTTTGAAATTATGAATTTATGTATATATGAAATAATACTTTTATGAATTTATGAACATATGAATAATGAACTTATGAGTTGATGAATTTATTAAACATTTAAGTATATTTTAATTTACAAATTGGTAAATATATGAATTCTATAATTATATATATAACTTATAATAATTTTTAATACTGCTTAAAATGTCTGCCATCAAAAAGTAATTATGCAGTAAATGGTAAAACACAAACATACTACAAAAAATACAAAACAAATTGTAATTAAAACTGAAATTAAAAGCAGCAAAGAGCAAAAAATAAAAACTGCAATGCATAGCAAGTAGAATTGGCAACATTCACGTTAAAATTACCAACTGCAACCAAAAAACGGTAACAGTAACAAAAAAAACGGTAGCAGCAACAACATTAAAGGCGGCAACCATGAAACTTATTGAATCAACGAATGTGACAAACAAGTTGACAAACATTGTTGCAAACATGCAGACATTTTTGTCATTATATTGTTGTCTGTATTTCTGAGTAAACAAACTGACAACGGACAGCAACATACAAAATATATATGCAACATATGCCATGTGTCTCTGTCGTTGGCATCGTTCCGTCTTGGTCTCGTTTGTAAAAACTCATTCGTTTGAAACTAATCAGAAAGAAGAGTAAGAAGAACAGATAAAGACACGTTTCGTTAAATTGAGCGATGGCAGCATAAATTGCAGGGTTTACACGATCTTGAAAAGGCAATGGAAAAGGTAAAGGAACCGGAAAAGCAAAAGAAAAAGAGCAAAGGTAAAGTTAAAGGTTAAATATTAAGGTGAAGGTAAAATAAAGGTTAAAAATAAAGGTAAAAGGAAAGGTAAAGGTAAAGTTGGATAAATGTAAAGGTAAAGTTGGATAAATGTAAAGGTAATGGTAAAAGGAAAGTAAAGGTAAAGTAAAGGTAAAGGTAAAGGTAAAGGTAAAGGTAAAGGTAAAGTTAAGGTAAAGGTAAAGGTAAAGGTAAAGTAAAGGTAAAGTAAAGGTAAAGTAAAGGTAAAGTAAAGGTAAAGTAAAGGTAAAGTAAAGGTAAAGTAAAGGTAAAGTAAAAGTAAAGTAAAGGTAAAGTAAAGGTAAAGTAAAGGTAAAGTAAAGGTAAAGTAAAGGTAAAGTAAAGGTAAAGTAAAGGTAAAGTAAAGGTAAAGTAAAGGTAAAGAAAAGGTAAAGTAAAGGTAAAGTAAAGGTAAAGTAAAGGTAAAGAAAAGGTAAAGTAAAGGTAAAGTAAAGGTAAAGTAAAGGTAAAGTAAAGGTAAAGTAAAGGTAAAGTAAAGGTAAAGTAAAGGTAAAGTAAAGGTAAAGTAAAGGTAAAGTAAAGGTAAAGTAAAGGTAAAGTAAAGGTAAAGTAAAGGTAAAGTAAAGGTAAAGTAAAGGTAAAGTAAAGGTAAAGTAAAGGTAAAGTAAAGGTAAAGTAAAGGTAAAGTAAAGGTAAAGTAAAGGTAAAGTAAAGGTAAAGTAAAGGTAAAGTAAAGGTAAAGTAAAGGTAAAGTAAAGGTAAAGTAAAGGTAAAGTAAAGGTAAAGTAAAGGTAAAGTAAAGGTAAAGTAAAGGTAAAGTAAAGGTAAAGTAAAGGTAAAGTAAAGGTAAAGAAAAGGTAAAGAAAAGGTAAAGTAAAGGTAAAGTAAAGGTAAAGTAAAGGTAAAGTAAAGGTAAAGTAAAGGTAAAGTAAAGGTAAAGTAAAGGTAAAGTAAAGGTAAAGTAAAGGTAAAGTAAAGGTAAAGTAAAGGTAAAGTAAAGGTAAAGTAAAGGTAAAGTAAAGGTAAAGTAAAGGTAAAGTAAAGGTAAAGTAAAGGTAAAGTAAAGGTAAAGTAAAGGTAAAGTAAAGGTAAAGTAAAGGTAAAGTAAAGGTAAAGTAAAGGTAAAGTAAAGGTAAAGTAAAGGTAAAGTAAAGGTAAAGTAAAGGTAAAGTAAAGGTAAAGTAAAGGTAAAGTAAAGGTAAAGTAAAGGTAAAGTAAAGGTAAAGTAAAGGTAAAGTAAAGGTAAAGTAAAGGTAAAGTAAAGGTAAAGTAAAGGTAAAGTAAAGGTAAAGTAAAGGTAAAGTAAAGGTAAAGTAAAGGTAAAGTAAAGGTAAAGTAAAGGTAAAGTAAAGGTAAAGTAAAGGTAAAGTAAAGGTAAAGTAAAGGTAAAGTAAAGGTAAAGTAAAGGTAAAGTAAAGGTAAAGTAAAGGTAAAGTAAAGGTAAAGTAAAGGTAAAGTAAAGGTAAAGTAAAGGTAAAGTAAAGGTAAAGTAAAGGTAAAGTAAAGGTAAAGTAAAGGTAAAGTAAAGGTAAAGTAAAGGTAAAGTAAAGGTAAAGTAAAGGTAAAGTAAAGGTAAAGTAAAGGTAAAGTAAAGGTAAAGTAAAGGTAAAGTAAAGGTAAAGTAAAGGTAAAGTAAAGGTAAAGTAAAGGTAAAGTAAAGGTAAAGTAAAGGTAAAGTAAAGGTAAAGTAAAGGTAAAGTAAAGGTAAAGTAAAGGTAAAGTAAAGGTAAAGTAAAGGTAAAGTAAAGGTAAAGTAAAGGTAAAGTAAAGTAAAGGTAAAGTAAAGGTAAAGTAAAGGTAAAGTAAAGGTAAAGTAAAGGTAAAGTAAAGGTAAAGTAAAGGTAAAGTAAAGGTAAAGTAAAGGTAAAGTAAAGGTAAAGTAAAGTAAAGGTAAAGTAAAGGTAAAGTAAAGGTAAAGTAAAGGTAAAGTAAAGGTAAAGTAAAGGTAAAGTAAAGGTAAAGTAAAGGTAAAGTAAAGGCAAAGTAAAGGTAAAGTAAAGGTAAAGTAAATGTAAATGTTTTTCGACTTTCAATAAAATTAGGTATTTTAGAATTTTTATTTATTTTTGGGGAAAACAAAAAACTTAAGATGGCAACACTGCTCTAGAGTAGTTTAGAGTATGAGTCGAAGAGTGCAGAACATGTCTACTATGTTCTGCACTCTTCTTTTTTTTTTTGCATAGTTGTTACCATGTATTTTTGTTCTCAAACGTAACAACTTTTTATTGAAGGCTCCATTTGCTGCTGTTGCTTCTGCCACCACTGTTCAAGTGTCACTCAAATTACATTCAAACGAAGCACCCGAAAAAATAACCAACCACTGTCATAGTGCGGCATCAAAATTTTAATTTCAATTGCAAAACTCAGCTCTGCCTTTATGCTACTCACCTCCTGTTGCGATGGGGTTTTTTAGGTTTATTTTTATTTTTACCACAAGATGCTGCTTTGTGGTGCAAAACAACGTTTAATGGTAGCAAAAACTTTGCCAACTTCAGGATGTTAATAAAAGAAGCAAACAACAAAAATGGTAATGCACAAAAACTACGAAAAAGTTTGCCAAGCTAAGCGGATCCTCATATTTTTGATTTATTTAATAAGAGTCAAAGAGTTTTATTTAGGAATTTTTTTCTATAACCAGTTTTAGTGTTAGACAGGACTATTTTAACTTTCAAAAGAAATTGTATGCAAAATTTTATTCAATCAAATTTAATTTAACTAATACGTAATTGGTTTTTCTAGAAATAGTATGTATTTCATTCAAGTTCAAACAATTCAAGAACTGTAAAACGAATTAAATTTTGTGAAATTTTAAAAATTTTCATTATATTTTTCTACGTTATACCTTCGTCTAATTAAATCCAATTAATAAATTGAATTTATTTTCTTCTTGTCCGTTCTGTTTTTCTTTTGTCTGCCATTTCAGCAACCAAAACAGTCAACAAAATACCCCACTTAACTGTCACCATATGAAACCGATGCCCTGGACACAGCCATTTTAAAACTATTCACAGCCAAACAAAGCAACAAAGCAATATAAAATCATAACACATTGCACAAAGTGCGCGTTAGAGCGAGACAACTGTAGCTTCTACAGAGATGCCAACTGCACCATTTTCAATTGAAATTGAGAAAATTCCAAATGAAATAAAGATATTTCATATAAAATTGGGAATACTACAAATAATATTAAGATTTTTTATTTAGAAATTTTATGAGAAAATTTGAAATAAAATTGATATAATGGAAAATCTCAATATTGATAAAATTTCAAATGAAATTTTTATATTTCATTTAAAAATGAGAAAATACAAAATTAAACTGAAATTTAAAATAAAATAGAGATATTTCAAATGAAATTGAGATATTCAATTTAAATTGAGAAATTTCTAAATGAAATTTAGATTCTGGAATTACAATGGAACATTTTTGGTATATTTGCAGCAAACTGTGTGTGAAGTAGAGGTCGGCATGGGCACTTTTGACTCACGTTCACTAATGCTTACGACAATAATTTTCTAATCACTCATACTATATTTCATTATTTTAAACAGTCTCACGAAACGTAGGTGGAATTTGACTACTGAGCGTGAAACTTCCCATACAACCCACATTTTTAAAAATTCAATTATGATGTAAATATTATAGGAAATTTGATAAAATATATCTCAGTTTTTAACTTAAACTTAAGTGCAAATTATATAAAAAAAATTGATAATTTTTTGGAAAATTAATCTATTATTTTTCTATAATAAGAATAATACAATTTTTTTTTTGTTTTTTAATATCAAATACTAAAAAAAAAACATAAAATTTTATTTTTTTTTCCAAAACATGACAATTCTGAACTACAAAGCAAAAACAAACGAAATTAATTTCATAACAAATGCAGAACGCAACACTTTTGACTGCAACAGAGCAACAGCGCAGCGAGTCACTGAAGTTCCGAGCTCCGATACGAAGCGCTACGGAGGCGACTGTTACTGTTACTGATGCCTGCTACTTGCCAGCGACACTGACATAGACAACACAGGAATTTTGCATAAAGCGTAGCGTTGCCATACCTATGTTTTTTTTTTTAGTTAGCTCTTTTTGTAAACCATGCCACGTTATGTGGCAACATAATCGCTCCATTTGCATGCATGCTTAATGAGAATTGTTTTTATTTTATGTTTTTGTTTTTGAATTTTTGAATTTTATTTCTTTTTTGTAAACGACACCCACTGAATTGCCATTGTAGAAGTCATTTTTTGCGGGCGTTTGTTTTTTGCGTCTTTTGTTTTCAACATAAATTGCATTAAATGCAGAGTTTTTATAGTTTTCTTTGGGGTTTCATTAGCAAGTATTATAATCAAACCCCCTATAGCTAGGAGCCACAAGTACTGGTCTCTTGGAAATGCTTTGTACTAATAAATTTTGTTTATTAGATATAAATTTTATAACTAAAAATTAAATAATTGAAAAATCATTAAAAATATTGATAAACTGAATTTTTAGAGAAAAATTAAATTTTAAGTGAAAATTTTATTTTTTAGAGAAAAATTTAATTTTTAGTGAAAAATTTAATTTTAGAGAAAATTTTTTAGTGAAATTTTTTTTTTTTTTAGTGAACCATTTTTTTTTAGTGAAAAATTGATTTTTGAGAGAAAAATTTAATTTTTAGAGAAAAATTTAACTTAAGTGAAACTTAAGTGAAATATTGATTTTTGAGTGAAAAATTTAATTTTAGTTAAAAATTAAACTTTAGTTAAAAACTTAATTATAAGTGAAAATTTTAATATAGCCAGAAATTTAATTTTAAATGAAAAATTTAAATTTTGGTGAAAATTTTAATTTTTTGAGTGAAAAATTTAATTTAAGTGAAATATTGAATTTTTAGTGAAAAATTAATTTTTGAGTGAAAATTTTAATTTTTAGTAAAAAATTTACTTTTTAGTAAAAAATTTAATTTTTAGTGAAAAATTTAATTTTTTAGTGAAAAATTTAATTTTTAGTGAAAAATTTAAGTTAAGTGAAATATTGAATTTTTAGTGACAAGTTTAATTTTAGTTAAAAATTTAATTATAAGTGAAATTTTTAATTCATAGTGAGAAATTTAATCGTTAATGAAAAATTAATTTTTGGTAAAAAATTTTGTTTTTAGTGAAAAATTTAATTTTAGTGAAAAATTTAATTTTTAGTGAAAAATTTAATTTAAGTGAAATAAATATTGAATTTTTAGTGAAAAATTTAATTTAAGTCAAATATTGAATTTTTAGTGAAACATTTAATTTTAAGTGAAAAATTTAATTTTAAGTGTAAAATTTAATTTTTAGTGAAAAATTTAATTTTTAGTGAAAAATTTAATTTTTAGTGAAAAATTTAATTTTAGTGAAATATTGAATTTTTAGTGAAAAATTGATTTTTGAGTGAAAAATTTAATTTAAGTCAAATATTGAATTTTTAGTGAAACATTTAATTTTAAGTGTAAAATTTAATTTTTAGTGAAAAATTTAATTTTTAGTGAAAAATTTAATTTAAGTGAAATATTGAATTTTTAGTGAAATATTGAATTTTTAGTGAAAAATTTAATTTTTAGTGAAAAATTAATTTTTGAGTAAAAAATTTAGTTGAAGTCAAATATTGAATTTTTAGTGAAACATTTAATTGTTAGTGAAAAATTTAATTTTAGTCAAAAATTTAATTTTTAGTGAATAATTTAATTTAAGTGAAATATTGAATTTTTAGTGAAAAATTTAATTTAAGTGAAATATTGAATTTTTAGTGAAAAATTTAATTTAAGTCAAATATTGAATTTTTAGTGAAACATTTAATTTTAAGTGAAAAATTTAATTTTAGTGAAAATTTAATTTTTAGTGAAAAATTTAATTTAAGTGAAATATTGAATTTTTAATGAAAAATTGATTTTTGAGTGAAAAATTTAATTTAAGTCAAATATTGAATTTTTAGTGAAACATTTAATTTTAAGTGAAAAATTTAATTTTAAGTGTAAAATTTAATTTTTAGTGAAAAATTTAATTTTTAGTGAAAAATTTAATTTAAGTGAAATATTGAATTTTTAGTGAAAAATTTAATTTTTAGTGAAAAATTAATTGTTGAGTGAAATATTTAGTTGAAGTCAAATATTGAATTTTTAGTGAAACATTTAATTGTTAGTGAAAAATTTAATTTTAGTGAAAAATTAATATTTAGTGAAAAATTTAATTTTTAGTGAAAAATTAATTTTTGAGTGAAAAATTTAGTTGAAGTCAAATATTGAATTTTTAGTGAAACATTTAATTTTAAGTGAAAAATTTAATTTTAGTGAAAAATTTAATTTTTAGTGAAAAATTTAATTTAAGTGAAATATTGAATTTTTAGTGAAAAATTGATTTTTGAGTGAAAAATTTAATTTAAGTCAAATATTGAATTTTTAGTGAAACATTTAATTTTAAGTGAAAAATTTAATTTTAAGTGTAAAATTTAATTTTTAGTGAAAAATTTAATTTTTAGTGAAAAATTTAATTTAAGTGAAATATTGAATTTTTAGTGAAAAATTTAATTTTTAGTGAAAAATTAATTTTTGAGTGAAAAATTTAGTTGAAGTCAAATATTGAATTTTTAGTGAAACATTTAATTGTTAGTGAAAAATTTAATTTTAGTGAAAAATTAATATTTAGTGAAAAATTTAATTTTTAGTGAAAAATTTAAGTGAAATATTAAATTTTTAGTGAAAATTCGATTTTTGAGTGAAAAATTTAATTGAAGTCAAATATTGAATTTTTAGTGAAACATTTAATTTTTAGTGAAAAATTTAATTTTAGTCAAAAATTTAATTTTTAATGAATAATTTAATTTAAGTGAAATATTGAATTTTTAGTGAAAAATTTAATTTAATATATTGAATTTTTAGTGAAACATTTAATGTTTAGTGAAAAATTTAATTTTTGGTGATAAATTTAAATTTTAGTGAAAAATTTAATTATAAGTGAATTTTTTTTTTTTTTTTTTAGCAAAAAATAGAATTTTGTAGAAAATTAAATTTTTAGTGAAAAATGAATTATTAGTGAAAAATGTAATTTTTAGTTAAACGTGAATTAGCCACTGCTTTTTAACCACTGTTTTTATTTTGGTGTCTTTTGATCTTGCTGTACTTTTTATTTATGTTTTACCCTTTTGTGTTTTTTTTATTTCTTTAATTTTATTTTTCTTTTTTTTGCATTTTAAATTCTATGATTCTGTTTATGCTTTCGTTTTTGAGTTATTTGTGTTTTATTTTTTGCTTTTGATTTAATTATTTTTCTTTTGTGTTTTGCATTTTTGATTTCGTTTTCGTTTTCTCTTTTGCTTTTTTGTGTTTTTCTTTTGCTATTCTTTGATTTTATTTTAACCTTTTTTGCATTTTTTATTTCTTTGTTTCTGTTTTTTCTTTCGATTTTGTTTTTGAGCATTTTGTGTTTGTGTTTTGCATTTGTGATTTAGTTTTAGTTTAATCTTTTTCTTTTGCATTGTTCGTTTGCTTTTTATGTTTCGCTTTCGTTTTTGCTTTTGTTTAGATTTTGACTTTTGTTTTTGTGTTTTTGCTTTTGTGATTTCGCTTTATATTTATAATTTTCTTTTTATGTTGTGTGTTTTGCCTTTGTTTTTGAGTTTATAATTTTGCTCTTGAGTTTGTGTTTTTGATTTTGTGTTTTCTCTTTCTCCTTCTCCTTTTTTTTTGCTTTTGTTTTGGTGTTTTTGATTTTGCTCTTATTTTGGTTTGTGTTATTTTTAGTTTTTTCTTTTAGTTTAGTATTTTTGCTTTTGTTATATATATCGATTGTATTTGAATTTTTTTTTCATTTTCGTAGCTGCTGTAAATGCCGAGTTAAATCGTTTAAGTTGTATGGGTGGTGTGACATCACTTTGTCCAATCCCGCCCATATATAGACTATGCCACACTCTGGACTCCGCTGGTATCGCTCTGGATTCGAGTATGATTTCTCTAATTTTTCTTATATTTATCATATTTTTTAATTAAGTAATATTGAAATTTCTGTCATTTTGGTTTACCAGAAAAAACTAGAAATGTGTTAAATTTTACAAACTATGTGAAACATACCCTTTCATCGACAAGTTTACAAATTGTTTCGTTATTTGTTACAAATTTTATATTGCCGAAAATAATTTAAATCAATTTTTGAGTTGAATATTAAAGTGTCTTAATGCCAGAATAACCAATGATTCTATATTTTTCTTTATTTTTATATTTTGTCAGAATGTTAATAACACTTTTGCTATGAATTAAAAATCATTGTGATATAATAAAACGTCACTGTGTAGATTGTGGTAGTCTCGGTTTGAGTGATGAGAAAAATGGTTTACTAAAACATACAATAAAATTCTACAAAAGACTGAACAATAACACACATTGTCAAGCACACACATACACACACAAAATCTCACAAATTTATAAAACTTCAGATAGTTGAAAATTCGACAATAATGAATTAAAACATTTTACCGTCTAATGACACTGACACATGTCCATGTTTTGGAATATGTGGTAAGGCATACGGTGAAAAATCACTATGTTTAAATATTTTGTATTGTGAAAATAATTTTTAAAACTATAAAAAATTTAAAATTTTCAAAAAACCTTTTTAGAAAATTATTTGATGATACTAAAAATACCATAATATTCATGTCTTAATTTGGAATTACCCAAATCAATTTCTACAATTTGTCCAAGAGTAAATTTTTCAATGAAAATAAAATTTCCCCGAAATAATACATATCCGATATCATTCTTACCCAAGAAAATTCTTTGACGTGACATTTTATTTCCGAGTTTATTTTTCCTCGAGACAACTCTTCCATGGCAACAATATTCGTTGAAAAAATATTCTACACCGAGACAATTCTTTCTACAAAAAATTATTTTCCGAGATACCAAAAACAATATTTGTACGATTTGAGGAATTTTCCGGTAAAAAATTTGCTGATTCCCCTAAATATGTTAATCTTAAGGTCGGGTCCCACTTAAAATTAATGATCCATTTAAAAATCAATTTCGAAAATACAGGTATACTTTATAACATTTTAGTAAATTATAAAATTAAATTTTGCTATTTCCAGCTTTCGTAAGTCATCAAAATTAACATTTATCATTTTCGAAATAAGCCAAAAATCACAAATTCAACATAAGCTATATTTTAAATCATTACAAACTTTACTATTCTACATATATAGTACATCTTTCTTTGGTATAAATTTCAATGTGCAATCTATGATTGCATTTTCAAACATTGCACGAACATACAAAAGTGAACAATTTGCAGACAGCCTGCAATTTTCATTAGCCCTGCACGGACCCCATAACTAAATTGACGTCATTTGAGGCCATTACATATGAGACAGAAAGACACATTTGCTCCTCTTTAAATGCATGCCCAACATACTGGCAGCAGCTGCTCGGAACAGGTTAAAATTAGAAATATTTGTAAAAATAAAATGAAAGAAATATCACCCATACGTCAAGTGTCATGTGTTGGCACAAATACGCAAATTGAATTTTAAAACTCAGTTACTTAATAGGTTGAAATACTAAAAAATACTAAAAATACAAAAAAAAAAATACTAAAAATACTAAAAATACTAAAAATACTAAAAATACAAAAAATACAAAAAATACAAAAAATACTAAAAATAATAAAAATACTAAAAATACTAAAAATACTAAAAAATACTAAAAATACTAAAAATAATAAAAATAATAAAAATACTAAAAATACTAAAAATACTAAAAATACTAAAAATACTAAAAATACTAAAAATACTAAAAATACTAAAAATACTAAAAATACTAAAAATACTAAAAATACTAAAAATACTAAAAATACTAAAAATACTAAAAATACTAAAAATACTAAAAATACTAAAAATACTAAAAATACTAAAAATACTAAAAATACTAAAAATACTAAAAATACTAAAAATACTAAAAATACTAAATATACTAAAAATACTAAAAATACAAAAAAAACTAAAAATATTAAAAATACTAAACACACTAAAAATACTAATAATACTAAAAATACTAAAAATACTAAAAATACTAAAAATACTAAAAATACTAAAAATACTAAAAATACTAAAAATACTAAAAATACTAAAAATACTAAAAATACTAAAAATACTAAAAATACTAAAAATACTAAAAATAATAAAAATAGTAAAAATTCTAAAAATACTAAAAATTCTAAAAATACTAAAAATACTAAAAATACTAAAAATTCTAAAAATACTAAAAATACTAAAAATAGTAAAAATTCTAAAAATACTAAAAATTCTAAAAATACTAAAAATACTAAAAATACTGAAAAAACTAAAAATACTAAAAATTCTAAAAAAACACTAAAAGTACTAAAAATATTAAAAATACTAAAAATACTAAAAAAAACTAAAAATACTAAAAATACAAAAAATACTAAAAAATACAAAAAATACTAAAAATACGAAGATGTAAAGAAAATACTAAGAATATTAAAAATACTAAAAATACTAAAAATACTAAAAATACTATAAATACTATAAATACTATAAATACTATAAATACTATAAATACTATAAATACTATAAATACTATAAATACTATAAATACTATAAATACTATAAATACTATAAATACTATAAATACTATAAATACTATAAATACTATAAATACTATAAATACTATAAATACTATAAATACTATAAATACTATAAATACTATAAATACTATAAATACTATAAATACTATAAATACTATAAATACTATAAATACTATAAATACTATAAATACTATAAATACTATAAATACTATAAATACTATAAATACTATAAATACTATAAATACTATAAATACTATAAATACTATAAATACTATAAATACTATAAATACTATAAATACTATAAATACTATAAATACTATAAATACTATAAATACTATAAATACTATAAATACTATAAATACTATAAATACTATAAATACTAAAAATACTATAAATACTATAAATACTAAAAATACTAAAAATACTAAAAATACTAAAAATTCTAAAAACACTAAAAGTGCTAAAAATACTAAAATATTAAAAGTACTAAAAGTGCTTAAAATACTAAAATACTAAGAATACTGAGAAATACTAAAAATACTAAGAAATACTAAGAAAATCTAAGAAATTATAAAAAAATACTAAAATTATTAAAATTACTAAAATACCAACATACTAAAAATACAAAAAAAACTGCAATTATTATTTGGCCAAAATGCCAAATATACCATAAATATAATAAGTTTTTAAAAGTACTAAGGATACTAAAGTGTACTAAAAAATACTAAAAAAGGAAAATACTAAAAAAATACTATAAAGTAATTAAAGTACTAAATATGTCAAATATACTAAAAATACCAAAAATATTAAGAAAATAAAATACACAGAACTAACGAACAAACGTCCTCGGCAAATAAAATATCACTCATACGTTATGTGTGATATATGTACAATGCATTTATTTGTTTATTAAATTATTTTTTATTGAGTTAAATTTGCAATAAAAAAATATTCAAATATATTTTGCAAATATGTTGCTTTACATCGTTTAAATTTGCCAAAGTTGTTGTTTCTGACTTTTAGCCTCATGCATGAATTATCATCATCACAGAAATGCCACTCGAAATATGAATGAATTAAATTAAATTTTCAAATAAAACTTTTGCATAAATTGCATTGTCCTGGCTGCAAATAGTCCTTGCTGCAATGCATTTTATTTCATGCTGTGTGTGTTTCGCATTGACTAGTGTTTGTCTGATGTTCTTTTGTTGAAGGATCCTTATTCCTTTTGAAAAGCTTTTCTTCCACAGAACTCTCTCTCAGTTATTTCGAGTCTTTTAAGTCCTTTCAACTTTTGTCGTTTTATTATTACTTTGTCGGTTTGTTAATTTGCATAATTACTACAAAAAAATCAAATAAATTTAATTTTAAATCAATTATAATAAATTGAAACAAGCCCTGAATAATTGTTGCACTATAATTCATGCTATTTATCAATAAATCAAATCACATATTCTTGTTTAAGGATGTATCTCTTTCATTTTCTAAGATGTCTCTTTTTTTGTTATAATTTCATATTTATTTCGTATTTATTTTGTATTTATAGTATTTATAGTATTTATAGTATTTATAGTATTTATAGTATTTATAGTATTTATAGTATTTATAGTATTTATAGTATTTATAGTATTTATAGTATTTATAGTATTTATAGTATTTATAGTATTTATAGTATTTATAGTATTTATAGTATTTATAGTATTTATAGTATTTATAGTATTTATAGTATTTATAGTATTTATAGTATTTATAGTATTTATAGTATTTATAGTATTTATAGTATTTATAGTATTTATAGTATTTATAGTATTTATAGTATTTATAGTATTTATAGTATTTATAGTATTTATAGTATTTATAGTATTTATAGTATTTATAGTATTTATAGTATTTATAGTATTTATAGTATTTATAGTATTTATAGTATTTATAGTATTTATAGTATTTATAGTATTTATAGTATTTATAGTATTTATAGTATTTATAGTATTTATAGTATTTATAGTATTTATAGTATTTATAGTATTTATAGTATTTATAGTATTTATAGTATTTATAGTATTTATAGTATTTATAGTATTTATAGTATTTATAGTATTTATAGTATTTATAGTATTTATAGTATTTATAGTATTTATAGTATTTATAGTATTTATAGTATTTATAGTATTTATAGTATTTATAGTATTTATAGTATTTATAGTATTTATAGTATTTATAGTATTTATAGTATTTATAGTATTTATAGTATTTATAGTATTTATAGTATTTATAGTATTTATAGTATTTATAGTATTTAAAGTATTTATAGTATTTATAGTATTTATAGTATTTATAGTATTTATAGTATTTATAGTATTTATAGTATTTATAGTATTTATAGTATTTATAGTATTTATAGTATTTATAGTATTTATAGTATTTATAGTATTTATAGTATTTATAGTATTTATAGTATTTATAGTATTTATAGTATTTATAGTATTTATAGTATTTATAGTATTTATAGTATTTATAGTATTTATAGTATTTATAGTATTTATAGTATTTATAGTATTTATAGTATTTATAGTATTTATAGTATTTATAGTATTTATAGTATTTATAGTATTTATAGTATTTATAGTATTTATAGTATTTATAGTATTTATAGTATTTATAGTATTTATAGTATTTATAGTATTTATAGTATTTATAGTATTTATAGTATTTATAGTATTTATAGTATTTATAGTATTTATAGTATTTATAGTATTTATAGTATTTATAGTATTTATAGTATTTATAGTATTTATAGTATTTATAGTACTTATAGTTATTGTTTGTATTTTGAGCCCTTTTAATGTTTAAGTATTTTTAGTACACATTGATATAATTTAATGTTGATTTTACTCAGTCTCAAGTGAAGTGAATTAAGAGCTAAACAAACTGAACATCAAATCCTGCTGATGATAACGATAATGATGATGATAAAGTTGCTGATAATGCTCAAGACGTTGACGATTTAGTTGATGATGCTGACAAAGCGAACAAATAGCATAAAATACCAAGAAATCAAGTGACAAGTGCAGCAGTAGCAGCAGCCACTTGTTGCGTCAGGCGCCATCAAAGACACAAGTTGCAGCAACATAAAGGACAAAATAAGCTGACTTAAAATAACAACAATAAAAACAATAGTAAAAGGTACTACAAAAAGACACTCACAAAGTAAGAGCGAAGATGAGAGTGACAGAGACAAAGACAGACAAATGAAAAGTAAATTTCGAGCAATAGTGGCAACGAGTGGCAGCAACTACAAAATATCCTTAATAAGGACTAAAATATATTGCAGGCAAACGCAATTTAAAGATGCCCAAGTTCGAGCTAAAACTTCATTGAGACATGGAGTGTGGGTCGGGTCGAAGAGGAGCTAAAGGGCTGTGCTAAAAGGATATACTAAAAGGATTCCAAGCAGTGCAGTTGAAACAATGCAAGGATTTGCGAAGTAAATGCTGACAAGCGTGAATAAAACTTAAATACGAAATGACGATTTAGCTGAATAGAATCAAGAAAATGGACATTGAAATGCAATGAATGAATAAAATGTACAAAAAAAAAAACAAAAAAACGCAGCTTAAAAGTGCAGAAAATGTTGAAGAATGTGAAGAATTCGTTAAAACTTTGCAGGACTTTTGATTACTTTTTATTTTATAGACACGAAACATGTACCAAAATAAATTGTTTTAAACTTTTACAAGTTTAAAAATGTTGTTTTAACTAATTTGAAGTTGTTTTATTTGAAATAATATTGCATCATTTGATTATTTAATAAAATATGAAAAAAAACGTTTTTTCTGAAATGAGAAAAAAATCAATTTTAAACAGCAATTAAATGATTTGTTATTTTATTTTTATTATGCATATTAAAATTTCACTTTTTTTAAAAAAATATAATTTGTATGGTTTCACCAAGTTCAAATATTTTTTTTTTGCAAAAGATAAAAATTAAAAAAAATATTTTAAATAAATAATGTCAATCGATAGATGCTTTGAAATAAACAATGAATGCCTTTAGATTACTATTTTATCTTGTACCAATAAAGATTTATAGCAAAAAAAAACGAAAAATGTTGATAAATTGAAAATCTTGTCATGCCAAAAGGGCGAATCTTTTCGTTTTTTTGCTATAACTGTTTCTTGGTGAAAAATAAAATAGTAGTGCAAAGGCATTAATTGTTTGTTTTCAATACACCTATCGATTGGCATCATTATTTAAAAAAAATTTGCCAAATATTTTTCTTGCTAATGATCAAAATTCAAAAAATTCATTTGAAATTAATCATGTCAATCGATAGGTACTTTAAAAACAAACAATGAATGCTTTTACGCTACTATTTTATACTGTACCAAAAAAGACACATTTGCCCTTTTCGTAAATTCTCCTAAAACACAATTCTTCACCAATCTAAATCCTTGCCAGGCAATTCATTCAAAGACAAGTCTTTCTCGATACAATTCCTTTCATATACATTTATTATGCGAGACGGTTCTTTCTAGAGGATTCTTTCTTTAAATAATTATACTGACGAATAATTTTTATTCAGAAAATTGACTCCACAATATAATTCTTTCTGAAGACAATTTATTCCCAGACAATATGATCTAAGACAATTCATTTCTAGACAACATTATTCAAGAAAATTATTTTCCATACATTATTTTTCAATGCACTTTTTCTCCATGTGTTCTTCTTAGAGACAATTTTTCCTAATAAATTCTATCCCGATACACATTTTGCCTACGCAATTCTATTCAAAGAGAATTCATCCCCGAAATTATTAATTGCAGAGACAATTAATATGGGGACTATGGGGCGATTATCACAAGGCAACGTGTCTGAGTGCTTCAACATGGCGAAGCCAGCGCAATCCTTGTCGGTGTCGTCTCAAGTCAACTCACTGGTCACCAGAATTGACAAATTGTCAAATGGTGACACCTCCACTTCGGTGGAAGTCCTCCTCGTGGAAGTCCCTGGAAACGGCGCTCTACACCACCCGGTGTAGAAGTCGGCTAAAGTGAGTGGCGAGCATCTCCCTCAGAGTGAGGGTTCGTGCGTTGGGTTTGGGTCCCACCACGGAAAAAACCTATGCGCCCAATGAAAACAAAAAAGAAGCCTCGGATAACGACCGATTACAACGATGACGACCCACGCAAACGCTTTAAGGACCATGATTTACGGATATGCACCTGGAATGTCCGGACCCTTTATAGGGAAGGTTCCTCTATCCAGCTGGCAGATGTCCTCGAAAAATATAAGGTTGACATCACCGCTATCCAGGAGATGCGATGGACGGGACAGGGCTGTTCTAAACAAGCGTCCTGTGATATCTACTACAGCTGCCATGCGGAGAGACACGAATTTGGATGTGGATTTGTGGTCGGCAAGAGACTCCGCCATCTTGTCTCTAGGTTCACGCCCGTGGACGAAAGGCTGGCAACAATCCGCATCAAGGCTAAATATTTCCATATCAGCCTAATTTGTGCACACGCTCCGACGAACGAGAAAGATGACGAGACAAAAGAGCGCTTCTACGAGCGCCTAGACAACGCATACGAGCGCTGCCCCCGCCACGATATCAAAATCGTGCTAGGCGATTTTAACGCCAAGGTGGGCAGAGAAGCCATCTATTGTCCCACAATCGGAAAATTTAGCCTCCATGCCAACACTTCCGATAACGGAACGAGGCTAATCGACTTCGCCGCAGCACGAAACATGGTAGTTAGTAGCACTAGATTCGAACATTTCGATATCCACAAGGCCACATGGTTGTCGCCCGATCAAAAAATTCGAAATCAAATTGATCACGTTGTGATTGACGGAAGGCACGCTTCAAGCGTGATGGACGTACGCACTATCCGAGGTGCCAATATGGACTCGGATCATTACCTTGTAGCAGCCAAGGTCCGCACACGCTTAAGCGCTGCGAAGAACGTACGGAACCAAACGCAGAGAAAGCTAGACGTCGGAAAGCTGCAATCACAACAGACAACGCAAGCCTTTTCCACTCGACTCTCACACCTGCTTAGACAAAGCACTCCTCCTCTCGATGATATAAGCGCGCAGTGGAATCATATCTCCTGCTCTATGCGTACGGCTGCCGAAGAGGTGCTTGGATTCCAACGCCCCCTGAGGAATCAGTGGTATGACCAAGAGTGTCGCGCGGCCACTGCAGAGAAAAACGCTGCGTACAAATCCACCCTGCAGTCAGTAGCTACGCGAGCTGCGAAGGAGCGATACAAAGAGAAGAGGAGGGAAGAGAGACGTCTTTTCAGGCGTAAAAAAAGCGAGGCAGAAAGACGTGAGTGTGAGGAGATTGAGATGCATGGGGACAGGAATGAGGCTCGAAAATTCTTCGAGAAAATAAGACGCCTAGCCGGAGGTTCAAAATCCGGAGCCTCTTCCTGTGAAGATGAGAACGGGAATCTAGTGACAGATATCCAGAGCACACTGAAAATATGGAGGGATCACTTCTCTAAACTGCTGACCGGTGATGATGACCTCAATTCCACCGATAGAGAAGCAAACCCGGCAACCCCAGTACTTGATGACGACGTTGAGATTCCGCCACCCGACCATGACGAGGTCAGAACAGCCATTGCTCGGCTGAAAAACAACAAAGCCGCAGGTGCTGATGGCCTGCCTGCTGAATTGTTTAAGACCGGAGGCGAAGAGCTAATAGAGAGCATGCACGAGCTCGTAAGCAGAATATGGTCGGATGAAAGCATGCCAAGTGACTGGAACCTCAGTGTACTCTGCCCAATCCTTAAGAAAGGGGATCCCACTATCTGCGCCAACTACCGTGGGATCAGCCTACTCAATATCGCATACAAGGTTCTATCGAGCGTATTATGTGAAAGACTGAAGCCCATCGTCAACAGACTGATTGGACCTTATCAGTGCGGCTTCAGACCTGGAAAGTCCACCATAGACCAGATTTTCACATTGCGCCTAATCCAGGAAAAGACCCTAGAAAAACAGATCGACACCTACCACCTATTAGTCGACTATAAAGCCGCCTTCGACACTCCGATAAGGGAACGATTATAAGCCGCAATGTCTGAGTTCGGTATACCTGCGAAACTTATAAGGCTTTGCAGGATGACCCTGAGCAACACACGTTGCTCAGTGAGAATAGGAAAAGCCCTCTCCGAGCCATTTCATACCGAACGAGGTTTCAGACAGGGTGACTCCCTATCGTGCGACTTTTTTAACTTATTGATGGAGAAAATAGTTCGAGCTGCCGAACTCCGTCAAAGCGGCACTATCCTCAACAAAAGTGTCATGCTGCTCGCATATGCCGACGATATTGATATCATTGGCAGGAGCACAGTCGGAGAAAGAGTCGCGTCGAATGGGTCTAGCGGTGAACGAGGACAAGACGAAGTTCCTTGTGTCAACAAGCAAAAAAGAGTCCGTGCGTCTTGGACAAAAAGCTGATTTTGACACCCACAAGTTCGACATTGTGAAGGACTTCGTCTATCTGGGATCCAGCGTAAACAGCAACAACGACGTCAGCCTGGAGATCAAACGGAGAATAACTCTTGCCAACAGGTGCTACTTTGGGCTCAGTAGGCAATTGAGAAGCAGAGCCCGCTCTCGCCGGACAAAAATAACGCTCTACAAGTCACTCATCATGCCCGTCCTACTTTATGGTGCAGAAACATGGACGCTGGCCACCACCGATGAGAGAGTACTGGGAGCGTTCGAGAGAAAGATTCTCCGTAAAATCTTTGGCCCTATCTGCTTTGCTAACGAGTATCGAATCAGGATGAACCACGAGCTGTATGAGTTATTCGACGACATTGACATAGTCAAGCGCATCAAGATCCAGCGGCTTCGCTGGCTAGGTCATGTCGAACGAATGGATGAAAACACTCCAGCCAAGAAGGTGCTTGAATCGAAACTCGAAGGTGGACAGCGTAGAAGAGGGCGTCCAAATCTGCGTTGGAAAGACCAAGTTGAGGACAACCTGGCAACGCTTGGTATTTCTAACTGGCGTCAGCGCAAAGCAGATCCGACTGGCGCGGCTTCATCTCAGCAGCCAAAACCGATCCACGGTTGTAAGGGCCATTTAAGTAAGTAAGTAAGACAATTAATATTCGCTACGATTCTTTGATAGCTATTTCTATATCAAAAATATGACTTCCTGCGAATGTATTGAATTCTTTTAAATTACAATTTTTCTAAAAGACAATTCGTTCAAAGACAATTCCTCTTCAAATCAAGGTTTCATAACAAAAATTATTTTTTTTGGCAATTCTCTGCCCGAATAAAATTCTTTCCCAAAACAATTTCATTCACGAAAATGTTCCCAACAGAAAAAACTTCTCAGAGAATTCTTCCACAGATAATCCTTCCACAGATAATTCTTCCCTGAGACAATTAATTGCCATGCAAATTTTACTCAGAGTTAATTGTTTCCCGAGACAATTGTTCCCCACAAATTATATATATATTAAAAATAATATTATACATCCATTTTAACGAAATTCTTCAAATATGTATTATTTTTAATAAATGTTTAATATATGTATGTTTCAGAGTAAAATTAAACGAGTGTCTAATTCTTAATGTGATACCCGAATACTCAAAAATCCAATTTAAAGTCCATAAACTGCATATTTTTCCAAACTGGTGCTGTAATGTAAATCATAGTGGTCACATATGTAATACAAAAATAAGTATGCAAAAACACAAAATAAACAGAAAATAATCATTAAAACAATGAACTCGTGCTCTGCTCTTTTGAATGCACTTTCGCTGGCTGTGCCACATCCAAAACAAAAGGGACCAATCCTACAGAGACGTGCAAAATTGGCCAAATTCCAAGTTACAAAAGGAAGCAGAAAATTATGTATTTTGACTGACAGCATGGAGAAAAATTGCAGAGTTGTTTGTGCAAAAATTAAAAATGCTGCGAAGGACCAAACAGATTTAGATCGGATAAGGGCCTTCATTGGATATAGAATGGAATAAAACTTAAATTTAATGTTAGGTAATAAATATTTGGATGTAAATTGGGAAATTTAATTTTTGTTTAATAGCAACGGCTATTTAAAATATTATTAATTATTTTTATAATAATAAAATCTATTATTTTCATATTAGTGATATTGTTTTAATGAAGACCACTTCCTTTTAAAGTCTTGAAGGTCTTTGGCCACTTTTTTTGTTGTCTTCATCTCCCTTTTTACTACAGCCCAGTATCTCTCAATCGGCCTGAGTTCTGGAGAGTTTGGTGGATTGGCTTCTCTAGGCACCAAAATCACTGCATTTTGTTGGATCCACTCTAAGGCCGTTTTGTTGTAGTGACATGAAGCGAGGTCAGGCCAAAAAAATGTGGACACTTCATGTTGGCGTAAAAATGGAAGCAATCTCTTTTGCAAGCATTCCTTCACATATATTTCGCTATTAATTGTACCCGATGTCACGTATGAGCTGCTCCTTTTTCCACAACCGCAAATTGCCTTCCAAACAAGGAATTTCTTTGGGAATTTTGTCATTTTTTTTTATTTGAATTTTTCAGCGACATTTCCTCGAGAATCTGCTGTATAAAATTCCTGCCCAGGTAGCTGAGAAAAGTCCGCTAAAACATAAGTTTCGTCGTCCATTATGCAGCAATCGAATTTTTAAAAAAAAATCTTGGTTCAGCTTTTTAGCTCGTTGTTTTGCGGTTTCATTCTTGACGGCATTTCTATCCGGAACGTTTTGGACCTTGTACGTCTTCAGCCCAGCTTCTTTCTTAGTCCTGCGCACGAAAATTCTGAGCAATCCGCCTTTCTCGCCAATTTCCTTCCGGATATGCTTGGATCTTTCTTTAAAATATTCACAACCCACTTCGTCTTTTCACGATCATGCGGGCCTTTTTTTTACCAGAACCTTTCTTCCGATCAATACCCAGGTCTTCCTTAAAGCGGTTGATAACGCGAGAAATAGTCATAGGGTTAGCCCCTACCTCCTTGGCAATTTTTTTAAAAGACCAACTAGGTTGTTTTTAAAAAATTTTAATTATATTTTCTCGCACTTCCACTTCGTTTGCCATTTTCGGGTTAAATAAATTTTGTATTGACTATAACTGACACAAATTATTTTCTGCCATTTAATTCAGAGCACTATGATCAATTTTTTTTAATTTGAATCTTGCAATAGCACACTATGGAAAGATATGTAACGGACAATTTTATTCGACGCAATCCTTACAACATTTACAAATGTAATTCAGAAACGATCAACTGGAACTCAGAAATTCCATTTGAAATTCAAAAGACAACAATTGAAATGCAGAATGTCCATTTGAAATTCAGAAAAATTCAATTTTAAATTCAGAAGTTTCCATTTGAAATTCTAAAATTTTCAGCTGAAATTCTGAAATTTTCATTTTAAATTTAGAAATCTCCATTTGAAATTTAGAAATTTCCATTTGAAATTTTGAAATTTCCATTTGAAATTCAGAAATTTCCATTTGATTTCATCTGATTTTCTAAACAGTTGCAATTCCTAAAACATATCGATTCCCGAATTAATTTTTATATATTCTAATTTTATTTCGATTCTCATTTAACTTCAATTCATTGTATAAACATTTTGATTACCAAATAATGTCTAGAATATTAATAATTTAAAATTCTAAATAAGATTCTATAATTAAATTTTAATTCCATTATGAAATTTATTTTTATGAATTAAAGATTAAATTTTGCTAATACTTTTAATTCAGATTTCGCTGATTCCATTGTATTTATTTTGTTTACATCAATTATTTAGATTTTTTTTTCATTTTGAAAAATTTTTTGTATATCTTTTTGTATTTTTCAGTTTTTGGCCAACTTCATGGCCGCATGTTGATGCCATTGCTTTGGCGCTGCGCATAAACAAGGTTGCCGACTTGGCCGTTCACAGGCCAACATTCGCCGTCGTCCTGCTGTGACACAAATTTAGTTACTGGACAAAAACCAGAAAAATCGCAGCACAAACAAACCGTACAAAAAAAAAATGGAAAACAGAAAAACGTGACAGCTCAGTAGACATTGTGTCAGACAGCGATGCCATCGAGTGGGCGACAAATGCAGTCAGCATGGTTTAATTCATGATTCCACTGTCTTTTCGAATATAAATTTTTGTTGGTTCATATAAAAACTTGAGAGTCAAATTGTTGGCGACATTTTGCATATCATAAAAATGTCATTAAAATGCTTTTAAGAAAAATACTAAAGAATATTTGGAAATTTGTGTGTGTTATATGGTTAAATTTATGAAATGTATGGGAATATAGAATTGGGAAAGTACTGAAAAATATTCCTGTGAAAAAATGTTGACGCTAAATAAATTATATTTTCATATTTTGGTACTGTTTTGTAATTAATTTAAAAAGCCGTAAAAAGGACGAAAATTGTTTTAATATTAACAGTTTTAAATTAGTACACAAAGAGAAATGTTCTCATTAATCATGTATTATACACATACATTTTTCAAAAATTAATACTGATATCCAGCCAAGAATAAGTAATCATAATGATTTGATTTTTATTCATAATATATGATTATATTATGATTATTATGATTAATTGAATAAAATCATGCGTATGTTTACTCATGTTTTGTGTACAATTTTTAAGTCATGAGTAATTGGAATAGCTTCTGGAACGCATTTTATAATTTATTATTCATAATTTCCAAATATCCGTACCCTCCAGACGAAAAAAGAAGTACAAAGAAGAAAGAAAAAAATACACAGAAGAAAGTGTGAAAAATCAAATTTGAAAATATAATAAGTCAGTAGACAAAGGAAACGAGCATTTGAAAATAAATAAAATTCTTTGGTTAAACTTATTTGTCTTTTAAATTTCTCATTTATTTTTATATGACGCATTTTTTACTTTATGGAGGTGAATTGTGAATTTTGAATATTTATATGCAATACGTAACAGAAGTTTTGAATAAATATTCATAACTAGCTGGACCCGTGCACGACTCGTGCAAAGATTTTGTGAATGCAAGGATTTGGAGCAATTTTATTAATATAACAAACATTGTAATGAAATTTTTTTTTTTATTATTTATATCAGGGACCTGTGCTTCGCTGTGAACGTTTTTATTGGTTTTATAAATGTAGTGACCAAAACAATGATAATTCTCCGCCAAAACAACTTTTCTCAAAGGCAATTCATTCTCAGACTGTGCTTCCCCGTAAAATGTTTCGCCGTACAATTCTTTCCAGTAGAAGTCTCCCGTAAAATTCTTCCCCATAGAACGCATTCCCGTAGAATTCTTCCCGGTAGAATTATTTCCCGTAGAATTCATCCCTGTAGAGATTTTTCCAGTAGAAGTTTTAGTGTGGTTAGTTTCCGTGTGGTGAGTTTAGATGTGCTGAATATTGGTTGGTGAGTTTTAGTGTGGTGAATTTAATTGTGGTGAATTTTAGTGTGGTGAGTTTAAGAGTGGTGAGATTTAGTGTGGTGAGTTTTAGTGTGGAGAATTTTATGTGGTGAGTTTTAGTGTGGTGAGTTTTAGTGTGGTGAATTTTAGTGTTGTGAATTTTATTGTGGTGAGTTTTAGTGTGGTGAATTTTATTGTGGTGAGTTTTAGTGTGGTGAGTTTTAGTGTGGTGAATTTTAGTGTGGTGAGTTTTAGTGTGGTGAGTTTTAGTGTGATGAATTTTTGTGTGGTGAGTTTTAGTGTGGTGAATTTTATTGTGGTGAGTTTTAGTGTGGTGACTTTTTTTTGTTTTTGTTTCGTTTTTCTTTTCTTTTTTTGTTTTTCCTTTAGTTTGTATTTTACTTTTTTGTTATTGCTATTGTTTTTGTATTTTTGCTTTTGTTTTCTGCTTTTGATTTTGTGTTTTTGCTTTTAATTTTTTTTTTGTGTTTCAGTGTTTTGTTTCATCTTCGTAGCTGCCGACAGTGCCGAGTTATATCGTCTTTAAAGTTTGGGTTGTATGGGAGGTACCACGCCCCTTTGTCCAATCCCTCCCATATATAGCCTATCATTCCTTTCAGACCATACCGCATCTGTGGTAAAAATTTTATGAATGAGCCGTTTAGACGGAGATGCGGAACAAACAAACCAACAAACAATCAGAATTATATATTAATAGGATTCCGATATTAATCATTAATAACAAAATGTATGAAACCTATTCATAATAAATACATAGTGATTTATAATTTTTTATTCATGAGTTTTTTAATTTTTTTAGTATTATACATAGTTCATGAGTATAATTAATAAATAAATAATTCGAGAAAAATAGGTTTTATTCATAAATCATCACCCAGTCGGCCTGATTTATAATTATCGTAAATTACGATCATTTGGCGATACAAAATAATCATACATATATAACGAGTTTATAATCGTATTTTACGATCATAGACGATCGAAATTTCATCATATATGAGTGTATTTAGATCGTTTATGATACCTCGTTACGATGGACAAATTAAGAATGAAATTGTATGCGTTTTCGAATCATTTACGATTCTTGTATACTATTAAATTATTCATTATTTACGAATATTTGCTATCATTAATTATATCGTTTATGATAATTTGGCCAGTAAAAAATTTTCTCCGTGTAATATATTAAATTATTACTAATTTTGCCTGGAATAGATACAGAACAGAAAATCATATCATTTTTTTGAGTATTTAAAATATATATTAATTATGAATTGATACTGTAACAGAAACTGAAACCATCATGAACTAATCATTCTCGACATATAACTGGATTGCACTAGAATGCATTTGCCCTATTGAAAATGTTTGTCATGTAACTGGAAAATAAAATTTTTGTTTGGTTCATTTTATTTCGGATAATTGTTGGACAAACAAATAACAAATTAGTTGCTATAACTAATACATTTTCAAAATAAATGATTCAGTTTTTATAAATATCAAATTAGTTTCTTGTAGCTGAAAATTGAAAGGCTAAACAAATATGAAACATGGAAATTAAAGATAACATAAAAATTAACAATAAAGAAACATACAAAAGATAAATAAGAGGTTGCGTCAACAAAACATTGCGCCAGGTACCTACTTTTTCGAAATAACTAACTCTATGATTTTGACTATGCCAACCACATATTTATTCTTTAAAATTAATTGAAATTTAGAAAGATTAATCAGAAATTTCGGACTGTTTAAATTGATTTTAGAATGTTTAAATAGATTTCAGGAAGAAAAAAATAATATTTTTGAATATTTCGAAAAATACAGACAAATTTAGTGAAATTACAATATGTAATCTTTTCGATATCATTACGAGATCAATGTGAGATACAGATGATTTCACACGATGTTGAACATTTTCTCCTAGCGATATTGATCGCCAAATTGAATCTACGTGAAATAATTTATAAATAATGGTTTTTTTACTATTAAAAATAGTCAATAGGATAAATTATTATTTTAATCGGAAAATACCATTAAATACTAGAAAATACCATGACATTGCCATTGAGTTTATATGAAAAGATTTATTTTTTGTATATTTTATGTATACTATAATTGTCCTATTGACCAATTTTAATGGGATTTGAGGGAATTTTTGTCTGGGTGTAGTTATTGAAAAACCCATTATGCCATACGTATTGATATGGTTACGAGATCAATACGAGAAGAAGGCGAATTCACGATATCGGAAATTTTCTCGTAGCGATATAGAGTCTCAAAATGAACATATCGTCGTTGTAAAACGAAAAGTCACCAAATAAATTTTCAAAATGCCAAATATTCATTTACAAAAGTCTTTATAAATCTGTCTATTTTTAATCGATGATATCAATTTTTTTACCACATGATAAGAAAATGTAAATCTATCAATTGATATTTCAACTTTTAAAATGCATCAATTATTTTTTATAATATTAATCAACAAACTCGGAATTTAAGTTTTTCATAAAAATATATTTGGTGACTTTTCGTTCTACAACGACGATATATGGTAGGTTGATATCGATGCGATTTGTCGAAGTATTTTTATACGAGACATTTTTTGAAATCAAAACTATATCGAAAATATAAAATAATTTTTACATTTTTGATGTAAATTTATCTCTTTTTGATTTCCATTTTTCAGTTTCTGAATTTATTTTGCCTCTTTTTGACTGTGTAATATGTTTGAGAAAGAATTTAAATTTTCCATCATTTAATGCACTTTTTATCGTTGCAATGCCTACAAATCAATTGAATATAGTTTAAATATTTACTGGATAGAATCATAGGATTATATTTAACCCTTCTGCACAAATTGGGTCAACATGATCTAATATTTCTTGAATGTCACGATTTTAGATATTTTTGGTGTATAAAATATATATATGTTTTGTTCTTGTTTTTATTCAGTTTTGTTTCAAATAATTGAAGGTAAATAAATTTACCAAAAAAAAAAAAAACATATCCAATTATATTTTCATGGCAATGAGTGGGTTAATTTGATCCAATTTGAATAGAAGAACATACCTCTTCTATTCAAATTGGATCAAAAAAATGAAATGTGTGCAGAAGGGTTAAAAGGAATTTCAGCAGTATTAAAAAATGTAAAAAAAAACAAACTAAGCACTAAAACCACTAAAATTTCGTTGAATATTGAAATAAAAAATACGTTCGAAGCATTTACAGCAGCTCCAAAAACTAAGCCACAGAAAAAACCAATAAACGGAAAAAGCGCAAAAAATACACTAAAAAAACCGGAATATAACAATTAAATTCAATTACAATTCAACTCAATGGAAGACTTTGCAATGCGAAGAATTTTCGTGGGAAATTGACAGCGCATGAGAAATGCAAATTAAATTGCATGGGTACAGTAAGTAATGGAAAATATAAAAAAAACGAAAAAATATTATTAAAAAAGAAAAAAACATAAAGGTAAATAAAACAGGTGTAGCAAAAAAATATTGAATAGAACTTATTACGGTCGAGCACTTTCAAAAACCTAATAGCAAAATATTGAAATGAAACAATTTTTTGTAATTTTTTGTTTTTGGTTTATTTCACATTTTATTTATGTTTTATATATTAATATATTTTTTTATTCATAGTTTATGTTGTCAGTTTTTATATTATATTTTTTTTTGTGTAATGCTCTTTATTGCCGTAGCTTTCAACATTTTTTTTTTGTGAATATTACACTTATTATTTTAAATAATAATTATTATTATTTTAAATTTATATAGTACTATTTTTGGTTTGAATTTTAAAAACTGCTAATTTTTACACACGATTCTTTATTTATTACATTTACACTAATCTATTTAGATTAACGACAATACTTGATAAATACTTATAAAATACTTACACAATACTTATCTAATACTTATAGAATACTAAAATAATTTTTAATTATTAAATCTTGGTTTGTGGTACACTCAAAAAATAATATACTATAAAATTTATAGTTTTTTTGTTATTATTTTAATAGTTTTTACTATTAAAATAAGTAAATTGCATAAATTATTATTTGAAGTACTTTCTAGCAATTCAATCGGATTCGGATAGTTTTTTGCGAAATGGTTGTAGTATATATTTTAATAATTTATTATCATTTTTATGTGAGAAATAAACATTCGCGAAAAAAATATAGTGTTTAGTGGAGACATTCTGTAGACGTGACTGTACATGACGGCTATACAAAACAAAACGGGAAATGGCCTCCGGATTCGTGTTTCTCGTACTAAAATTACCATAAAAAAAAACAAAATTCTCATAATAAAAACGTAAGTTATTAGAAAACATTTGTGTTTAAATATCATAGACTAAATTATTCGCAGGACATATTTTTAAAAGATATTATGCAGATAAAGGCGCAGTTTTTATAGAATGCTGCAAATGTTCTGCCCTTCCCCAAAGTATGCGTAACATTTGACAAAAATTTGCCTTTGAAATTCTCAAAATTTGATAACATATACTCAGAATAAAACACCATAGAAATAATATTTTGTTTTACTATTAAAATTGTTCAATAGATAGTAGATAAACGCGCAGTATTTAGAGAATGCTGCAAATGTTCTGGCCTTCCCCAAAGAATGCGGAACATTTCACGAAAATTTGCCTTTGAAATTCTCAAAATTTAATAACCTGTGCTCAGAATAAAACGCTATAGAATTAATAGTTTGTTTTACTATTAAAATTGTTCAATAGATAGTAGATAAATGCGCAGTATTTATAGAATGCTGCAAATGTTCTGCCCTTCCCCAAAGTATGCGGAACATTTGTCGAAATATTCCTTTGAAATTCTCAAAATTTGATAAACTGTACTCAGAATGAAACACCATAGAATTAATAGTTTGTTTTACTATTAAAATTGTTCAATAGATAGTAGATAACGCTCAGTATTTAGATAATGCTGCAAATGTTCTGCCCTTCCCCAAAGTATGCGGAACATTTGACGAAAATTTGACTTTGAAATTCTCAAAATTTGATAACCTATACTCAGAATGAAACACCATAGAATTAATAGTTTGTTTTACTATTAAAATTGTGCAATAGATAGTAGATAAACGTGCAGTATTTATAGAATGATGCAAATGTTCTGCCCTTCCCCAAAGTATGCGGAACATTTGACGAAAATTTGCCTTTGAAATTCTCAAAATTTGATAAACTGTACTCAGAATGAAACACCATAGAATTAATAGTTTGTTTTACTATTAAAATTGTGCAATAGATAGTAGATAAACGTGCAGTATTTATAGAATGGTGCAAATGTTCTGCCTTTCCCCAAAGTATGCGGAACATTTGTTAAAAATTTGCCTTTGAAATTTCCAAAATTTGATAAACTGTACTCAAAATAAAACACCATAGAACTAATAGTTTGTTTTACTATTAAAATTGTGCAATAGATAGTAGATAAACGCGCAGTATTTATAGAATGCTGCAAATGTTCTGCCCTCCCCAAAGTATGCGTAACATTTGACGAAAATTTGCCTTTGCAATTCTCAAAATTTGATAACATTTACTCAGAATAAAACACCGCAGTATTTAGATAATGCTGCAAATGTTCTGCCCTTCCCCAAAGTATGTGGAACATTTGACGAAAATTTGACTTTGAAATTTACAAAATTTGATAAACTGTACTCAAAATAAAATACCATAGAATTAAAAGTTTCTTTTACTATTAAAATTATTTAATAGGATAAATTATTATTTTAATCGTTGAATACTATTAAATACTAAAAAATACTGTAAAATCCTAGAAATACTAAATACTATATAAATAAAAATACTATAAAAACTATACTATATATAAAAAATACTATATAAAAATAATAATGCTTGACAATGTGCTGATGTATTCATTGTCAAAAAGCTCATATTAACTTTAAAGTTGACTTTATTTCTTTTGTTACACAGAAAAAATAATCGACGTAAATATAGCAACCGATAATAATTGCATTCATTAATCAATCCAGCAATGAAATTCTTTAATTTAATGAAATCATTTGCTATTGTTCATTATTTAAGTAATTGCATTGGTTAACATGATTATTTGTACGTCAATGCAGCAAATAATTTAGCAAATATAATTACTGAAACTGCGTCGACTATTTAATTTTCTGCATTGACGTACAAATATTCATATTGGCAAACGTAATTGCTTATTTAACGAAGAATAGCAAATGTTTTCATTAATTAATGCAATTAATATCGGTTGCTATATTTACGTCGATTGTTTTTTCTGTTTAGTTAGACTGATAAACTTAAAAATTGTATTTACCGATGAAAATAATTATTATATTTTGTTTACTATATATACCAATAACTGTCCTATTAACCAATTTTTATGCGATTTTTCTGAGCGTAGAAATTTCTAGAAACTTCCATTTATCTGTCCTTTTGCCATACACATGCCCCAAATAATCCAGCGTCCTCCAATACTATTAAATCAATAGTTATACTGTTGTTGAGTTGTAAGAATTTCTTTTCTGAGTGTACATCTTTTAACACTGTGGAACACTTTTAAAGAAACAGTATTTGCAATGCTTACTTTTTGTATTCTTTTTTTTTAGTTTTTTTTTTTATTTATTCTTTAGTTTTCTTAAATTTAAACAATTTTCTTGTTAACTTGTATTTTATCAGTGTAATATAAATTGCATCTCTTATATTTAAATATTTGGATGATATTTCCAATGTTTTGATTTTTAAAACACCTATTAAACTATTTTTAAAATGGTTTTACTTAGTGTCAAGTTTATTTTTGATATATTTTATATATTAAATACCATTTTTATTAGTTAATACATACAGTTATTTATTTTTAATATTTAATTTAATATATATTTTGTTTTAATTTTATTATTTTAGCTATGAATTTGTTATCATATGAATATATAAACTTTGCGTATTTAAAGGTATTTTTTTTTTACATTTATATTGCATTTTATTTTTTTAAATACAAATTTTAAAATAGTTTAATTTATATTTTAAAAAACAATAATATATCTTTTATAGAAAAACATTATTTTAAAATAGGGAACATTGAAAAAATAGAATTTAGCATTGAGTTTATAATACGTTACCGTTGCTTCAATAGTTTTTACATTTTAGAAATAAAATCTAATTAGTGATTCAAAATGTGCGAAAAAGAGATTTTGTTTAAAACATTTTATTTATGAAATTTTGAATGTTGTTATCAACGTCCAACAGTATTTTGCACACATGAAAAACATCGATCTTTACTTGAAACTAGAAATCGTTCTAAGAATTTGTGTGATTTTTTTAGATCAATTTGAAATCCGTTTACGGTATTTATTTGAATTTGAAATGCAACTGCATATCATAAAAAACAAAAAAGCGTTGTCTCGGTTTTCAAACACAATTCGGCATATTTTTTGTTAGTACAACTTCCGCGAACTACTTGCCTACACTATGCACTGACGCCAACAAACTGTATCAAATTTTTTCAACATGTTTTTTCAACAGGGACGCTACAAAAGTAGACCGACAGGGACAACAAACGACGCCATATTCTTGCCGCTATTTTGACATTTCTCTTCAGTAAGGTTTGCCATTTCATGATGGAAAGCCATGATACGAGCCAACAACGAGTCGAAATTCTTAAAATTTACTACCGAAATTCGGTAGTAAAAATTCGAAAAATCATCTTCAGCAATGAGGCTCATTTCCGGCTGAATGGCTTCGTCAATAAACAAAATATGCATTATTGGTCAGACAGAAATCCACACTTACTCCATGAGTCATCATTGCATCCCGAAAAAATTACGGTTTGGTGCGGTTTATGGGCCGGCGGCGTCATTGGGCCGTACTTCTTCCGTGATGATCAAGACCGGCACGTTACTGTGAATGGCTACCGTTCAATGATAACCGAATATTTTTGGCCACAATTGGATGATATGGACTTGGAGGACATGTGGTTCCAACAGGATAGCGCCACAAGCCACACAGCGAATGCCACAATCAATTTATTGGATACCAAGTTTGGAGAACGTGTTATCTCACGAAATGGTCCAGTGATTGGCCGCCTCGGTCGTGCGATTTGACGCCGTTAGACTATTTCCTGTGAGGCTACGTCAAGTCTATGGTCTATGCCAACAAGCCAGCGACGATTGATGAACTTCGTACGAATATCGAACGTGAAATTGCAGCAGTATCGGCCGATTTATGCTTGAAAACCGTCGAAAATTGGGTTCAGCGTCTGGACTTCTGCAAGCGTGGTGGCCATGCAAAAGAAATCGATTTCCATACATAATGGCATCGAACGTACTTTTACAGGAATAAAGAATTTGATTGATTTCCAAAACCGTTTTTGTTTTATTTTAAAAAAATGTGTAGCGGCTCTTATTGAAAAACCCTTTATAAGGCTTGCCTGGATCGTCTGATTTAATGACTGCTGTTCCAAAACAAGTTTGATTTTGAATATAATAATGTTCCGCTTCAACTATTGTTTTGTTTGGATCTACTGCTAATAATGTTGTTATTTCGTGATCTCATAATGTAAAGCAGAGCTCATTACAACACTTTTCCAGTCTCATTAGAACCCAAGCACAATACAATAATTTATCAGGAAATTATATTATGTTTACATACAGCGCCGAATATACATGTAATGCCAGCAAATTTATGTTTGGGGGAGCTATTTTTTGCAGCGTATATTTTTTTGTATGTAAAAATGTAATTTCTTTTTATTTTCTTAATTTCCCGATTAGAATGCCAATTTTAAACTATAATAAAATTGTGCTAATGTCGTAAGAAACACACAACGAACACAATTATTGCTTCATTTTAAATAGGGCCAAGATGCAAATTCATTTCGCACAGAAACTGCGAGACCAATTTCGTAATTATTATTTCAACAATAACAAATAAAAGTGCAAATTTTGCGAGATGTAATTAAGGCCTTCAATTTCATGCGCGGTTGCATTACCCAGCGAAACTCTTCATTGTGGTTTAACGGAATTAAATAGAAATAGTCTTTATTTACCAAGTTCATGCTAGAGAATTTTATAATAACTGCTGAGCATTAAACGCAATAATTTGGTCCTGGTTTTTAAGGTTGGTATTGGTCTGTTCTTTAGTTAAAACTAATTGGAATTTTGCACATTTCAGTAACAATGTTAATTAAGTTTGTGAAATGGTTTTGTTGGATAAAAAAAAAAAATAATAAATATATTTTATATATTCTGGTACTCCCAAAATACTAAATAAAAAAAAAAAACAACAACTTTGGCAAAATTTTGAGTTGATGCAGTTTTTGCATTCATTGCTTTTGTTGCGTTCTTCAATGCACATAATTCATATTGTGTTAATTGGAAAAAGAAAACTTTAATAAAACTAAAATGTAAGAATTAAAAAATATAAATAGTATTAAAGTACATTTTATTTTAGATTTTTTATATTAATATTAATTTTTCTTGTATTTTAAATGTTAACAATTATTTTAGTCCCACACAATTAAATTAGTTCACATAAAAAAAAACTATATTTACTTTGTTTTTCCACACTGAAATTCTAGCTATTTAGCATTTTCAATAAAACAAATTAAATTTATTACCAGTTACAAAAGTATTATATATTCTCAGATATCATTTTATTCAATTTAAATTATTTGTTTCTTATTTAACTACATATAGTTTTTTATTAGCTAATTCTTAGTTCAAGTTTGAATTAATATTCCATTACTAATTTTATGAAATTGTCAAAAAATTAAAGTCGTCCATATAAAGTAAACCACTGAGTTCTGTATTATCATCTAATATCAGTCCCTACCATTCTTTGGAAGCGTATAGTAAATCATACGAAATCCTTTAAATTCTCAGAAATCTAATTAAGTTTCCACATTAAAATCCTGGGATGATAACTAGGGTGCAATATTGAAAAAACGATATCGGTCAGTATTGGACCAGTATTGCACCAGTATTGGAGCAAAATTGGACCATATTGGTTCAATTGAAATATATGTCAGAAAACAAACGAACAAAAATAAGTATTACTTTCATTTCCGTTCCGTTCCATTCTACACTCAACTATTTTATTTCATTCGTCTCATTTCTTATTTATTTTATATCTGGACACATTTTTAATTTAGTTATTACAAGTTGGCATCGAACTTCTGACTCCGGTGTTGAAGTCCACTACTCTCCCCGTTAGGTTATTCAGTTGTCTGAGATTTTCGAATTCCAAGAGAAATTTTTATTTCTATTTGTTGTTCTTATATTTTTAATTTAATTTATTCATATTTTGACTGAGTTTTGGCAAAGTCTTGGCGAAATGTCCATTCACCAAGATATTAAATGGGTCTTTTCTACAAATTTCTTTAGCCTCTTTATGTTTCTCACAAACTTCAACCAGAGACCAGAAATAATTAGTAACCTTTATTTCCATTTGGTTTTTCAATGAGAGATATTATTTTTCAAAAAATATAAAGGTATTTGGTTGAAAGATATTTTTATTTCAAAAAATAAAGTTCTTTGGTTGAGAGTTATATGAAAACCTTTATTTTAGAAGTTCTTTGGTTAATGGTTGTTAGTAGACTGGTAATTCATTTGGTCTCATTTAAAGGGAATTCATATAAAATGATGGTCGTACAGAAGATGGTGGCTTTTCGGCATCCAGAGGAGATTATTGGACGTATAAAGGAGAGATGGGCAGAATTAAGTTTAAATTTGCGTTGTTTTTGTCGCCAACAATTTTTTTTTCGAAATTTTTCGAACATAGTTGTTTTTGTCGAATATTTTTTTTTTCAAATTGGTGATTTCAACCATTGCCTTGCTTTTGTCGCCCAATTTTTTTTTAACAAATTTTTTGTTTCGAAAATTTTCGAACTAGAAAATGGTGATTTCGATCATTGCGTTTTTTTTTGTCGCCCAAAATTTTTTTTTCGAAAATTTTCGAACATTTTGTTTTTTTTCGAATACATTTTTATATCAATGTTTTTTTCTAAATTTCTTGAAAATAGTTGTTTTTGTCGCCAAAACATTTTTTTTTGGAAATTTTTCGAACATATTTTTGACGAATATTTTTTTTTGAAAATAGAGATTTCGATCAATACATTGTTGTTTTGTTGAATTTTTTTTTTAAATGATGATTTCAACCATTGTCTTGTTTTTGTCACCCAATTTTTTTTAACAAATTTTTTGTTTCGAAAATTTTCGAACATTGTTGTTTTGTAGATTTCTTATTTTTTTTGGAAAATGGTGATTTCGATCATTGCGTTTTTTTTTTGCCCAAAATTTTTTTTTTCAAAAATTTTCGAACATTTTGTTTTTTTTCAAATACATTTTTATATTAATGTTTTATTCGAAGTTTTTTGAAAATAGTTGTTTTTATCGCTCAAAAATTTTTTTTTGGAAATTTTTCGAACATAGTTTTGACGAATATTTTTTTTGAAAATAGAGATTTCGATCAATGCGTTTTTTTGTCGCCCAAACATTTTCTTTAGCAATTTTTTTCGAACATTGTTATTTTGTTGATTTTTTTTTTTGGAAAATGATGATTTTTGAAAATGATGATTTCAACCATTGCCTTGTTTTTGTCACCCAATTTTTTTTTAACAAATTTTTTGTTTCGAAAATTTTCGAACATTGTTGTTTTGTCGATTTATTTTTTATATTTGGAAAATGGTGATTTCGATCATTGCGTTTTTTTTGTCGCCCAAACATTTTTTTTCGAAATTTTTGGAACATTTTGGTTTTTTCGAATACATTTTTATATCAATGTTTTTTTCGAAATTTCTTGTAAATAATTCTTTTTTCGCCCAAAATTTTTTTTCGAAAATTTTCGAATATTGTGTTGTTGTATTTTTTGTTTAAAATGAAGATTTTGATCAATGCGTTTTTTGTCGCCCAAAATTTTTTTTTGCATTTTTTTTTCGAAAATTTTCGAACATGTTGTTTTGTCGAATATTTTTTTTGTAAAATGATGATTTGATTATTGTGTTTTTTTGAGGCCCAAACATTTTTTTGTTTTGAAATTTTTCGAACATTTTGGTTTTTGTCGAATACATTTTTATATCAATGTTTTTTTGAAATTTCTTTAAAATTGTTGTTTTTGTCGCCCACATTTTTTTTTCGAAAATTTTCGAACATTGTTTTGTCATATATTTTTTTTTTGAAAATGGTGATTTTGATCATTGCGTTGTTTTTGTTTTCCAATAATTTTTTTTTTGGAAAATTTTCGAACATTGTGGTTTTTGTCAAATACATTTTTTTATCAATGTTTTTTTTTCGAAATTTCTTGAAAATTGTTGTTTTTGTCGAACACAAATTTTTTATAATTTTTTTTTTTCGGTAAAAAAGTGTTTTATTTCCATATACATATACCCAAATTATTATTCAAAAGATTCCATCAGTATGTGCTGCAGAAATATTGGGAGTCATCTAAAATAGAAACACTTCCCAAAAATGAATAATGAGAGATATTTTTTGTTAACTTTTATATCTCTCGCTGTTCAACCGCAATCGAAAATTATAAATAATAAAGGTTTCTCTCAGACCGAAACCGAATATTTTCCAAAATAAAAGTTTCTCTCGGACCAAAACCTTTTATTTTTGTGTTCTTTAATTTTTGGTTTCTCACTGATTTATTTCATACATTTTAATTACCGAGAGTTATTCAGGAACCTGGGAAAAGGTTAACTTTTATCTCTGGACTCTGGTTTCAACTGATTTATGCGTTTATTAACGGGTCTACTGAGGGAATTAAGTTAGCCAGTAGTCCAATATAAAATACATTAAAAACTGTTAAAACTTCATCGTATTTTGCACAAAAATCACCCAAACTATTCCAAATTTATATATTTCATTTCGTTTAAAGCTCCTCATATTTTTAAATATCTTTCACATTCTAAAAAATTGCTAAATTTTCTTTTCGTTTTGCACAAAATTTAACAGTACGAAACTTTTAAATGTTATATATGAATATTGACCAGACGAGGGAATATCGATTGACTCGTATAGTCAATTCGTCCCTGTCTCTATATTATAAAAATCAAAAAAAATTGTAAAAACTGTTTAAAAATCATCATATTTAACAAAAACTTCCTCAAATTCCTACATTTCGTTGACTCACTCCTTTTTTCTTTAAACTTTAAACTTCACAGATTCAACGTTTTTCTTTCGATATAATTCATATTATGTCTTTTCTTTATGGTTTTGTGACGATTTTTAGACGACGTACACTTACAAAGTGGTTTATAACTCATGCTGACAAGAACACTGACACTTTTGACGGACACACACATGCAGACATACATATACCACACACACACATACACATAAATACACTTTAAAACTCATAAACATTGTGACCAACATTAGCGTCAAGAATGACGACTACGCTGTCGCACGCAAAGAGCACAAACGGGAGAACAGTGCAACGGCGTACGGCACCGCTCTCACTTACGATACTCGGCCAACGGCAGAGCGACAATGTGATGCGTTGTCGGCGGCGGACTGTGGCAGGCGGCGCGCGTCGTATGCAACGCATGACTGTGTGCGTGACCGTGTGCGTGACTGTGTGCGAGCGTGTGTGCGTGATGTGTGTGTTTGATTTGACTGTTGGCTAAAATCACATCCTCTGCGTACTAAATGTCCGGAATGCTGCGCACATGCGGCGTCATTTTGCAGTTGGCATCAGCAGTGGCGCCACCACTACCACCACCAACGCCACTGGCGCCGCCTCCCTCATGTGAGCATTTGTTACGCGCACAATTTGCATCGTGATGATAGAAATGCTCGCATAATTTAGGCTCCGAATTTGAGAATTTATTGAGATCACTGCTGACAACGTCGCCTCCGCCGCCGCCGCCAACACTGGCGCCATCTTGTTCGCTGGCCGCCTGCGATGCGTTGGTGTCGCTGCTGTTTTTGCTAAACGACGTTGTCATCGTTGTGACGGCGCCATGTTGTTGCTGCTGATGTGTTTGATGTTTCAACTGTTGTTGCTGTTGCTGCTGATGATGTTGCTGAATGTGATGATGATGATGTGGAAATGATTTCTGTAACGCATGCAGACTGCCTGAGCTGACAGTACGCTCGAGTATCTCACCCCAATATTTCTCGGACAAGCCTTCGATGTCCGGCCGTACGCTGCTGTAGCCGCCACCATGTAGATGATGATGACTGTGTCCACTGCCGCGTATGTATTGTGAAGCACTGCGACTCAAGCTGTTGGCACGCGAACGCGCACAAATGCCCAACACTGAGCCGCCGATGCTACTGCCTGCGCCACCACCAACATGTGGCGGTCGCGAGGTTGGCGGTTCGGGTGGCATTGGTAGCGCGGTGATGTCACAGTCGGAGCTGAGGTGGCAGCAAACGGATTTTTGGTCCTCGAGCAGGTCCTCGGTGGGAAAGCACTGTGTGAAGAGGAAGAAAGAGAGAGAAAAACATACGAGAGATTATAATAAGTAATATTAATAATAAAACAAGTCAAATTGTGGGGAAATCCTGCAGTATGATGTGTTATATTGTGGTGAGCTTTAGTGTGATATGTTATTGTGTGGTGAGTTCAAGTGTGGTGAGTTGTAGTGTGGTGAGTTAAAGTGTGGTGAGTTAAAGTGTGGTGAGTTAAAGTGTGGTGAGTTGTAGTGTGGTGAGTTTGAATGTAATAGTTCGTAATTAGCTAAAGTGAAGCAATACAGTGCCATCAATTAAGGTGTCGTGAATTTCAGTGTGGTGAGTTGTATTCTGGTATGCTGTAGTGTGGTTAGTAATGTTATGATGAGTAATGTTAATGTGGTGAGTTAGAGTAACGTGAATTGCGGTGTGGTGAATATTAGCGATTAGGTTGTAGTGTCATCAGTTAAAGTATCGTGTGTTGTTTGGTTAGTTTTAAGAAAAAGAAGTAGTGTGGTGAGTTGTAACGATGATTATTTTCATGAGGTGTATTTATGTTATCTGTAAAAATGTGGTGAGTTTTTGTGTAGTAAGACATTGTGTGTTTCACTGTGTTGAATTAGATATGGTAAGTTGAACTGTAGTTTGGTGAATTGTGTAGTAAGTAGTGATGATCAAAAATAGCTTGTTCTTGAATTTTCCTCTTACAAATTTTTGCAAGAACAAAATCATCATTTCTTTGAAAGAGCAAGATAAGAAGCGCAAGTGCATTGCAAAAACAAGACTAACACTGCAAGAAATGCTTTATTTGAGGATTTTAATGTATTTAGTATGTTTCAATGGTAATATGGAATTGATGATAAAACAAAATATTTAAAGATGGAAGAAATGTACAAAAAGTAAAAAAGTAAAGCACACAAAACTGTTTATGAATGTGAACATTAAAGAAGAAGTGTATATTTGTTTAGCTTTTCTTATTTGTTAAGGCTCGAAAATATAGCAACTTGTGCGCTTGTGTAACGTTAAATCGAACATAAAAACAAAAAAGTCTTCTTGCCGAGTTCAATGCATTCCTTCTGCATGTGCAACATCAAAAACATGTGAATAAAACAACACAAATCCATGTTCGCGATCTATTTATTCGCGAATGTACAACAACTAAAATTCACGGGTGTTGTTGTACAGCTCTGATGCCGTGTTGTAAGATTCGTAGTATTTGAAGGAATGGAGTCAGCGGAAGAGGTCTATTTTTTGTTGTATTCGATTTAACGCTATACCATTATTAAAAGAATGCAATAACAAAACACACGACAAATCCGAACCGTACACAATTGGGCAGGTGCTTCCAAATCATCTTTGGAGTACCTGGACCGAATTCAACAATGTGCGATATATTTAATATTCAAAGAAAATATTTCATCCACTATTGGATCCCTTGAGCACTGAAGGGTGTGTAGGCATGTTTTATTATTATTTCAACGGGTCGTGTTCGAAAGAAATCCACGGTCTGCTACCACTGGACGATATTTGGAGGAATATGCCTAAATGCGTAATCCAAAATCATTAAACTACTAAATTCCCCTAGTCCACGATGTAAGACGTCCCGTGTCCATGGTCGGTTGCAGTCAGGGTAAAAGACTGTGATATAACGGAGCCTCGCTGATATCTGTTCGCGTCAGCGAGTATGTGACTCTGTCATGGTAGAAGGGGCTACCATGACAGAGTCATGGTAGCCGCACTACAAAACCGCACTACAATCCCGTTTTATATAATTACAAATGAATAGAAACATGAAAAAACACTTAAACAGCAGGGCTTAACTGCATCAGAACTGGCGGACCGAATGTAGCCTCATCTCGATGAGGATAATCGCCAGGGTCAAAAGAAGCCGAAACAAAATGAAGAAGTATATAAGACTGCTAAGACCATGCTACTGTTAAGTGTGCGGCGCCCAGAGAAGAAAAAGTGACAGAAGAGTAACTCACAACAAGCAGAGGGGCCGCTATGGCAGAGGCGAAGACCAGCCCCTAGCCAACATTGCTACCTTTGGGGCAACCCGGTGGGTCAGACGATCCCCGACGGGTATGATTGAGTGGTGCTGGCTGGAAGTGGTACTTGCGCTACATTATAAAGGCGTTTAAACCTGACATCGAACATCGGAGGGGAAACCAATGCAATCCAGAAGCCACAAAAGGCAAGAAAAGGGGCGCCTGAACTCGGCAACAAGAAAGTGTGAAAGGAATGGGCCTCACATACCAATGCAGGCACTTTATAAAGTCAGCACATGGCAGAACACACGAACCGAGTGACGTCGAAGGACTTTCCCGATCTAGTACTCACCAGTGAGGATCTCTCAACTCTGGAGGATGCGGTATTGGATGAAATAGATCTCGGATGGACGTAGAAACTAAAATTCGAGGACATATGGGCAACAAGAAAGTGTGATCGGAAAGAGCCTCACATGCAGGCACTTCATAAAGTCAGCACATGGCAGAACACACGAACCGAATGACGTCGAAGGACTTTCCCGTTCTAGTACTCACCAGTGAGAATCTCTCAACTCTGGAGGATGCGGTAATGGATGAAATAGATCTCGATTGCACGTAGAAACTAAAATTCGAGGGCATATGCGCAACAAGAAAGTGTGAAACACTCGAACCGATTGACGTCGAAGGACTTTCCCGATCTAGTACTCACCAGTGAGAATCTCTCAACTCTGGAGGATGCGGCAATGCATGAAATGGATCTCGGATGGACGTAGAAACTAAAATTCGAGGGCATATTCTTCAAGCCAGGAATGCTGCTAGTGAGTGCACGAACGAGGAGACTGCAAACTGGTTAAAACAGGCGGCTGAGAAGCTAAATGGGCTCAGTTGATGGCATGTTTGGGTGATGACAAATCTCACATGCACACCATCAAAATCTACTTTCCCAGAAGCGTCGGTAAAGAAACCAGCAAGTTGCTAAGCCTTATGGGCAAGCAAAACGAAGGCTTGAAGACCGGTACATGGAAAGTATACCGGGTCATCGTGGATGCCAATGGTCAACTACTCCAGATTGGGAACGATACACAACCGATGAAGGAGATCGAGAAGGCAGAACGCGTCGAAATACAGATTCGACAACGTAAGTGTGCACGTGCCGAAGAACAAATATGAGAAGGAGGTCGATGAAAAGACTCCAGAAAAAGCACAGATGACCTCGATAGCAGGCAGACTGCAAGTGGACGAGTTGGAGGTGGATGAAGAAGAAACGTCAATCTCGACAGCAGATCTGCAACTGCAAAAGTTCCAGAAGGTCGCTGATGAATAAACTGGAGCTTACGTCGACCTACCACGCACCTAGGAAGGACTGTCGGATGTCGACATATACCGACGAGAGCAACCCGACCCTGACAGAGAACGAGGCGACTCTGTTAGAGGAAGATACGCACTAAATGAGCACCAAATTTGCTCAAATAAACCTGTACCATGCGAAAACAGACGCTTGTACAAATAAATTTTATGTAATTGTAGCAAAAGCTTAATACCAAAGTTAGTTGTTTCTCTATTATAAAATCTAACAGCTCCAATAGATCGGAGAGTACAAAGAGATAAAAGTCAAATAATATATGTAATTAAAAAAAATATTTGCTGTTTCAAAACGAATGCGCATTCAGTGAGGTGAAACAAAAATATCAAACGAAAATACAAATGAATGACAAATTTGCCATCTCTCAATCAGATAACAAATCATACCCCGATCTCCTAACTCACTCTCCTGACTCACTTCTCAATGTTATTGGATAAAATCCTAATATTTGACATATCATTTTCTATCACTGATATCCGGCCATAAATCATTCAACTTGAATGAGTTTTGCAAATTGCAACCTTTTGCTGAATAAATGGTTAAACTGGACGCAGCCAATGAGAGGTGAGGCGGTGTTCTTTTGAATGTACTCAAAGAGTAAATGCGACCAAAGAGTATACAGAGTGCTACACAGAATGATGTCACCTCAAAGAGGAAGTTGCTAAACAAACTGCTGGACTTTCATAGAATACAACAACAACAACAACAAAAAAAAGAGTCAAATGCAAATTCATAATTCTGCCGGCAGCCATTTACATGCACTGAGCCTCACTTCCGGTTTCCGGTGACACAAATTGTGGCGCTGCCTTTTAGAGAATTTATTTTGCAGTTATTTTGATGTTTTTGTTGACTTTTAAACCAACAGAAAATAGAAAAAAAAACCTTCAACCGATTCTCAGTGAGTAATGAAAATAATTATTGTGTGTTTTATATGCCGTTCGTCGTTTGTGGCGTTGCTTGCGGCTTTTGTGTGAACTACGGGTGGCTTTTCTGTGTGGTCAACAAGTGTTTGATGGTTGAAGGGTTTTTATTTTTATTTTTATTTTCAATTTCAACTTTTTTTATTTTTTTGTTTTATGCTCCTCTTCATTTCATTGTTGCTGTTTTTGTTATCATTTTACATTGTGCACAGGTGCGTATTTTGTCAGTGAGTCCCTCAGGCATTTTGAATTTTTATAAATATCATTGATTTTTGCTTTGCATTTAATGCTGTGTTTTGTTTTGAAGTGTAAAAATTTATATATTTCAGGGCATGAAATCAGCAAAAATAATGCAGACCTTGAACCTTCTACGACGCTCCCTTCAAAAGTATTATAGTTATTACGCATGTTTCCTAGAGGGTCCAAAGTAGGCGTATTTTATAAGGGTCTTAAATTGAGCAATGGTTGCTCATATCTCTTAAATGGAGTTTTATAAAGGTCCAAAGAAGGCGTATTTTATATGAATGAATTATGAATTAATTTCGGTAAAGGGGTCTCAGAGATATCAGCTGAAAAGTCAAGCAATTCTTAAATTGCTCATATCTATTAAACGAAGTGTCTTAGAGGGTCCAAAGTAGGCATATTTTATAGCGGTCTAAAATCGATCAAGGGGTCTCAGACATATCAGGTGAAAAGTCAAACAATTCTTGCTCATATCTCTTAAACGGAGCGTCCTAGAGGATCCAAAGTAGACATAATATATAGGTAAGGGGTCTCAGAAATATCAGGTAAAAAGTCAAGTAATCTTTCATTCAAAAACTTGAACTTTGACCAGTGTTAGCAGATTGTTTAAATATATTTTGAAAAAGTTTTATCATTTAAAAGATTCCCAGTAAGGTTATCTATCAAAAACATATAACAAAAGTACATGTTAGTGAAGAAAAAAAAAATAAAAAATGGAAAATAAAAATAATTTTCGACTTTACAATTTTATATTTACTAAACCACTTGAGATATTTAAAAACAGTTTTCAGTTTATGATTTATGTATTAATTGTTTATAAAAGTCCCATACAAATATTTTGATTTCATGATATAATGTACAATCTATGTATAAATATGTAAAGTAAAGTCTTCAAAAATTAAAACAAAAATCATGTTCTAGTCTATATCTTTAAAATTAATCAAGATATTTTCTCACGTAAACACATTTTCTTTAAATGACAATGTAAGCTTTTCATAAACAAAATAATTTTAAAAATCGATTAACTTTTGGATTTTTTACAAATTTTTGAAAAAATGTTCACGAAAAAAATGTCAACTTTACTGATTTTTATCTCCATAACCGTTGAAAATACAAACTCCAATTTTAAAACTTAAGTTCTCTTAAGTTCTATCTGTACAACACTTTTTAAATTTTTAAAATCGGTTGAGTGGTTCCGAAAATATTACATTTCACCCGATTTAAGAGCGTTTGGGCACTCTGTGCGACGTTTTAACTTTTCTTTGAACGGCCTTTACTGCTTCCGCTCTTGCTACGTACTCATTAGAACTAACCGCATTTTGTGCAACCAACTCCTTAGTAAATTAAATTATTTGCTTTGTTTTTTATTTCATTTCTGCAAATTTTATTTTTGTACTTTACGAGAATATAAAATATATAAAATAAAACAAATAAATGTGGTTACTTTAATGAGACCCATTTCATCATCCGCAGTGCCTACCACATTTCCACTACATCCTACTTAGTTTCGAGTCTAATAGGTTTCGGTCACGCATTTATGCATTTTAATTAATCAGTCATTTATTGAGTTCCTAATTGTGTAGTAGTTATTGAAATTAATGAATACCTTTGGGGCAATTGAAGCGGCAATTTGTCAAACCAGTGACGTACTATGGGATATGAACTGTATTTTCGTCTCATAAATACTTTGGGCTAAAGTCAACGGAATTTAATGAGATAAACGGTTTTAAAAGATAAAATATTCAATTTTTATAATTAGCATGTTTTGGATGAATTTTTGTTTATTTTAAGTTTACAAAAAATTTGCTCAAACAAATAAAAAAAATTATAATTCTTTTTAATTTCATAGTTATTTTAGTGGCATTTTCCAAAAATATGTTGATGCAAAAGTACATAGCTGTTAAATCATTTTGGAAAGGTAAGATATTCAGTTTTCCAATAGATTTATTGAAATTATTAACAGAGGTTTGTGTGAGTTTTGAAATAAAGTTTATCAACATATTTAATCTCGTCTTTGGTAAAGGGTTTTTCAATAAGAGCGGTTCAAAAGTTTTTTTCAAGTGGTTTTCAACAGGGACGCTACTAAAGTAGAGCGACAGGGACCGCAAACGACGCCATATTTCTTGCAGCTCTTTTATATGGAAACTGGTACTCCCTCCTTTATTAATTTTCTCCCATTTTTTAAATTTTGTAAGATGATACCATAAACTAACTAAATACAAAATATTAATCATTTATCTCATGAAATACAAAAGTTACAGTCTAAGAAGTGTCAAAAAAGTTTATTTTTCGAATGACTCACTGAATTTCAAGTCCGTACATTTTTAAAATAGTGCAATATGTAGTCATAAATTTATATATTATTATAAATTAAATCAATTTTATTAATTTATCTCTTAAAATATAAAAGCAATAAAATATAAAACAACGTTACAAGATCTATGCGAAGAAAAATGCAAATTCACACGATTCCGTATACGTTCTCCTAGCAATATTTATTGTTCTATCGAAGTATTCTTATTGCGACAAATTTTTTGAAATCAAAACTATATCGATAACCAAAAAAAAAAAAAAAATTCAAAGTCCGAAATCATGATACAATTATTCAAGGTAGAAGTATTAGAGTTCTTGTTCTTCTTAGGCGTCCCGAGCTTCTGTCAAACGCCTGCAAATACTGTCAAACGTCCCGTGCTTATGTCAAAATGTTGTATGGGACAAGAAAATTTTGTGTGAGAGTTGTTCTGGGATACTACTACCTTGTTATTGTATCATGTTCGAAATTGTTTTAAAAAATATTGCCATATCGACAAAATGAATGTTTAAATAGCGTATTTTGTCAAAAAATTTAAATGTAAAAGAAATTAAAAAAAAAAATAAGAAAACTATGGTTTTTTTTTATATAAGTTATTCGAAAATGCTTGAAGGTCTCCGATAACCCAGTCTAACATTCGATACGACATTGCGTCGAGACTGTTTCGAGATGCCGGCGAATTTATTTGATATTGGTTACGTTTCTCGTATCTATTTCATACTAGAATTAGTCAGAAGATGTACGCAGCCATTGTATGGAGATATTTATATTTTCTCTTTACGAGAATTATTTCCAAATCGAAGAGTTTGATATTCTCAATTAGTTTTAGTCGTCGCAGAATTAAAATATCGAGTGAATTTACATTATCATATTCTGTGAATCCAGAACATTCCATTTCAGGCAATGACATATATACAAATGCCACGTCCATTTCCGATTCCACTGATTTGTATACTATAGCAAAGTACAAATATTGGATAACCGTATCTAAAGTTTCATCTAGACAAATGCGCAAATGAGTTTGAAGTTCCCTCTATAAAATATTCACTACTACATTCAACAGTATTTAGTGCATTTGAACACTATTGGCAGTATTCACTATTATAGTGAAGTCTCTGCAGTGACACTGCAGTATTTGTTTTATTGTTGTGAGGTAGTGTCAAGACATTTTTTTTTAAGATATTTAATTTCTTGAAAAACAAATCCAAATGACACTACTATCGCTGAAAATGCAACAACTACAGTGAGTGAGAGCAACGAGTAACGAGTGAGAAGACGAACATTGAAAACAACAACAAATCTGCCGCTCGGGGTTCGACGGCAGTACTGTTGTTGTCGATATTTATGTGTTTATAGAAATTAAAATAAAGGTAATTCAACAAAGGATTAAAAAAAAAATTTAAATGTGTACATCAAAAACAAAGCAATAATAGAAAAGCAACATATCCAACAAAAAAAATTTTTTTTTTTTAAAAAATATATTTATGATAAAAATGTTGTTCGAAACTTAATTTGAACAATTAAAGTTTTTTTATAACTTTTGAATTTTTTTCTATATATTTCAATATTTAACAACATTTCTTAGAATAATAAAAACATGTAAAATGCATTGAGAACTCAGTTTCATAAGCATTTAATTTCAGTGTTTGAATTTTTATTGCACACCATTTTAAACTCTTCACTACAACTACGTCTGGTTTGTGTTTTATTTTGACAGTACTTGTTGTTGTGAACAACACATTCATTTGATTTGCAAGCATAAAATATAAGGTTTAAAATAAAATTAATGTTGTATTGATGTGAGTTTTAAATGTATTTGTACATATTTCTAGTTTCAACCATTTATCTCTTAAAATACACAAACAAACATTAGTTCATTGATCTTTCATAAAAGAAATCTTCATTATTTATTTTTAAAATTTGACTTATCTCTGAATAATGAATGATATTTCTATCTGCTAATTAAATCCAAATATTTATTCATTTCTCTTTTGTACAACAAACAATTTAGATTTATAAGACGAGAAAATGGTTTATGTCCCATAGTGCCATGGTGCTTTATCAGCATCATTATCATCATCATCGACAGCAGTCACATAATGAGTGCAATAATTTGCTTAATATTTTAGCATTTATAAATAATTAATTGAACGGCTTTGCAGTTCAATTCAGTTCAGTACTTTGTGTGTATTTGCGAATTGTTGTGGGTATTAGACATGTGGGAAAGATGTCAATTTGAGCACATTCTGAAATTTATTTTTAGAATATATCAAAATAACAAATTTATATAACAAAAGTATTTATAATCTATATATATAACTCTTGGTCCGTCTGTCTGTCAGTCTGTCGGTCTGTCTGTCTGTCTGTCTGTTTGTTCCAGCATCACGTCTAAACCGCTGAACCGATTTAACTGAAATTTTGCACCAGGATACTATGGAGTCCGGAGGGTTTCATAGGCTATATATGGGCGGGATTTGTCAAAGGGGCGTGGCACCTCCCATACAACCTAAACTTTCAAAACGACGTAACTCGGCACATACACAAGCAAAGAAGATGAAACAAAAAACTGAAATACAAAAAAAAAATACAAAAGCAAAAACACAAAAATAAAAGCAAAAATCAATTACAAAATCAAAATTAAAAGTAAAAGCACAAAACTTATGCTATAACTAAAACAAAAAAAAAAAATAAAAAAGGATACGAAACAAAATCAACCACACTAAAACTCAACACACTAAAATTCACCACACCAAAATATACCACACTAAAACTCACCACACTAAAATTCACCACACTAAAACTCACCACACTAAAATTTACCCGACTAATATTCACCACACTAAAATTCACCACACTAAAACTCACCACACTAAATTTCACCACACTAAAATTCACCACAATAAAATTCAACACACTAAAACTCACCACACTAAATATCACCACACTCACCACACTAAAATTCACCACATTCAAATTGACCCACTTAAACTGACCACACTAAAATTCACCACACTAAAACTCACCACACTAAAACTCACCACGCTAAAACTAACCACACTAAAACTTCTACTGGGAAAAATTCTACGGGGAAGAATTCTACGGGAAAGAATTCTACTGGGAATAATTCTACGGGGAAGCAAAGTCTGAGAAAGAATTGTCTATGAGAAAAGTTGTTTTATCGGATAATTAGTATGGTTTTGGTTACTACATTTATAAAACCAATAAAAAAACGTCCACAGCGAAGCACGGGTCACTGATATAAATAATAAAAATGTTATTTATATTAATAAAATTGCTCAATAACCTTGCATTCACATAATATGTGCACGAGTCGTGTACGGGTCCAGCTAGTACTCGATAATTTTTAATGAATTATTAAATTCGATTTTTTTAGATTTAAAAATAGTAAATTTTAAAAATTATTTTAAAGCGAAATTCTTCAAAATATAAAAAGTTTTTTTCTGATTATAAATAACAACATATGTCGTAAATCGAGTTATGTCCACTGATTTAAAATTCATTTGGAACAAAATGAAATTTTTCACAAAATTCAGAAAGTAAAATTTAAAGCTAGAATCACACGATTGATGCAAAGCATCAACAATCAATAAAATGTTGTCGAATATCAATAAATGAGGGGAAATTTCATATTGACGCAATTTTGTATCAATTTTAAATTTTTATTTTTATGTCAGTTTCAATACAAAATTTGAAAAAGCATCAACCAAATTGCGTAAATTTTTGTTGACGACTCGAGCATCAACAACATATATCAATTTTTGAATTGATGCAAACTGAAATTGATGTTATTTAGTCAATCGTGTGATTCGAGCTTAAGATATAAAATAAATAAAATAAAAAGAATTTATCATTTTATTTTTAAATATTTTATTTAAAATCAATATAAATTTAGTTCAAACTAAGAACTCAATTATTTAAAATATATTTGTCAAATTCCCCTCAAAGTATGCAGCATTTAGGCGTTAAAAATAAAATTTGTGTATTCGTTGTCACCCTGTCAGTTACATTCCAATGAATGCACATAATTCCTATGCATTTTTTCATAAATTAGATATTACCTAGTGCAACAAAAATTTATTTTCAGATTAGATAACGTTTTTATGGTAATACTGGGTGGCTGAACTCGAAACTGAGTCCCTTTTTTAATGGACCATGTCTGGGTTACAATCTTAACTTTTGAAAATTGCGAAAAATGGTCAAGTAAGAACATAGAGAATAGGTTAAAGAGGGTTAATATGTTTTAAAAAAATGATAATAGACAAATTTAATAAAAGAAACTTCACTCAAAAAAAAAAAAAACAAAAAATCAATAGTTTTTTGCTATTAAAATAAGTAAAAAGGATAAATGATTATTTTAATCGGTAAATACCATTAAATACTACAAAATACTATTAAAAACTATTAAATTATTTTTGAGTTTAAATGAAAATAGTATTTTATTGTAAACTATTGAATCAATAACTGACAAATTGACAAATTCTTATTGGATTCTTATTGGAAGTGCGACATTTAAACGAACTTTTTTTAAAATTTTTCCTATCTAACATGAGCTTTTTTAAAATTATTCGAAAATCATTTTATTATGTATGAATGAATGATCTGTTTTTTTTTTCATTAGTTTAGTCTAAACATAAAATAGAAACTCACCCTATTCGGTAATAAATGACGACTTAAACGACGAAAATTCGAATTAAGCACCCAATAAATAAATGGATTCCAGAAACTATTACTCAGCGCCGTCCATGTTACCAGAAAATCCAGAAATGGTGGAAGCTGCAAAAATATAAATACATTATAAAATACTTTTAAATACTTTTAAATATTAAAAAAACCTATATAAAAAAACCAAAAAAATAAATAACAAATATAATAAAAAGTGCAGCAAACAGAAATAATAATTGAATAAAATATAAAGAGTGTAAAATAATGAAAACTCTATGAAAAATTGGTATTTATTTTAAACAAAGAACATACAAAAAGTGCGAAAAAGTAACGAATTAATGAACATTTTTTTATTCATACATCAAACACACACACAGACGTGTACCTTTGAGCCAGTGCAGGCGGTCACAATTTCCTGTATCGTCCATGGTGTGACCATCACAATGAAACCCAATGAAATGGCCGCCATGGAACGTGAAGTCGGACCGTTCGATTGTTTCTCATGAATGGGCACCATCTGTAAAACGCAAAAGAAATACAAGAAGAATAAAAAGTATACCCAACAATATTCTTTAAATATTTTTAACATATTGTCGAAGTAAATGGTATTACTGCATATCGTTGGTATTCAACAATACAGTGATTTTTTTTAAATTGAAAAAGAAAATTCTTCAATTAATACAAACTTTTTATAATTCGACACGCAAGACCTTAATTGGACGAATGTGATTTCATTTTGAACAATTCAAAGTGCAGCTCAAATTGTGTTAGAGAGGCCTTATTATTTCAGGACTATAGCGCCAAATAATTATTATAGGAGTAATAATATTAAAACAATAGTATTTATACCATTATATTCAATAATATTTAAATTATTAAATTAATGATATCTTATTTTTCAAATAATATTAAATTCAATAGAAAACTTTTGAATTAATACGAAAAAACGATTAATACATGAATCATAACGTCAATGGTCGTTGAACAATAAAAATATTTAAGACATTTTTTTCCGAGTGTACAAAAAGTGAAGGTAGAATAACGTTGTTGTTTCAAAATATACAAGAGTGCGATAAACAAGTTGGTTTGAAACAAAACTTCCATTTCGATTTCGATCGAAGATTTCGATTGTTTATAAACTAAAGCTAAATGTGAGGCCTTTTCAGAAAATAAAACCATCTGAAATTAATCTATGCAGATGGTGAGTTTTAATTAATTAAGTATTCTGAAAATGAGGATATTCATAGTTTTTCGATATCTATTTAAAAGTATATCTATTCAAAAGTATAGGTCGGAATTTTGTATATGAATTTGTAACGCAGGAATCTACAGCTCAAAATATCCTTCAAATAACGAAAATATTAAATTTCTTATTTATACTTGTATATGTATATATGTTCTAAACGGTATTTTCTGAAAGAATCTTAGATGAGCTAAAAAACTAAATTCAATTTTATAAAAATATATCTAGTTTTATGGAGACATCGAAAATATACACATTTTATATTTAGGGAAATCTATATGTATAAAACTCTTGGACCGTCTGTCTGTCTGTATGTGTGTCTGTCTGTCTGTGTGTCTGTCTGTGTGTCTGTGTGTCTGTCTGTCCGTCTGTCTGTCAGTCTGTATGTCTGTCTGTTTGTTCCAGCATCACGTCTAAACCGCTCAACCGATTTGATTGAAATTTTGCACCAGGATACTATGGAGTCGAAGGGTGACATAGGTTATATATAGCCGGGATTGGATAAAGGGGCGTGGCACCTCCCATACAACCTAAACTTTTTAACTTAGGACTTATACAAGCTAAGAAAATGAAACAAAAATACAAAAAAAAAAAAAAAAATCAAAAACACAAAAACAAAAGTAAAAGTAAAAGCACACAACTAAAGCAATAACTCAAAAACAACAGAAAATAAATAAAATGATGGAAAACCAAAATTAAAAGCAAATACAAAGATCAAAAGCAGAAACACAAAAATAAAAGCAAAAACACAAAATCAAAAAGAGAAGCAAAAAAACAACAAAAAAACACAACAACAAAACCCCAAAAATAAAAGCAAATACACAAAAATAAAATCAAAACCTCAAAAACAAAAACACATAAACAAAATCAACCCCACTAAAATTCATCACACTAAAATTCACTACACTAAAACACACCACACTAAAATTCACCACACTAAAATTCACCACACTAAAATTCACCACACTAAAATTCATCACACTAAAACTCACTACAATAAAATTAACTACACTAAAACTCACCACATTTAAACTCACCACATTAAAATTCACCACACTTAAATTCACCACACTAATATTCACCACACTCAAATTCACCACAATGAAATTCACCACAATAAAATTCACTACACCTAAACTCACCACACTAAATTCACCACACTTAAATTAACCACACTTAAATTCACCACACTTAAATTAACCACACTTAAATTCACCACACTCAGATTCACCACAATAAAATTCACCACAAAAAAAATCACCACACTTAAACTCACCACACTAAAATTCATCACACAAAAACTTACCGCAATAAAACTCATCACACTAAAACTCACAAAATAAAACTCACCACACCAAAATTCACCACAAATAAACTCACCACACCGAAACTCACCACACTAAAACTTCTACTGGGAAAAACTTTACGGGGAACAATTCTACGGAAAGAATTCTGTTGGGACGAATTCTACGGGGATGCACAGTCTGAGAAAGAATTGTTTATGAGCGGAGAATTAGTTTTGTTGTGGTTACTACATTTATAAAACAAAAAAAAAAACGTCCACAGCGAAGCACGGGTTCCTAATATAAATAATAAAAATGTTTTTACATTAATAAAATTGCTCCAACTCCTTGCATTCACAAAATCTTCGCACGAGTCGTGCACGGGTCCAGCTAGTTAAATTATAATTATTAAATTAGAAATTATAATTATTAAATTATAAATTATAATTATTAAAATATAAATTATAATTATTAAATTATAAATTATAATTATTAAAATATAAATTATAATTATTAAATTATAAATTATAATTAATAAACTATAATTATTAATTTATAAAATATTGTAAACTGGCTATGAATGGAAAGGATGTTATTTTTTCGGTGCCCATGACTATGAACATCATATTTATAAATTGTAATTCGGAAAAACCGAACACTGACATGTTTTTAATAAAAATTTGAAATTTACAAAATTGTCGAAATGGATTTCCGAAAAAAAAATATTTTTTTAAATAGAACGCCTATAATTGATATATAAAATTTTTATGTTTCTTGTATATTATTTTTAATTTATTTTTATTTTGTCTTTTTCTAATGAATAGATCAAAACATTTCAATTAACGAAATTTATTTTTACAATTTATAAATTTATTTGTAAGCTATCTATTTTCTGAAAAGAGCATTAGATCTTACTATCCCCGACAGCGTTTATGAAATATAAAACATCTAATCAAAATCCGAATAAGGCATTGCCATATTATCACAAATTTGAGGTGGATATATTTTTTTTTGTATATTGTTCTTTATCTAGTTTGAGTGGATCTTGAGTAGTGGTTTGTAGACCTCAGGAAATATAGAAGTTTTTAATAAATGAAAATCTCGCAACCACTTATGGTTTTCCTCAAAACAGTGCTTTGGACAGTGACCTAAGGAACTAATAGATCCAATGAAATATTCAGATATTTGAAACATTAAATTTTAATTCTCCATATAATTTCAAAGCAGCAATAAAAACTTTAGAGGTATTGCAAAATTGAAATATGCCAAATACATTGAAGAAATACCAATATGAAAAATATGTCAAAAATTACCTTTTTTGTTATGGTATTCGATGGACCACCCATGCCACCCATACCCAGACCCATACTCATTGCCATGCTGAGATTCATGACCGGCGTATTGGGCAACGTGCCGGACGATGTGAGCGCATGGTGCGGATGATGTCCAGTGATGCCGATACCACCACAGGCACCACCAGTACCACCAGCACCACCACCACCATGTAACAATGTCGGCGGCATCGTCGGATCGTTGAGCCTAAAACGACTCATGTGAAAACTGGAGCCATAGCAATACATGAGAACCATCGTGGTGGGAAAGTAGAGCGCACATGTGGAGAGTATGCGATACGAGGGTTTACTGTAGAACGGCTCACAGGCCATTAGTCCGGTGTTGTTGAAGTAATAACCTAGAGGAGAGACAAAGAGTAGAAAAGAGACAAAAATATAACAAAAATAGAGCGTAAAATATATGAAACAGAGGACGGAAGATGGTCTAGATTAGATATGAAGTTATAAAAACAGCTTCTTGTTAAACGATACACGTAGGGTTTCTGCAAACCAAGGAGGCATAAATTTCATTGAAGCCATTGTGAGTATTAGTGAAAAAATTTAATATGTAGTAAGAATTCAAAATTTCAAGTGGGAATTAAAATTTTTAGTGAAAATTGAATTTAAATTGAATTGATATTGGAAAATTGATTTTTTTTTAGTGAATAATTGAATTTTTTCTATGAGAATTTGAATTTCTAGTGAAAAATGGAATTTATAGTGAAAATTGAATTATTAGAGAGGAATTGAATTTTTAATGAATATTTTAATTTATAGTGAAAAATTAAATTTTTAGTGAAAAATTCAATTTTTAGTGAAAAATTGAATTTTTAGTGAAAAATTTGAATTTTTAGTGTAAAATTGAATTTTTAGTGTAAAATTGAATTTTTAGTGATAATTTGAATTTTTAATGAAAAATTGAGTTTTTAGTAAAAAATTGAAAATTAGTGAAAAATTGAATTTTTAGTGTAAAATTGAATTTTTAGTGAAAAATTGAATTTATAGTGTAAAATTGAATTTTTGTTGAAACATTGAATTTTTAGTGAACTTTTAAATTTTTAGTGAATAATTCAATTATTAGTGAAAAATTGAATTTATAGTGAAAATATGATTTTTAAGTGAAAAACTGATTTGTTTTGTGAATAATTAAATTTTTAGTGAATAATTGAATTTTTAGTGAAAAATTGAATTTTTAGTGAAAAATTAAATTTTTAGTGAAAAATTGAATTTTTAGTGAAAAATTTAATTTTTAGTGAAAATTTTAATTTTTTTGTAAAAATTTGAATTTTTAGTTAAAAATTGAATTTTTAATAAAAATTTGAATTTTTAGTGAAAATGTGAATTTTTAATGAAAATTTGATTTTTCACTAAAAAAAGTGAAAAATTGAATTTTTAGTGAAAATTTGAAATTTTAATAAATAATTGAATTTTTAATCAAAATTGAATTTGTAGTAAAAATCGAAGTTTTAGTGATATATTTCATTTTATATTAAAAAATTCAATTTTTAGTGAAAAATTGAATTTTAAGTGAAAAATTGATTTCTTTTAGTGAAAAATTGAATTTTTAGTGAAAAACTGAATTTTTGGTGAAAAATGGGATTTCTAGTGAAAAATTGAATTTTTAGTGAATAATTGAGTTTTTTATGAAAAATTGAATTTTTAGTGAAAAATTGATTTTTTTTAGTGAAAAATTGAATTTTTAGTGAAAAATTGAATTTTTAGAGAGAAATTGAATTTTTAGTGAACATTTTATTATTCAAATTTTAAACTCATTTCCAATTATCAACGTTGCATCGATTAACATTTTCCAACTGGGTTGGCAATTTTCATTAAGCACACGCAACACGCAAAGCCGTTAGTTGCACGTTTTACTCGCACTGAAACACTCACCTTTGGGCAGCACCAGAAATCCAAAAACCGTAAGACTCACGATCCACGTGAGACTTAGTATGGCGACGCAACCCTGCAAAACACAATGGGTTTCAATTAAAATCGCATGGCAAACCAGTGTGGATAAAGAAGAAGATTTGAGAATTCTTTGGCAACCAAATGGTTGTATGCCTTAAAGTCTTAAAAACTGTCATAATATTCATCAATGTGTCGCTATGTATTTGTGGGATTACACTGACAAAAAATATGTTTAAAATAAAAGGAATGTAGTAATTTATACTACAATTATGTATTTTGGTGCTTTTTTTTAATAAATACATAATGTATTTAAATTAAATGCATATACATTATTTCTTTCTAATTACTTCATAAATATATTCAACATATAATTATTTTCAATAAAAATGTATTAAAATGTAGTAAAGAAATGCATTTGGATATTTTCTATAATTAACACGTCAATGTAGTAATACAATATAATGTAGTGATGTTTTTAACTTTTGTGTTTTTTTTTTGTTATATAGAAATGTTTTGGAATTTGAATAAATACAGAATATTGTAAAATGCATATGCATCAATCTAATCTATCTACATACTTTACGACATTTATATAAATACAAAGTGTAGTTATTTTCAATACAAATGCATAAAAATGTAGTGAAGAATGGCAAAATATATAGTTATTTTCTTTATAATCGTCAATGTAGTAAAACTAAATACATTACAAAATGCGACATATATTTTTTAATTTTAATTTATGTTGGAAATATATTACATTCTTTTAAATACATAAATGTAGTACAAAACAAAATTATTTGCTTTTAAACATGTATCAAATACTTATGCAATTAATTGAACGACAGTGTTCTTTCTTTTAAATACATAAATTCGGAAAAAATATATGCATTTACTTTTAAACTTAAATAAAAGTCTTTTAAAGACATTTTTATTTCTATTTAGTACAGAAATGTAGTAGAAACAAATACATTTGCTTTCAAACGTAAATCAGATATGCATGCATTTCTTTTAAAGACATATTTTTTTTAATACATAAATGTAGCCTAAATAAATACATTTGCTTTTGAACGTAAATCAAATACATTTGCATTTATTTTGAATACATTTTTATTTATTTTTAATACTGTATTTTTTTCAGTGTTTGTATTTTTGTGTCCTCTTTATGTAGTTGTGTCATCTGCATTGCTGGCAACATGAAAGCATATTAAATATGCCATGAAAAGCGATTTCATTTTAATTATGCTTTCAACACCTTCGGAGCAATTTAAACGAGTTTCCTTTTTTCTCGTACTATGTTGATTTTTTTTTATTTTTAGGTAGTTGCTAAGAAAGCGCTTCACCCACACACACACGCAGACAAACTAATCTGAGTCAAGTCAGCTCAAGCCAAGTCAAATTAAATCAAGTTAACTGAACATTTTCAGCAGCTTGCGTAAAACTTGGGTTTTAAGTTGGAATGGCGGTTGGTGGAAGGGGGGGGGAGGTCTAGTTTTAGTTGCTTGGATTCATAGTTGGTTGAGTTTTAAGTCGTAAGTGCCCTACTTAAAAATATGGCACATTAAGTAAAGCTTCCTCGAATTTCTATGCGAGAGCCGTGTAAATGAGTTATGACTTTGGCAGATGTAACATGTTGTCATAGAAATTGTCAGGTGTTATGTGCAGCAACTAATGTTGGTTGAAATGTGACATTTTAATTAAAATGTTTCTTTTTATTTTTAGTACAGGAAAAGAGCTTATTTTATGGTTTTAGTTAATTTATATTTTAGTTTTTTTTTTAATTTTTTTTATTTCAATTTATTTTATTTAATTTTAATTTGTTTTATTTTATGTCATATTATTTCATTTAATATCATTTAATATCATTTAATTTCATTTAATTTCATTTAATATTATTTTATTTCATTTAATTTAATTTCATTTCTTTTAATTTTTTTACATTTTATTCTCTTCTATTCCATTCTATTTTATATTATTTGTTTTTATTTATTTTTATTTTTATTTATTTCATTTAATAGATATATATTATTTGCCTTTTTTTATTGTAAACTGTGTAATTAGCGATTAAACATGAATGTTACTCATACGTCACAACCTTCGCTTTTATAACCAAATAAATCCTATTTATAATAAGTGTAGCGAAAAATATTTCTGTTGATACAGTTATATGCAGAATTTTAAGTATGTTTTTTAATATGTAACAAATTTTTTATTTTAAAATTTTTATAAATTATATAAAGATTTGCAAAGCTCCAAAATTTCCTCAGCAATACTTATTTTTTACGCATGTTCAAATTATTGAAAAGAATAATTCGAGATTCTGTTAAATATATTTTTTATACCAAGAATTTTAGTAAACCACCAAAACTCCATTGATTAGACTTAAATGTAAATGTTACTCATACGTCATGCATAACTCTTAAATAACAAAATAATTTTTATTTGTAATAAAATAGATACAAAATATTTATTTTAATGCAATTTTATGCACAAATGTAAACACACTTTTTAATATTTAACAAATGTTCTTTTAAATATACACTTCAAAATATGTTAGAAAAATGGCGCAAAACTTCAAAAAAATTTCAACAACTATGTATGTCAACTATGTTCAAATTATTGAAAAGAATTAATCGAGATTACGATAAATAATTCTTTTTGTATTAAGAAATTTAGTAAGCTACCAAATACACTTTGATTAGAGCTAAATACAAATGTTACTCATACGTCATGTCTAAGTCTTAAGTAACAAAATATTTTTTATTTATAATAAAAATAGTTAAAAAAATATTTCTATTTATGCAATTTTATGCAGAAATGTAATCAAATTTTTTTAAGTTTTAACAATTTTGTAATATTCTTTTAAAATATATTATAAAAATTGCAAAAATAGTAACATTTATTCAACAACTTTTTGTTGGACTAATGTCAAAATTATTGCAATGAAATCTGCGAGTTTCTAATAAAGCATTTGTTGTTCATTTAAAAATAAAGTCAGCTACAAGTAACACTTTATCTAGAGACAACTTATAAATGTTACTCATACGTCACGCAAATATATAAAGTATAAAAATAAATTTAAATTATTTTAAAAAGTGGGAGACAAATTTCTTGAACGCAGTTAAATGCAGAAATAAAAGTATTATTTTTAATATTCAACATTTTAGAAATTATATTTAATATGTATAAGAAAAATGCACAAAGTGTAACCAATCTTTAACATCTGGTTATTGCCGCTTATCAAAACAATTTATATAAATGTATGATATTATATTAAATATTTTGTTGTTTATTAAGAAATTTAGTAGTATATAAATCTTTAAAATATATACTTGAATTAAAAATTATTAAAAATGTTAGTCATACGTCACGTGCAAGCTTTAATAACAAAATAATTTTAATTTATAATAAGTGTAGCGAATAAATAATTATGTTAATGCATTTTTATTCGGAAATTCCAGTACATTTTTTAATATTTAACTGTTTCGAAAAATGTTTTAATATATTTGTTAAAAATTCTACAAATTGTAACATAACTTAAAAAAATGCTCTTATGAAGGCATGTCCAAATTATTGCCAGAACTCCTTTTAATTATAATAATTTTTTTGTTGTTTATTAAGAAATTTAGAGAACCTCAAATATCGCATAATTATTGATTTATTAAATATGTTACTCATACGTCACGTGCAACGCTTAAATAATAAATTAATGTTTCTAAATAACAGAAATATTAAATAAAAAATCTTTTAATGCAGTATAATGCAGAAAGGAAAGATATTTTTTTAATATATAACAATTTTTAATTTATTAATTTATATTATTTTTAAGACCTCAGAAAAGTTAGTCATACGTCACAGACAAAAGTTTAAATAATTGAATAATTTTTATATATAACAAAAACATTGAATATATTTTTTTAATGCAGTTTAATACAGAAATAATAGTATGTTTTTTAATATTTAGCAGCTATTAAAATGCATGAGAAAAATTGCACAAACTCATGTCATGTACAAAAATCCAAAATAACACAGTTAAATGTTTTTCTTTTTTATTTTTTTTTTTTTATTATTTGACAATCAGCTTAGCGTCAATTTTGCCAATGTGTTTGGAACACATATTGCAGTTTGTGTGCTACACATTATTAGACAACCTCAGGATTATCTATTATTGCGTTAGAAAATAACTTTGTGCCAAACGTTGCAAAAACTTATTGCACAATGTAGACAGTGCTGTCAGTTAGACATGGCAAAAATCTGAAGTCAAACATTATATTAGTTGCGCAACAAACTAAATAAAAAAGAACCAAAAAAAAAAAAAAATCCAACAGAAAATATCATCGATGAGCAGCTGCTGCTTTTCCGAAACGAGTGCCAGACAAATGCCATAAAAACGACGCCCACCGTATGATAAAAATCATGGCAGTTTTTGTTGTTGTAACTTCATTCGACTGCAACAACAATTTCATATATACAACAACATATATAACTAAAAATACAAAAAAATAAAAAAACAAAACAGAAAAAATAACCGACAACAGAAAAAACTGCATAAAACATCTCATTTAATGTTGTGGAAAAATCTCGTCGCTGTTATATTCAATTTTGTGAAATTCTTTAGGCGCTCATGGGAAAAATTGTCATGTAGTAAAAAAAAAAAAATATAGTAGTAGTAAAAGTAGTAATCGTCGAATCATTGATTGAAATCGATAAAGGCAGTTATAAACTTTGCAATTTAACAGAGTCATAAATATTATTAAATATTATATTAAATAAATAATACTACTAAATTTTTGAAAATGGTAGTCAAAATAATTTTGAAAAAAGTAACTAAAATATGAGACAAATAATTAACAAAAAGTAGTAAAAAAATGTAAATACAAAAATGTAAAAGGTATTATAAAAAAAATTATTAAAAAAATGTTAGTAATATTTTTTAATAGTAGTAAAAAACAGTAATAAAAATAGTAGTAAAAAAATAGCAGTACAAAAATAATAGCTCAAAAACAGTAGTACAAAATTAGAACTAGGAACAGAGAAAGGAGCAGTACAGAAAAGTTGTCCGAAAAATTAGTACTGAAAATTAGTACTACAGAGTAGTACTGCAAAGTACAATTAATATTTTTAAAGTTGCACTGAAAATGTACTTCTTAAAAAGTAGTTCCGTAAATGCAGCATAGGGAATAAAAATGTATTGAAAAAAGGTACTAAAAAATAGTATTGAAAAAGTAGTTTAAAATATAGCACTGAAAAAGTGTTACTGATAAATTGGTTCTAAAAAAGTAGTAGAGAGAAAGAAATGATACTTAAAAAAAGGTACAAAAAGGTAGTAGGTAAATTGTACTCAAAAGTAATAACGAAATGTAGTACTGAAAAAAGAGTCTGAAGAATTTATTCTGGAAAAGTAGTAATGAAACAGTTGTTTTAGAATAATGGTACTGAAGAAGTTGCTCGAAGTAAGTAGTACTAAAAAATCGTATTGATAAAGGAGTTTTAAAAAGTTAGTATTGAAAACTGGCTCTGATTAAGTAGTACTGACAATGTAGTTCTGAAGAAGTAGAACAGAATAGAAAAGGTACTCAAAAAGTATTTTTCAAAAATAGTACTGAAAAAATAGTACTTAAGATTTTTTTTTCAAAGAACTTCAGAATAAATAATGTTTTTTGTTTTTTTTTTGGAATATCTACTAAGATCCACAGCACTCAGACAGACTATATCCATTGTTCTGTGAAGTCTATTCCCTACAATATTGTGGTTAATATCACCACGAGCGCCCATGCCCAAGCCGGGATTCGAATCCGAGACCTTAAGAATGCAAGTCCAGCGCGCTACCTCTGGACTGCTGAGGCCGGCCAGAATAAATAGTACTATAGAAAAAGTGGTTCTGTAAAAACAGTAAGAAAAAAAGGTAAAGTTTTACTCAACGGTAGTACTGAGAAAGTAGTATTGAAAAAGTAGTATTGAAAAAACTAGTATTGAAAAAGTGGTATTGAAAAAGTAGTATTGAAAAGTAGTAGTATGGAAAAAGTTGTACTAAAAATGTATTATTGAAAAAGTTCCTCTCAAAAAAATTGTGCTGAAACAGTGGTTCTGAAAAAAGTAGTATAAAAAGTAGTATTGAAAAATTAGTACTGAAATTATTTTCTGTTAAAGTATTTCTGAAAATGCAGTAAAGAGAAAGAAAGGTTGTTAAAAAAATGTACTACATACTGTAGTATGACTCAAAAATAGTACCAAAATTTTTATTCTGAAAAAAAGTACTGAAAAAATAGCCAGTTTTACTGAAAAAGCAGTAGTGATAAAAACGGAGTACCTACTGGAAAAAGTGTTTAGAAATTTTTGTCAAAGTTTAAAATAAATAAAAATTGTAGTTAAAAATAACAAAAAAATATTAAAAATAGAAGAGTGAAACAAGTAACATGTCCGATTAATAAAAAATAAAATGCTGTCTAAGTTTATATTTTGTTGTCCAGAAACTTTTCCGTCGTATTACTGTCCGGCAAGAATGTGCGATGTCCTTGCATCAAACGCCTTGTGCCATAAACACCCCCACATATCACACACACACACGTAATTTCAATAAATTGCAGCAACTTAAGACACGATGAAAAGACGAAACTTTTTCGAAGAAAACGAAAATTTTATTTACTGGCAGCTTATGTGCAGCATATTTAATGCTGAGGCAGGGCGCAATGCAGAAATATTTAATACTGAAAACTAATTTTGAAGTAGAAATAATATTTTGGAGTTGAAATCTATAACAAAATTGTTCAAAAAATGAATTCTATAATACAAAATTTTAAAAAGAAATATATGTAGTAGAAAATATTTTATATACAATTTATGAATTAAGAATTTAAGATGTTGGATATTATGAAAATGAGTAGTAGAATAATTTAGTTGTGGCCAAATATTAAAGTTTAAAAGTTTTGTACTAGAAAATTTTGGTAGTAGATAAATAGTATTATATAAATTTTGTAGTAGAAAAATTTAGTACATGAAAAAATAGTAGTGAAAAAATGAGTAGTTAAATTATTTAAAAAAGAAAATTTTCGTTGATCTATTCAGTGTAGATAAAAATTTATTTAGATACAAATATTTAGTGAAAGAAAAATTAATGTAGTAGTAAATAATTTAGTAGTAGAAAAATTCATTGTAATAATCTGAAAATTTACATAAATAAATTCGGTAGTAGAAAATTGTAAATATTAAAATTAAAAATATAATAAAAAATAGTAGTAGAACATTTTAACAGTCAATAAAAATGTAGTAGAAAATGTAAATTTATTTAGATACAAATATTTAGTAAAATAAAAATTTATTTAGTAGTAAATAATTTAGTAGTAGAAAAATTCATTGAAATAATCTGAAAATGTACATAAATAAATTCGGTAGTGGAAAAAATGTAAATATTAAAATTAAAAATGTTAAAAGAAATTAGTAGTAGAACATTTTAACAGTCAATAAAAGTGTAGTAGAAAATGTTACTATTATTAAAATATTGCTTTTTTTTTAGTCATTTTATTAAATAATTAATAAATTTTCAATTATATAGTAGTAGACAAAAAGTACTTTTGTTAGAAAATTAAATAAAATGTAATAATTTTCTTTGTAACTATCATTGTTTTATTGCAGTGAAATATAAAATAATTATATGCATAATTTTCCATTATCTAAAGATGTTGCTTTGTTATCTGTGCGCTTTATTTAATTAAATGCCTTCGAAGGCAATAAAAATAACAAAAGCCAACATAATAGACAGAACAACAAAAATAGCCAATTATGTGGTAAAACACGACAAATGCCAACAATTTTGTATAAAATAAAGCAGATCATTATTTGCAATGAATAGCTGAATGTCTGTCTGTCTATGCGTCTGTCTGCCTTTCTCTAACTGTCGACAAAAAGCAACAAAACAAACGAAAACCAAACGAACGCACAGCAAAAGTCATTAACAGCCAATTAAGTGAGTGAAAGAGAGACAAATATATGCTAGAGCAAAAAACGATTTTGCACAAAAACCACGACAAATGAAGGACATTAATGGCAGACTATGAAGTATTAAGGCGAGAAAGAAAGAGAAATTATAATGACATTAATAGAGTAAGAAAACACTTGATAAATGATAGAAAACTAGAACAGCTATATTGAGGATTAGTTTGGAAAATAGTAGAAATAGAAAAATATAAAAAAACAGAATTTAATGTAGGAATTAAAATTGTTGTATTTTTAAACCGAAATCGTTTTAAAACTGTTTAAAAAATCAGAAATAATTCGATATTTTAAATTCTTATATTTCAAACGGATTTTGAATTTGAAATTAATTTTATAATAAAACTTTAATCTTATTAAATACAATATTTTAAAGTTATTATTGAAATAAATTTAAAATTTTTTTAAATAAAATATAAATTCTTGAAATTCAACAGATCACAAGTACACTTAAAATCAGTGATATATAACACACATTTATCGCAACCCTAATTGTGCCAAATATAGCAGAAAGAGTAGCATATGTTGGCAGATATTTCATTGAAATAGCAACAGCGATTACATACAAAAGACAGCATTTTTCTTACATAAATATAGAAAAGAAATAATGAAAAGAAATATAGAAAAATAATATCCGCATAACTACTTTGAAAGCAACAGCAACAAATTATCTATTGTCCTTTATTTTTCAGCTATCAATTTGCGTTTTGTAACAATATCTCTTGTATGAAATATTATGCAATAATGCTTTGCCTAAACTATATATTATTGCCTAACAAAAGAAAGCTTATTTCATGTAGTTTTACAGAAAATATGCAGAAAAATTGTAAGATAAATTTCAAAGAAAAGGTGGCCTAATATAATAGCACATTGCATTAATGTTACTCATACGTCAAGCATCCAATTTTTCGTGAATTGCAATTTTAAGAGTTATTTTAAGTTTTAAATTTATTTAATTTTATTTTGTTATATATAATAATACAATTAGTAATTTTGATTTATGTTGGATTTTATTTATTGTTTTTAATAATTTGAAAATTTAACAATTTGTATATATAACATTTGTTCGGATTATTGTGCAATATTGCTTTAACTATACTGTATTTTATTCTACAACACAAGAACATTTGTTTTATGTAGTTTTACAGAAAATATGTGGGGAAATTGTAAGGTACATTTTAAAGAAATTGTGGCCTATCAGACGGAACACATTATATCAAGGATACGCATACGTCATGTATTTAGTTTTATTAAAATGCGATTTCTAGAGTTATTTAAATTTATAAATGTACATAAATTTGTTTTTACATGTTATAATTCATTTAGACATTTTGGATTAACTTGGAATTTTTATTGCTTTTGTTTAAATTTAACAATTTTTATATATAACATTTCTTTGAATTATTGTGCAATACAGATTTGATTAAATTATTTAGTGTTGCACAAAATATTAAAGTTTATTACATTTAGTATTACATAAATTATGCTGAAATATTGTAAGAGTAATTTCACATTTGGCCTAAGATATGGAACACATTGAATTAAGGTTACTCATACGTCTAGTCTAAAATGATGTATGAATTTCAATCATTAGAGTTTTTTAAAGTTTTATTTCAAATATAAAATTTATTTTTAAATGTAGTATTTAGTAATTTTAGTTTTTATTAGTATTTTTAATGTAATTTTTTTAATTTAAAAATTTTTGTATACAACATTTCTTTAAACTATTGTGCAATATTGCTTTGACTAATCTGTATAGTTCAAAAAGTACAACAAAAGAAAGTTTATTTTATGTGATTTTATAGAAAATATGCAAAAATATTGAAAATAGCTTTTAAAGAAATTGTGGCCTAACATAAAGAACACATTGCATTAATGTTACTCATACGTCATGGTTTTCATTTTAATAAAATGTGAATTTTAGAGTAAATAAAACTTTAAATGTATTAAAATGTTAAATACATTTATTTTTAAATTAATAATTAATTTTTTTAATATTGTCTTTGTTGAACTTTTTATTGTTTTTTTAATTAAACAATTTGTATATAAAGCATGTGTTTAATTTATTGTGCAATAAGTCTTCGACTAAACTATTAGCTATTAATAATATTAATATATAATACAGAAAATATTAAAAAAAAATGTAAAATAATTTCAATGTATTTGTGGTCTAATTTGTCGAGCCAACAACGAGTCGAAATTATTAAAATTTACTACCGAAATTCGAATTCGTTTATTTTCCATCATGAAATGGCAAACCTTACGGAAGAGAAATGTCAAAAGAGCGGCAAGAAATATGGCTTCGTTTGCTGTCCATGTCGCTCTACTTTTGTAGTGTCCCTGTTGAAAAACCCTTTAGTAACAAATTACATTTCAGATTACTCATACGTCATGTGTTACATTTAAGTTCAATTTGATTTTTATCGTTTGGGTTTTAAAGGAAATATAAATTCTTAAAAATTCATAATTCACATATTAAAGGGAGTTTTCACACAAAATACAACCATATTAGAAAAATACAAATTAAGAATTGAAAAAATTTTAAACTCAAAATACAAATTTAATAATAAAATTTTGTTTTTGAAAAAGTTAAAAAATTGAATGCAGAAGTGAACATTTTTGTTTTAAATAAAAAAATGGCTATTAATAAAATTACAAAATTTAAGAAAAATGATTTTTTTAATCGAAAAGAATAATTTAAATCAATAATAAAATAAAAATATATAAAATATAATAGTGTATAATAAAATCAGACTTATTTTTTTTTAAACCTAAAACACATTAATAGAAAATGCAATCATTGTTGAAATATGAATGCGAACTCAATTTGGTCTTCTGCATAGAAAAGACTTTCTATAAGGAGTTACAGGAGAGCAACTGAAGTTACGACTGATATTCTTCACATTAGAAATGCTTAGATTTTACGTGAAAATCTTCTACTGAGAACAAAAATTAATTATCTAATTTTTCTTTTGAAAGAATATTCATTCCAAAACTTCAAACATTATTTTACATAAGACCAATCTTTAATATTTAATTTGTTTCATGTGTAATTAAGAAGCTGAAACTATTGTCTGGATATATAGATTCAAATAGAGCCATATTATGATAAGTTGTTTAAATGTTTTCGCATTCTTTAAGCATACAATTAATGCAATGAGCGTATTGAATACTCTCTATTTTTTTTGTAAATAAAATCATAAAACATATAGAAATTTAAGCCTTTGCAAAGTAAAATGTTTTATATTAATTTTAGCTTAATATATAGCATGTTATTGACTTGTGCAAAAAATGTCATAGCTACATTCCAAATAGTGCATTTTGTGCTATTTCAAATATACAAACTGCATTAGTTTCAAATAGATGCAAATTTAATGTTACTCATATGTTACGCCAACATGAAAAGTGCCTTAGATAAGCTAAACCCACGTGAATCCTTTGTGAATTTGAAATAAAAAAAAAGGAAAAAAAGATTCAAAAAAAGAATGTCGAATATAATGTTTGTAAAACGAGATGTTTGAAATACCGCAGTACTCTTTTACTATAAAATTTGAATAAAAATATAAAAGGGGGAGTTAATGGAATAGTCAAAATAATAATAGTGAAATGTTTAGCAAGAGAGCGTAACCTAACGTGGCAGGAAACACAAATGGCTATGTTACAACACCAAACACACAGTGCAAAATATGCACAAAAATGTAACCCAAATAAAAAAATAATAACAAAAAAAAAAAGAAAAAACCATATAGTGCAACGTGTAGTGTACATAAAAATGTAATAAAATTGAAAACGCATAAAATGCAAATTCTATATTTTAGACTTGTTCATATGCACTTGCACCATATAAAGGTATAAAATATAAAAATAAATAACTTCAAATTTGCGCTAGCGAAACTTAAGGCAAGCGAAACTATTTTTTTTTATTTTAGTTTTAAATATTTTGGTATTTCGTATTTATTTTTACTAAAAATATTTAGTATTTTGCATTTAGTATTAAGTATTTAGTAATTTGTATTGTGTACTTTGTATTTTGTATTTTGTATTTTATATTTTGCATTTTGTAATTTGTGTTATGTATTTTTTATTTTGTATTTTGGATTGTGTATTTTTGTGTTTGTATATTTTTATTATTTTTGTTTATTTATTTTACAACATATTTTTGGCATGTGCTTTCTTGACCGCTTTCGTTTTATATCTGCGCAGCAATAAATTATTGTGTGGGCGACACAAACAGTTAGACAGACAGATAGACAGACGGACCAACGGACGTTAGTATGTTCCAACATTTGCTGTTGTATTTTAAGGTGTTGTTATTGCAAAAAGTCGACACTGCCAGACAGCGGAAATGAATCTTTTGCTGTATCGCAGATATTTTTATAGTCATTTCTTTGCGTGGTTTGTGGAATATTTATTATTTTAATTTTAGATGTGATGTTTTTATATGTTTAATAAATTTTATGATTTTTTTTAAATTTTTGATTTTTTATATTTTCTATATTTCTGATGTTTTTTTTATAATTTTTTATATTTTTTGCATCATTTAATTTTTTATATACATTTTTTGATATATGTTATGTATGTTACTATGTTTGTTTATGTTTGCTTATGTTTGATTATGTTAGTTTATGTTTGTTGATGTTTGTTTATGTTTGTTTATGTTTCTTTATGTTTGTTTATGTTTGCTTATGTTTGTTTATGTTTGCTTATGTTTGTTTATGTTTGTTTATGTTTGTTTATGTTTGTTTATGTTTGTTTATGTTTGTTTATGTTTGTTTATGTTTGTTTATGTTTGTTTATGTATGTTTATGTTTGTTTATGTTTTTTTATGTTTCTTTATGTTTGTTTATATTTGTTTATGTTTGCTTATGTTTGTTTATGTTTGCTTATGTTTGTTTATGTTTGTTTATGTTTGTTTATGTTTGTTTATTTTTGTTCATGTTAGTTTATAGTTGTTTATGCTTGTTTATATTTGTTGATGTTTGTTTATTTTATTTTATGTTCGTTTATGTTTGTTTGTGCTTGTGTATATTTGTTTACGTTTGTTTATGTTTTTTTATATTTGTTTTTTATTTTCTACGTTTGTTTAATTTTGTTTATGTTTTGTTTGACGCTTACTAATATTTTTTGTTTAACTTATCACATTTTTGCTTTCTGTTTATTATGTTATCATTTATTTTTGTTGTTTAGTTTTTTTTTTTAATTTTTTTAATACGTTTTTCAGATATTTATATAATTTTAAATATTTTTTTCACTCAATATTTTTTTGTTATTTATTTTAATTTTATTTCTCTGTATGCTCTTAAAATTTGTATTTATCTTTTCAATTCCATTTTGTATATTTTTCCTTATTTATTTGGTTTATCTCGTGTTTATTTAATACTTTTTCTGTGTTTTTTTATTCTGTTTTATTTTTTTTATTAAATTTTTTGCTGTTTTCCATTCATACAAACTCTTATATCCGATTTTTTTTTATTATTTTTTATATGTTTGAAATTACAGCTTAGCTCTTTGGCTCTATGGCCGGTTGCACCAGCACCAGCTCTGCCCGGTCTGACGTTTCACTAATTTATCTGTGTAATTGGGTCGAAGGATGTTACGCGCCACTTGTTCGGCCAGCAATTTTTTCGCTCTCTTGCTTTGCGTCTCAATTTCTTTGTCTGCCATTTTAACTGCTTTCTTTCGTTGCATATTATATTAGTCCTTTGTCCGTCCGTCAGTATATTTGTCTGTCTATTTGTCTGTCTGTGTCTGTTTCTGTCTACATGTCCTTGGTTCTTGTACATGTGTCGTACTGCCTATCCGTTTGCTGTAATCTAACCAGCACTTGGCTGCATTTTATTTTTATTTTTTGTGTCGTTGTCTCTACGTTTTTAACTTCATTCTTTTCTCTTTAAATTGTGCATTAATTTTGCCGCATTTATATCGTTATAAAATTCCATACTAAAGATTGTAATGAGTTGGCTGAATGGCTTTTAATTGTGTGAATGGATTATGAAAATTAATAAAGTTTTTTTTATCAAATATTTTTATGTACAAATGTCTACACATATATCCACATTTATTTTTTTAATATGAATGAAAATCAATTTGACTGTCTAATACAAAACCGCATCAATCTGTATGTATCTGTATTATTACGAATTAAGTGTTAAATGGACGAAAACTCTATTTTAGAAATAAGTTATTTTCGGAATGTCAAAGAGTTTTCGTGCAATGTCTTTATTTGTAATGAATCTATTGAATTTATAAAATTTGTAGGAACAGATAAACATTTTCCGATTTATAATCTGTTCAAATTAAAAATTTTCGAATTAGAAATAACCTATAGGGGTTCCACATAGTTTCTTCTACTTATAAAATATCAACTAAAATTAAAAAATATCGTTAGAAAAATAAATGCATTAATAACAAAACAGAGACAATAAAGTCCTGAGACTTTGGTTTAATTTAAAATTCTCCAATTGAAGACCAGATCAGTTTTAGGTCTGAACTTTTGCATGATGTGATAATTAACCCCTTCCTATTCCAACGCCGTATAAAAGTTGTCGGTTGTTTTCATATAAAAGGGGCAGAACTAGGAGCGATTCATAAAATTTGTTCCTAACGATAAGAATCCCGTATTGTGCAAAAAACAATTTGGTGGTTAATTGAACATTATACAATTTAACATATTCCCGAAAGGGGGCGTAAAAAGCTGTTGCTAACCCCAGTTTGGACAGAACATAATATGTCTATTATTCATAAATAATAAAATATAAAGAATTCTACCTAAAAAAGCATACTAAGAATAAAGTCTGGAGAATCGTATGGATGGAGAATTGTTTCGGAAATAAATTGTCTCGTTAAATACTTGATCGGTGTAGAACTATCTCGGTGAAGAATTGTCTTGGTGTAGAGTTGTCTCGAGTATAGATTATTCCGATGGGATAATTGTGTTAGTAGAGAATGGGCAAGAATTGTCTTCCGATAGAATTATCTATTAAAACAATTTGTCGACGAATTTTCCGATGTATAATTATCTATGTGAAAAATTGTCTTAGAGGTGAATTGTCTCTGGGGGAACAAATTATCGCGGTGAAAAATTGTCCTGGTAAAAATGGTTTTACTCAAAAGTAAAGAAGGGCAGTATTGTCTTGATGAGAATGTTCTCAGTTAACATTGTCTCGAGAAGGAAGTGTGTGAGAAGTAGATATGAGGATATCGCGGATAGGAAATGTCTGAAGGGAAAATTTGCTAGGTGTAGAATTTTTTTTGGTAATATTGTCTGGGAGAATTGTCTAGGTAAAGAAAAATCTTGATGGAGAATGATTTCGGGCTGGATTACTATGGGAATGAATTGTCTCAGGGAAGAATTGATCGTGTGGAATTATCTCGTTGAAAAATTATTTCGGAGGAGAATTGTCTCGAAAGAAAAAGTTACAGGGAAGAATTGTACAGAAAAGAATTGACAGGACTAAAATAATATCGTGAAAAAATAGTTTCTGGTTATAATTATCTCGCAAATGAATTATGTTGGGGGCTGAATTTTCTATGGGGAAAATATTGTATCGAGGGGGAATTGTCTTTGTGAAGAATTACTAAGTTAAATACTTGACTTGGTAGGGAATTGTCTAGGAAAATAATTTACTCGAATAAAAATTTGTGGACAATTGAAAATTAAATCGGGGTGGAATTATCTTTGATAAGAATTGTCTCGATGAAGAATTGTCTCGGAAAAGAATTTTTTTTGGGGAGAATTAATGGAAGAATTATTGCAATGTAAATAGTCTTTGGGAAAAAATTGTCTTGAGAAAGAATTATTTATGGTAAGCAATTATTCTAACCGAGAATTGTCTAGAGGAAAAAAGAAGTCTAGGGGGTGAAATTGGGAGTAGAACTGTCTAGGGAAATAATTGACTCGAAGGAAACTTGACGGTATAATTATGTCGGTGTATTTATGGACATGTCGAATTGAAAAATTAACTTGGTTGAATTATCTCGGAAAAAAATTGTCTTGAGTAAAAATTGACACTGGGATAATTTGTGTCGGATGAGAGTTGTCCAGGAAAGTGTTGTCCCAGAAGATGTTAATAGTTTGTAATATAAAAATTGGGTATAATTTTACATGTTTGTTTATGTTTGTTTATGTTTGTTTATGTTTGTTTATGTTTGTTTATGTTTGTTTATGTTTGTTTATGTTTGTTTATGTTTGTTTATGTTTGTTTATGTTTGTTTATGTTTGTTTATGTTTGTATATGTTTGTTTATGTTTGCTTATGTTTGTTTATGTTTGTTTATGTTTGTTTAGGTTTGTTTATGTTTATGTTTGTTTGTTTATGTTTGTTTATGTTTGTTTAGGTTTGTTTATGTTTATGTTTGTTTATGTTTATTTATGTTTGTTTATGTTTGTTTATGTTTTTTTTATGTTTGTTTATGTTTGTTTATGATTGTTTATGTTTGTTTATGTTTGTTTATGTTTGTTTATGTTTGTTTATGTTTGTTTATGTTTTTTTATGTGTGTTTATGTCTGTTTATGTTTGTTTATGTTTGTTTATGTTTGTTTATGTTTGTTTATGTTTGTTTATGTTTGTTTATTTTTGTTTATGTTTGTTTATGTTTGTTTATGTTTGTTTATGTTTGTTTATGTTTGTTTATGTTTGTTTATGTTTGTTTATGTTTGTTTATGTTTGTTTATGTTTTTTTATGTTTGCTTATGTTTGTTTATGTTTATTTATGTTTGTTTATGTTTGCTTATGTTTGTTTATGTTTGTTTATGTTTGTTTATGTTTGTTTATGTTTGTTTATGTTTGTTTATGTTTGTTTATGTTTGTTTACGTTTGTTTATGTTTGTTTATGTTTGTTTATGTTTGATTATGTTTGTTTATGTTTGTTTATGTTTGTTTATATATGTTTATGTTTGTTTATGTTTGTTTATGTTTGTTTATGTTTGTTTATGTTTGTTTATGTTTGTTTATGTTTGTTTATGTTTGATTATGTTTGTTTATGTTTATTTATGTTTATTTATTTTTATTTATGTTTTTTATGTTTGTTTATGTTTGTTTATGTTTGTTTATGCTTGTTTATGTTTATTTATGTTTGGTTATGTTTGTTTATGTTTGTTTATGTTTGTTTATGTTTGTTTATGTTTGTTTGTTTGTGTATATTTTTTGTTATGTTTGTTTTTGTTTCTTATTTACTGATATACGTATATTTTTGTGTGTTATCAAATGTTTGTTTTCGGAAAAGAATTGTCCGGGAAAGTGTTGTAGCAGAAGATTTTAATAGTTCGTATTACAAAAATATATTTTTTTTTTTGTTCTTTTTTGGTAGTACGTATATTTTTTGAGTTTTGTTTTATTTGTTTTATTTGTTTTACTATTTTTAAAGTTTAAAATCCTGAAAAATAATAAAATACTAAAATCGAAAAATTAATTCTATTACCTTTTTACTCGAGTGCTGATAATATTTGCGCGGATGTAACGCACACATGTAACGGTCGACCGCCATGCAGACCAAAATGACGGCGCTCTGCTGTGAAAGGGCGCCACGTAGTAGTGCCTGCGGGTGAGACAAAATAGAAATTCAAATTTGCAAAACTTTTAATCTAGGATATAGATATAAAATATACATTTTAGAAGACTATAAAAACGAAACGTACTCAAATCAATATTGTATTTAGGTTTGAATTAGGTCAGTTCTATTTTATAATATTTGTAATATTTAATTTTCATTTTCTATAATTCTACCTATCAAGTTGCAACAACTGCTACCCATTTTTTTAATTCTTCATTTTTATACTTCCTACTATTTTGTTACATTTACTATTAAATTCTGTTTTCACAGTTCTATAGAAAATATAATAAAATAACTTTAAAAATTTCTTTACTTTCATTTGTTACTTGTTTCTACATGCAGCTTAAAAAGACTTTATACCGCCATGTAGTACTAATTCATACCAAACTAAATTTCATTTTCATTTCCCAATACTTTTCACTACTTTTCACAAACTTTGCTAACAAACTCACAGCATAGAATTATGTGTTTATTTGCTATAAATACAGACGGACAGACCGACGGTAGTACATACAGATGCACTCACACTCACCTGTATTTGGCAGAAGATTTCGCCGTAGGGCCAACAATGGAAGAGCGCTGGCAACAGGCCAAACGGTGTGATTAGCAGCCCAATTGTGAGATCATTCAGTGCCAAGGATGTCAGTAGATAACGAGGCTAAAAGATAAGAGAAATCAATGAAAGCACCAATGCAGGAAGCAGCATAAAAGAAAAACGCTCAATATATGAAAAAAGAAAAATAATAAAAAAATGCTATAAAAAAAAATATAAAAACATATTTTGCCCACATATTTTGGACATTAACTATTATACTACACGCAGCAAAATAATACTAAATACGGATAATATTTAAATAATATTTAAATTTTTTGTGCATTACAATAGACTTTACACATAATTAATAAGTAAAATATTATGTTAATCATTTTTTTTTTGTATAATAACCAAATACAAATTCATCCCCCGGCCTATTCATCGAGAATATTGTGCCTCGAGTTAATTCCTTTCTAGACAATTTTTACCCGACATTCCGGGAGGTATTCTGTCTAAAGAATTTTCAAGGGTTAAATTTATTTCGGGGATAAATTGACTTGGGGTAGAACTGTCCCGAAAAAAATTAACCACGGAAACAATTGTTAGTGAATTATTGAATGAATTGTCCGCCATATTTCGCATATTTTCTCCATATTAATTTTTCCATGGGACAACTTTTTCCCGGACAGATTTTAATCTAAAATTGGGAAAGGTATTATGTCTAATGAATTGTCACGGGTAAGAATTATCACGATGATGAATTGTCTCGGTGATAAAAGTATCCCAGAAAGAATTAACCAGCGAAACAATTACTAGGGACTTATTGAACAAGTTGTCCGTCATATTTCTACAAATATCTACACTAATTCTTTCTAGAGACAATTTTTTCCTGAAAGAGTTTTATCTGAAATTCGGAAAAGTATGTCTAATGAATGTCACGAGTAGAATATCGCAAGCATAAATTGTCTCGATCAAAAATTGTCCCGGAATGAAATAATCAAGAAAAAACTGTTGGAAGAAAAATTGTCACAGGGACGAATTCTCTGTACAATTTCTACAATTCTCGGCACATTTTCTTTCCAATAATAACCTGGTAATTAATACGGGAGATATTTTTGCGGAATAATTGTTTTAGGAACGAATTGTCCTTCAATTCTGTTCAATATTTATTTTCCGAGACAATTCATACCCGAATAATTTATATCGGAATTTCGTTGATATATTGTGTTTGGGATGACTTTATCTTCGAGAAGAATTGATGAATATTCTTCTCGAAGATAAATTGAGGAAGAATTCTCTAGGTGAACAATTGTTCAGAGAATCGTGGAAAAATTGTTGCAAACTCGAATTGTCCAGAGAAAAATTACCCAGCCCTTAAAATGCATGAAATGTATTCCAAATTTAAAACAATAACTTTTGATACATACAGTACTTACAACTTGTGTACCTTTCAAAATTATTATATATTTACTTGAATATTTTTGGACTTAAAAGATATATGGAAGTACATGAAAAGCCTTAGACAAACACTTTGGCACGCTCCAGGTAGTTTAGAAATAGTTTTCTGACATATTTTTTGGAAGAGTTTACATCAAATACTGCCAATTTTTTGTTCGTTCCTACAATTTGTCGGGAATCTGTTTTTTAAAATTAAAGAAAATTTGATAATTTCCAAATACATTTTTTTTTGTAATATTTCTGGAATGTTTAGGGTATATTTTCGGCAATCACTAAGATTAATGGAAGATTTTGTAAAGTGTGTAGTATGTTGTCACATGGAATTAAAAAGTTAAATTTCCGGCATATTTTTGGTATGGGTAGAAAATTGGTAACTTTCAATATAACCATGAATTATTTTGCTTAAAATCGGGCGAAAACTGTTTCTAAACTGCTCTGTCACACTTGAAATTTAGTCAAGGGCCTCCCGAAATGGTTTGTAATTTTTTATGGAATATTTTGGTCATATTTGCGGTCAAAACGCACAGATATAAAGAAGTTTGTGAGAAGCATTTAGCAGCCCTATACCATATGTTTAGCACTGTCAACAAGTTTTATAAACCGTTTTTCGATAATTTTAAGCAGGAAAATGTGTGATTTTTAACAAAAGCTGCCTATTTTATCAAAAATTTAAAATATATGTTGGAAATATGTCATTCAAATTCCAAAAAAATTAAGAAGCTACTATATACTTCCCAAAATCTTCTATTTATCTATGTCTTTACCAGAAATACTTCCAAAATATTCCAAACATTTTTATACTAAATATATTTTCTAGGAAAGGATGTCAAAATTTTTAGGCAGTAGATTTTTAAAGTAGATTTCCGTCATATTTTGAATATGTACTGAAAAATATTAAGTTTTTGCTACAAACTCTGCCATTGTCTGCTTAAAATGTATATATTTTCAATAAAATAATATTATATTTGCAAATAACATATGTATATTTGACTTGCAATTAACTTAAAAAAAAATTAAACTAAACAATTATTTTTGTTTTACGACCACTATTGATATATTCAAGATTTTGTCTTGACGTGTTCAAATTATTATATTATTATATTATAGTGTTCTTAGTAACTCATGTATGTTGGTTGCAATAACATATTGTTTACTGCGAACACTTAAAAACAATTAAAGCGATATAAAAATACCAAAATAAAAAAAACATAAATAAAAGTATAATATCGTTTTTAGATTTCGTGTATTTTGGTTGCAATCATAATTTCATTGGACTGTAACATATTTTATATTTGTAATTAATTAGTTAACGTAAACAAAATTGCAAACATGATTTACTTATCGTGTTACATTCAAAAGAAAGCAAAATATACTACTACATAAAATCGAAATAAAACGTCATAGTTCATGTATGTTTGTTGAATTCATGTTATGTTTGCTACAAGTATATGTACTATCTGCATTTAAAGAAAATAAAGTCAAAATAAAAATAAAAAAAACCTAAATGAATACAAAAACATTTTAATAATTTGTATATGTTGATTGCAAACATATTTTGTTCATTGCAAAAATATTGCATACGTGTAATATCAGCATTAACTAGTTAAAATAAATAAAACGCTTAAAAAATCATTTTAAAATGCATGTATGTTCATTGAAATCATATAATGTTTGCTGCAAACATATAACAAATATAATAAATAAAACATAACAAATAAAAAAGAGCATAAATAAAAGCAAATTAATGATAATAATTATGATATGTTGGTTGCAGTCATATTTTATTCGTTGCAAACATAATTGGTTTGTGCGTGTAAAATTTCGCTCTGTGTGTAAAAATAGAATTTCCCCAACCACAGAGACCAACCTTCTCCCCGTTTACCTGCTGATGTATGTACGGCGTATAACGCCGATTATTTATGACGAATATAACGAGCGCATTGGCGCCAATAACGCCCAGCGTCAGTACGAGTATCAGAAACGCCTCGATGGTCTCCGCGATGCCGATGTGCACGATGAAGTTGTGACTGTTGTAGCGCGGATGGGAGCAGCTGGAATTCTTGACGGTTGGCGGTACGAGTAGCGCACCGGATTTCAGGTCCATGGCAAGACTAAAAATAAAAAAAAAAATTTAAAAAGATTTATATCATTTAAATGCGTCATAATAAACTAAAAAAAATGATTTTTGTTATTTATAGCACCACCGCATTAAAAACAAAAATATTATAAATCAAAACTATACAAATCAATTGCATGAATTGCGAATTATTAACCTCCAGCTGCTTTGTATCCCGCCCTTTTGTTTTGATACTTTAAATTGCATTTTTAGACAACAATAATTTACTGCGTATGAAATGCAGCCTTTGCTGTTCTAGGAGGACCTTCTCGTAAATAACTCATGGCGCGCCCGCCAAATGCAATCAATGCTTTTGGCAGCACTTATTGGCAGCCCAAATAATGGCGAAATATTTTCATTTGCTGGGCTGCATCAAATACATAATATGTAAATTTGAACTTGGCAAATAGCAAAGATTGTGCGCAAAATAATTTTAAACAAAATAAAAAATAACAAAATAAATTTGAAAATTTTTAATAGAAAATTTTACTTTTGTAAAAAAAATAATGAAAAAAAAAATAACAAAAAAAAATTATTAAATAGAATTTGAGTATAAAATTGAATTTTCAGTAAAAAATTGATTTTTGAGTGAAAAATTTAATTTTGAGTGAAAAATTTAATTTTGAGTGAAAAGGGATAAATTGAATTTTGAGTGAAAAATAGAATTTTAAGTGAAAAATTGAATTTTGAGTAAATATTGAATTTTGAATGAAAAATTGAATTTTCAGTGAAAAATTGAATTTTCAGTGAAAAATTGAATTTTCAGTGAACATTTGATTTTTGAGTGAAAAATTGAATTTTGAGTGAACAATTTAATTTTGAGTGAAAAATTGAATTTTGAGTGAAAAATTGATTTTTGAGTAAAAAATCTAATTTTGAGTGAAAAATTGAATTTTGAGTGAAAAAATGAATTTTGAGTGAAAAATAGAATTTTGAGTGAAAAATAGAATTTTGAGTGAAAAATTGAATTTGGAGTGAAAAATTGAATTTTGAGTGTAAAATTGAATTTTGAGTGAAAAATTTAATTCTTAGTGAAAAATTGAATTTTTAGTAAAAAATTGAATTTTCAGTGAAAAATTGATTTTTTAGTGAAAAATTGAATTTTGAGTGAAAAAATGATTTTCGAGTGAAACATTGAATTTTGTAGTTAAAAATTTTATTTATATTGAAAAATTGAATTTTGAGTGGAAAATTGAATTTTGAGAGAAAAAATGATTTTGGACTGAAAAATTTAATTTTGAGTGCAAAATTGAATTTTGATTGAAAAAATGAATTTTGAGTGAAAATTTGATTTTGACTGAAAAATTAATTTTTGAGTGAAAAAGTGAATTTTGAGAGAAAAATTGAAAAAAGTAAAAGTAAAAAGTTGACTATGTATTGAAAAATTGAATTTGAGTATAAAATTGAATTTTGAGTGAAAAATTGAATTTTGAGTGAAAAATAGATTTTTGAGTGAAAAATTGAATTTTGAGTGAAAAATTGTATTTTGAGTGAAAAATTGAATTTTGAGTGAAAATAGAATTTTGAGTGAAAAATTGAATTTTGAGTGAAAAATAGAATTTTGAGTGAAAAATTGAATTTTGAGTAAAAATTGAATTTTGAGTAAAAATTGAATTTTCAGTGAAAAATTGAATATTTAGTGTAACATTGAATTTTGAATGAAAACTTTACAGTGTAAATATAAATAATTGAAATTTATCCATTTAATAATTTAAAACTTTTTAATATAAATTCGGTTATCTCTTAAAACAATTAAAACATCTGGTCTTCAGTTACCAATTGGACCGACCAAAAATAAAGCTATGAAAATTCATGGAATTTTTCGCTATTCATTTCCTGCAATATTTTGTTGAGAATGCTGTCAAAAAAATTGGAGCCCGCAGAAATGCGAGTAGTATCAAAATGAAAAATGATATTGACTAGGAAATACTCGTTATATTAACAAAGGAATATATGCAACAAGAATAAAACTAAAAAAACAAAAACCAAAAACCAACAGCATATGATGGCATTGCTCAACATAGAATTTCATCACTTGCAATCACAGTTGGCAACCACAGACAGCGACACTAGAGCAGGCAGGACACAAACCACCGAAGGACTACAAACACACAGTCAAAACAACTTCCTCATTTACGCCACAAAATAAAGATACAACGAACGGATGTCAAGAGTCGAGGGACGTGCCCAGGGTGAAGTTAATTGGAGAGTATGGATAAAGTAATGGAGACAGTAGAAAAGTGAAAAGTTTGGAACTGATATGGGAGCTGAAGTCTGCAAGTGAGTGGAGTAGTGCAGCTCGCAACTTTGTAATAGTTACAAAAATATAACAAAGATACCAACTGACATGGCTGCAATTTGCAAAATTTCAGCAACAAAATCTTGCCTCTTGCTCAATTTGTGAATCCCGTAATATTTATAGAAGTAACTACATTTTTGTATAAATAAAATAAGAAATTACTACACAAGATATTATGAAAAATTCATCACATTAATGAACAAATTCATTGAATTGATGAATTAATCATATTAACAATGAATAGTGCTTCAGTATTTAGAATTTCTTTATTCATATAAATAACAAAAATATGATGAACAATTCATCAATTTTATGAACAAATTCATATTATAAACAAATTATTCATATAAACAATAAAATGTTTTTTTAATATTTAGTATTTCCTTATTAATATAAACTACAAAAATTCACCGTTCTAATGTACAAATTAATGAATGCATTTTTCATATAAACTTTGAAATGTTTTGTCAATGTTAAAAATTTCTTTTTTTATATAAATTAAAAAAAATGATGAAAATATCATCATTTGAATTAACAAATTTATGAAAAATTCATTATTTTAATGAACAAATTCATATTATTGATGAATTATTCATATAAACAATGAAATGTTCTTCAATATATAGAATTTCTTTATTAATATAAATTGCAAAAAAAGTTTTTGAAAAATTCACAGCATTAATGAATTATTCATATAAATAATGAAATGTTTTTATTTCATTCTAAATATGAATTACAAAAATACCATGAAGAATTCATCATATTAATGAAGAAATTATTAGTATTTATGAATTGTGCATATAAACCATGAAATGTTTTTCAATATTGAAATTTTAAAAAATATGATGACAAATTCATCTTTATAATAAACAAATTCATAATATTGATAAATTATTCATATAAACAATCTTTAGAATTTCTTCATTAATAAAAAAAAATCATCATTTTAATGAACTAATTCATAATACTGATGTTTCATTTAAACATATTATAAAATATAGTATCAATATTATCAAAGTTAGTGTACAAAACCTCCATAAATATTTATATCATCTTCATCAAAATACAAATGCACTCGATCTATTTGTAGCGGCTGCTAAAGTGTTAAAAGGGATGCGTTGAACATTTTCAAGTGGAGCAAAAATGGATGGCAAAATGACATAATGAAACTTTTCAGGATAATTGGATGATTTTGTCAGCTTTTTGCTGTGCGATAAATCAAAACCAATTGGGAATGCTGGCTGCAGATTTCCGGAAAATAAATGAATGAGTGACGCAGTAACGGAGCGGGTAACGAAGCGACTAACGAAACGGGTAACGGAGAGATGGTTGATTTTATGGCGCTGAATAACTCTGGCAAATATATTAAACAACAACATGCCAACCAGAAACGGCAGTCAAGACAGACAAATGGCAGCAAATGTCAGCAAAATGTTTTCGTTACTTCATTGTTTTATTTGTTGGCGTTGCAGTTTTCACTGTTGTTATTGTCAGTATTTTTCTTGTTGTTGTGTATAATGTTGCTACTGTTGAATATGACAACATTTATGTTGCAAGCAATCAATCTGAACAACATACCAACCGCCTTTTGCCATATTTTCGCGCACTTTCGTGCTCTTTTCGCACAGTCTCAACTGTTGATAATTTATAAAAAATTATATAATTTGACAGGAAAATGCGAAAATGGCATAGAATGCCATGTGATAAATGATCTGAGAATTTGTAATGAATGCTGAAAGCGAAGACAGCTGATAAAACAGTGCGAAATATGCAGCGCATTTGCTGCAAATGAAGTGACGATGGCAACACTCAAGAGGAAAATTTCTGTCTGACGAATTGTGATAGATGTGGTGAAAATGCAGAGAAATGCAAATGTTTAAAGAATTTTTATAATTTATAGTGTAATTTATTATAATGTAAACTGAACTCTAAATTTCAAGTAAATGGATAAAAATATAATTGATAGGTATAATGATTTTTGTAGTTTGATAATGACGAATTATCAAAATACAAAGACATTGCTAAAATTGAAATAAAATATTTTGAAGTAAAACTGCATAATAAACTGAAGAAAAAACTACAGACTGAAAGTATAAAATACAGAAAAAACTGAAGACTGAATTACAGAATAAATCAATGGATAAACAAAAGGATACATTAAAGAATAAACTAATAAAAAATAAGAAATAAACGACAGAATAAACTGAAGGATTAAGTAAATAATAAATTCAAGACTAAACTAAAGAATAAACTACAGAATAAACTAAAGAATAAACTACAGAATAAACTACAGAATAAACTGAAGGATGAACTACAAAATGAACAAAAGAATTAACCATAGAATAAACTATTCGATAAACTATAGACTGAACTACATAATAAGCTAATGGAAATAGTTAAGGATAACCTAATATTACACAGAATTATACAGAATAAACTAATGAATAAACTAAAGAATATATTTCTTCAGTTTACTGAAGAAAATTTACGGAATAAACAAGAGAATAAATCACAGAATAAAATAAACGATCAACTAAAGACTAAACTACAGAAAAAACTAATGGATAAACTAAAATTTAAACTGAATACAGAATTAAATTAGATTTTCCACAAACAATTAATTTTTTTCATACAAATTCAATTTTTCACTGAAAATTCAATTTTTCACTTAAAAATTACTTTTCACTAAAAATTCAATTTTTCACTAAAAATTCCATTATTCACTCCAAAACCTAATTTTCGCTAATAAAAAAAATCCATTTTTCACTCAAAATTAAATTTTTCACTATAAATTCTATTTTACACTAAAAAGTCTTTTTTCACTCAAAATTATATTTTTCACTAAAAATACAATTTTTCACTCAAAAATCTATTTTTCACTCAAAAATCTATTTTTCACTAAAACTTATATTTTTCACTAAAAATTACATTTTTCACTAAAAATTAAATTTATCACTAAAAATTCAAATTTTCACTAAAAATTCAATTTTTCACTAAATATTCAATTTCTCACTAAAAATTCAATTTTTCACTAAAAATTCAATTTTTCACTGAAAATTCAATTTTCACTAAAAATTCAATTTTTCACTAAAAATTCAATTTTTCATTAAAAATTCAATTTTTCATTATTTTGTTTATTCTGTCAATTTTTCACTAAAAATTAAATTTTTCACTAAAAATTCAATTTTTCACTAAAAATTCAATTTTTAACTAAAAATTCAATTTTTAACTAAAAATTCAATTTTTAACTAAAAATTCAATTTTTAACTAAAAATTCAATTTTTAACTAAAAATTCAATTTTTAACTAAAAATTCAATTTTTAACTAAAAATTCAATTTTTAACTAAAAATTCAATTTTTAACTAAAAATTCAATTTTTCACTAAAAATGAAATTTTTCACTAAAAATTCAATTTTTCACTAAAAATTAAATTTTTCACTAAAAATTCAATTTTTCACTAAAAATTCAATTTTTCACTACAAATTCAATTTTTCACTAAAAATTCAATTTTTCACTAAAAATTCAATTTTTCACTAAAAATTCAATTTTTCACTAAAAATTCAATTTTTCACTAAAAATTCAATTTTTCACTAAAAATTCAATTTTTCACTAAAAATTCAATTTTTCACTAAAAATTCAATTTTTCACTAAAAATTCAATTTTTCACTAAAAATTCAATTTTTCACTAAACATTCAATTTTTCACTAAAAATTATTTTTTTTTTATCAAAATTAAATTTTTCACTAAAAATTCAAATTTTCAATTAAAAATTTAATTTTGAACTAAAAAATGAATTTTTGAAACAACTTTTAATTAAAAATTTAAGATTTAGTGAATTTTAGAAAAATTTAATTTTTAGTGAAAATTTTAATTTTTTAGATAAAAATTAAATATTGAATAAAATTTTCTACTAAATTTTTATCAACTTAAAGACAACGCGCTTCTTGAATGTCTTCAAATATATTTTATACGTAATATACACCAAAATCTTGTTAAACCAACTCTTCAACCATAATCATCATCTAATAAAATGCAATATTTATGCATATAATGTAATTTTAATGGCGTGACAACGCAGCACACACGTTAGTTTCCCATTATAAATAAACAATGATGTTTTCAAAGGAATTTACGTAGCAAAAATATGCGAATCTTATGGTGGCTGAAGAAGTAAGGGATGTAGTTTCGAGAACAGGAAACTATATCAATAGGTTGAGTAGTAGAAAAAGATGCCGGCGCACATTTGCACTTCATCTGCGATGGATTTATATGAATTATTTACACGAGAGTCACTTAGATAGCGAAGACAGAGAGAGATAGAGAGCTTTGTAGCACGTAAGCAGCATTCAAGGACCGTCATACAAGATCCAACAATATATATATTGAATACTTGGTGCTTGTACACGTGGCTGAGAGAGAGGCCGCTTGAACGAGTCATTGAAAAACGATTGCATCGATTTTACACTTTATTATGCAACACGAACCAAGGCAACTGAGATTCAAATCATTTTCATATAAACATGGAGGAGGGCACAACATAGAGGAACAAGTGGAGGCACAAATATGGGATGAATTTGGTTACAGAAACAGGCACAAATATAGCACAAATATAGCACAAATACTGAAACATATCGGGTTTCATATCAACGTAGAGAGCACGAAGTTGTTTAAAAAAATGGCATAAATATAGCACAAATATGGCACACATAATGACAGAAAAACGGGCACAGAAAAGTAGCAATACAGACAGAAGGAGATACAAATACAGGCAAAAAGTAGAAGCACGATATGAGGCTCAAATAAAGGCATGAATATAGCACAAATATAGCACAAATGCTGGCAGAAAAACGGCAACGAATAAAGGCACAAATACAGACATAAGTAGAAGACAAGTGAAGATACAAATAAAGACTCAAAATCAAGCACAAAGCATAGGCACAAGAGAAGGCTTAAATAAGGCACAGGAGAAGGTACAAATATAGCACAAAAATATAACACATATTAGCAGATAAACAGCACAGCAAATTGCACATACAGGCACCAGTAGAGACCGTAGTGAAAGCACAAATACAGCCACAAATATGATACAAAAATACTGATAAAATCGGGCACAATTATAGGCACAACATACAGACACAATTCTCGCTTATAAAAACATGACTAACAAACCAGAAAAACACATAGACAGTCATGCATAAAATCACGATTGTCGACAAAATATTATAAATAATTTAAATGGCAGATTAAACGTCGAAATCCGCTTTTGAATTTACACTCAGTGGCTTTCGCGTGGGAAGAGGATCGTCATCATCGAGTCGAGTATTGCAATATTCGTTGTATATTTTTGGGCGGCGACGGCAACAGCAGATGGAGCAGGCGTTAATGCATGGAACGTTGCCTTGTGCATATTTCAAGGCATTCATCATGATGGCAAAACAAAACAAAATGAAACAATACCGCAACAAAGTTAATCTCAAGTGTTACATAGTAGTAGTAGGTTGTAGAGTTCGAGTTTGGGGAACTATAATGGGTCTGACTAAACGGTAAGGCGTCGTCGTTGGGCTGACAATTCGGGAGGAGAACTTTTTGGTATGCTGGGAATTTGTGCATTTGTTCTTCGGTGCGTTGCATTTGCATTTTGGCAGAAATATTTTACAATGATTTTCGTTGCAGTTGAAAAGGCAAAATGTGGCTATGAAAGTTTGAACCCAACTATACTAAAGTTTTTTGAGAAGCACTATTTTTAAAGATTTTATGATTATATGAATTTATGAATTTACGAATTTATGAATTTATAAATTTATGAATTTATGAATGTGCAGTTTAGTGAATTTATGAATTTTCGAATTTATAAAATAATGAAATTTTGTATGAATTAATCAATGAACTAATGAATTAATGAATTAATGAATTAATAAATTAATGAATTAATGAATTAATGAATTAATGAATTAATGAATTAATGAATTAATGAATTAATGAATTAATGAATTAATGAATTAATGATTTAATTAATTAATGAATTAATGAATTAATGAATTAATGAATTAATGAATTAATGAATTAATGAATTAATGAATTAATGAATTAATGAATTTATGAATTAATGAATTAATGAATTAATGAATTAATGAATTAATGAATTAATGAATTAATGAATTAATGAATTAATGAATTAATGAATTAATGAATTAATGAATTAATGAATTAATGAATTAATGAATTAATGAATTAATGAATTAATGAATTAATGAATTAATGAATTAATGAATTAATGAATTAATGAATTAATGAATTAATGAATTAATGAATTAATGAATTAATGAATTAATGAATTAATGAATTAATGAATTAATGAATTAATGAATTAATGATTTAATTAATTAATGAATTAATGAATTAATGAATTAATGAATTAATGAATTAATGAATTAATGAATTAATGAATTAATGAATTAATGAATTAATGAATTAATGATTTAATTAATTAATGAATTAATGAATTAATGAATTAATGAATTAATGAATTAATGAATTAATGAATTAATAAATTAATGAATTAATGAATTAATGAATTAATGAATTAATGAATTAATGAATTAATGAATTAATGAATTAATGAATTAATGAATTAATGAATTAATGAATTAATGAATTAATGAATTAATGAATTAATGAATTAATGAATTAATGAATTAATGAATTAATGAATTAATGAATTAATGAATTAATGAATTAATGAATTAATGAATTAATGAATTAATGAATTAATGAATTAATAAATTAATGAATTAATGAATTAATGAATTAATGAATTAATGAATTAATGAATTAATGAATTTATGAATTTATGAATTAATGAATTTATGAATTTATGAATTTATGAATTTATGAATATATGAAATAATGAATTAATGAATTTATCAATTGATGAAATGATGAATTTGTGAAGTTATTATTTTATGATGCATTGGCAAATTTGTAAATTGATGAATTTATGTGTGTATAAACAGGTATATTAATGATTTTTTAATTCGTTGTTTTTGAATTTACAAATTTTTAATGTTATAACGAAATAAAAATAAATGGAACAATAAAAGTTTCCATATTCAAATAAAATTTAACTTCAAAAATCTTTTGAAGTACACTCTACACTCTAAATTTAATCAATTCAAAATTTAATTAAATCGAAATCCAATTGAAGTTCCACTCAATCGCTGTGAATCGCGCGCGAATTATTATTTTGTTCAAGTCGTTTGCGCTCTCGCACACACATTCTTCGCCGAATGCGGAATGAGTCACGTGGGAGAAATAAACTTAATGAATACCTGAGAAAAGTTTCTGCCTTAAACTCGAAGCTGTGTGAAATTTTAGACGGCTTCTGTTCCGACTCACATGTGTGTTGTATGTTTTAAGTGTGCAGCAAAGTTTCTCACAATAGTTTGTGTTTCGTAATTTGCTCGATTTCGTTACAACGTGACATCGTAAACTAACTTTGCATATTTTTAGATGAAACGAGCGCAATTTCCGGGGACCAGTCACCGGCAAAGTAGCGTTGGATGCAAGAATACTATGTTACTTTTGTACTGTATAAAAGATATTTTATTGGTAATTAAAAAAATGTTCTTAGGCAATTTGTGAAATCGCGCATTTATTTAAGATGCAAATTTTTATGGGAGGTTACATTAAAAAATCTTGCTTCGTTTTTATATGCTGCGAAAAACAAATAATATTCGAGAAAAGTATTTGAACATTTTTAAAAATTAACAAAATTGATTTTCTACTAATGTTTATATGTCTTATTATTTTCAAATTCAAATTGTAAAAGTACAAAATTGTTAAAATTACAAAATACAATTATTAAATTTATTAAAATAAATCCCAAATGGTTCAAATTAGAAAATTGAATGTAATACATATTATTAAATCCAAAAAAAATCCAAGTGAAAATTGTTAATATAAAAAATAAAGTGATTACAATTGAATTTAAAATTTTGTGCTGGTATTTTCATAAATTTCACAGAATTTAAATTTTATACAAATTTGAAATTTCATTAAAAAAAAGTCATCAAAATCTCTCTAAAATTTACTAAAATTTACACATATAATCAGTACTCAATAATTTAACAAGTTATTAATACGTTATGCGTTTAAATTTTGGATGTACTCCACATGTTTGAAAAGTTACGCATAAAAGTTGGGTAGAAAAAGTTTTTAGCAAAATAAAAAGAGAGAAAAACTTTATTGAACTTAATTATAAGTTCGCAATACGTCTGAATATGAAAGAGAAAATTGCAAACTGATCAAATCTGTTATCGATAAGACATCAACGCACCGGAAAAACTTTGGGATTTCCGGATGAACATGAAAGGCATAAAGAACACAAGACAGACGCATCACACTCTCTAATAACCACATGCAAAACATGAATATTTACACGTAGAAAAAAGTGAATCAGATATATTTATAAATTTTAATAAATATGTGTACATTGATGGTGAAAAATGGGTGTGAATATTTTTGTACATATGACTCATCAAATACAAAAATCTACGGGAAATTGATTCGTTAAATTGAAAATTTGTTAAACTGAAAATTTGTAACAATGAAAATTTGTTAAACTGCAAATTTGTAAAAATGAAAATTTGTTAAATTGAAAATTTGTAAAAATGAAAATTTGTTAAATTGAAAATTTCTTAAATTGAAAATTTGTTAAACTGATAATTTGTAAAAATGTAAATTTGCTAAATTGAAAATTTTTTAAATTTAAAATTTCTTAAATTGAAAATTTGTTAAACTTAAAATTTGTAAATTGAAAATTTGTTAAATTGAAAATTTGTTAAACTGAACATTTGTTGAATTGAAAATTTGTTAAATTGAAAATTTGTTAAATTGAAAATTTGTTAAATTGAAAATTTGTTAAACTGCAAATTTGTAAAAATGAGAATTTGTTAAATTGAGAATTTGTTAAATTGAAAATTTCTTAAATTAAAAATTTGTTAAACTGATAATTTGTACAAATGAAAATTTGTTAAATTGAAAATTTGTTAAATTGAAAATTTTTTAAATTGAAAATTTGTTAAATTGAAAATTTGTTAAATTGAAAATTTGTTAAACTGATAATTTGTAAAAATGAAAATTTGTTAAATTGAAAATTTGTTAAATTGAAAATTTGTCAAATTGAAAATTTGTTAAACTGAAAATTTGTTAAATTGAAAATTTGTTTAATTGAAAATTTGTTAAAAATGGTCATTTGGAAAAATTAAAAAACAAAATTTATCGGAAAATTGATTTAAGTTGAAATGTATTTAAATTAAAAATATCTTTAATTGATAAGATTGGTAAAATTGAAAATTTGTTAAAAATACAAAAATTGATTATTTGAAAATTTTGTAAAATTTCTTTAAATTCAAAAAATCAGCATAAAAGTTTTATTTTGTTGAATTGCAATTTTTTTTAAAATACAAATTTGTTAATATTAAAAATTTTAGAAATACTTCAAGTTTTCAAATTTCTTAAAATAGAAAATAGGTTAAACTTAAAACTAACATTTGTTTTACATTTCAAATTAATTAAAATTTGTTAATATTTAAAATATGGTAAACTGAAAACTAGCTAAAATTTTGAAATTAGTAACAATTTAAAATTTAATTGTATTGAAAATGTGTTAAGAATTGAAAATATATTAATTTCAAATTTATCAGCAATAATAGTAAAATACTTTTCTTTTTAATTTAAAATTTTTTGTTATAAAAAAAAAATTTAAATAAAAATTTGTTAAAATGACAATTTGTTAATATGAAAATTTGTTGAAACTGAAAATTTGTTACTATTACATATTTGTCAAAGCGAATTTGTGTAATTCGTCAATATTTCAAATTCATGAAATGAATGTTTGTTAATACAATTAAATTTTGGTAAAATAAAAATTTGTTAAAACTAAAACTTGTTAATATTATAAATTTGTTAATAATACAAATTTATCAAACAGAAAATTTGTTAATATTACAAATTTATCAAACTGAAAATTTGTTAATATTACAAATTTGTCAAACGAAAAATTTGTTAATATTACAAATCTGTCAAAAAGAAAATTTGTTAATATTACAAATCTGACAAAAAAAAAAATTTGCATTTAAAATAATAAATATTTGTTAAATTAAAAATTTGAAACAGCATATTGTAAAAGATGAAAAATGTTAAAATTAAAAAAAAAGAATGTTCAAATGAAAATTGGATAAAACAAGATATTTATAAGTGCTTCTTGTTTTTATTTGTATTTTTTTTTTTTTTTTTGACAATATTTCACATTTAAAGCAATCATTTTGTGAGTTTTTAAATCAGTGTCAAAATTAACCATTAGAAAAATAAACATATAGAATTAATATGTATTAATCGTTTTTATTAATTAATAACAATTTCATTGAAACTAAAATTAAAAAAAAAATTCAAATTTAAATTTTAATTTTGGCAGTTTTTAAACACATTTTAAAAGTTTTTTTTAAAGATGGGTCACAATGACCAATTCAAAATAAACGTAGCTGGTTAGTAATGTTTACTTTAATGCATTAGTAATTCTTAAATTAAATTATAATATTTTTTACATATTTAAATAATTAGTTTTAGGAGTATTTAACCCATTTATGTATTTCTTTTAAAAAGGGGTCAAAATAACCCATTCAAATAATGGTTATAGAGCATTAATATGTATTATTCGTTTTTTTAGTAATTCTAAAATTAAACTAGAACTTTAATTACACATTTAAAGCTATTCATTTTGTGAGTCTTTAACCTCAGTATACCTTTTTCAAACTTTCATAAAAAAAAATAATCTTAAAAAAAAATTTGGAGTTAATATGTTTAACTCATTTCCATCAGTAATTGTTATAAAATGTAAATGTAAATGTTATATTTCCATATTTATATTCCAATTAAACATTATTTAAATAATTTAAGGAAAGTTTATACAAATGTAAAAGGATCAAAATGACCCATTCTAAATAAATATAAAGACCTAACATGTTTTTCTCGTTTTAAACCGCAATACAAATAAACATAATGTTGGCAGTGTTAAAGACATAGATTATTTACATTTTATATAGAACAAATGAACCCTGAAAAATGTTAAAAGTTATTAAAAGTTGTAATACGTCACAAAAACAACATAATACTCATAAGTTATGCATATGCAATATACATTTTACTTTATTCTTTTGTACTGCTGAATAAAATATGATTAGTAAAAACTTTTCACCGTGTAACATCGACTCAAACATACAAAGATATACTCAGTTTTGTATACATGTCTACGTGTGTTATACACAAACACCTGTCAGCTGAAATATGTCAAACGTACTCGGTTGTAACATATTCAATATGCTGTTGAAAAGATTTGTTGTCACGACCGTCACGGTTACGGGGTGCGTGGGATGCTGAAAAGTGGGCGTTGATTGCGCTACAATAGCTGGTTATAGTTGGCAACAACAACAGCAATACCAGAGCAAAAACAAGTACCAAAGTTAAATAAACTTTTTCATCTTTTTTTTTTTAATTGAACGCACAACGAAAAAAGTTTTCATTACAATAGAGCAGCAGAAACGAACTCAAAAAAATACAGACTATGTCACCGGCAGACTTGCTGGCAACGCCATGGCATAGAGTGGCCAACTATTTTTTTCGCATAAAAATTAGCATATAATTTGGAGCTGAATAATCCATTTCCATTTGTAAATTTTTATGTGTTGCTTAATTAAAAATTTTTGTGAAAAATAAAAATATTATTAATTAAAAATTCAATAAAAAAAGTAGTTGGCAACATTGGTAGCACTTCGTGTTCGTCAGTTAAAAATAATAAAAAAAATAAAATAAAATTTAACCTGTGGCGCTCATTAGTAACTACAACATGAGAACAAACTACTGACACGTTAACGTCAAACATTTTAATATTAAATGGGGGGCAACATCGCGTGTCACAACCCTCAAGCACAACCCATGTTGGCAACACTGGCTGAATTTAATTAAAACGCAATGGATCGAAATGAAAAGTGAATAATTTCTAATGAAAAGCTGCATAAAGGTGAGATGAAGTGTGCACTAAAAATATTAAATTGTGTTATTCAAAATTTATAAATCTATGAATATATGAATATATGAATATATGAATATATGAATATATGAATATATGAATATATGAATATATGAATATATGAATATATGAATATATGAATATATGAATATATGAATATATGAATATATGAATATATGAATATATGAATATATGAATATATGAATATATGAATATATGAATATATGAATATATGAATATATGAATATATGAATATATGAATATATGAATATATGAATATATGAATATATGAATATATGAATATATGAATATATGAATATATGAATATATGAATATATGAATATATGAATATATGAATATATGAATATATGAATATATGAATATATGAATATATGAATATATGAATATATGAATATATGAATATATGAATATATGAATATATGAATATATGAATATATGAATATATGAATATATGAATATATGAATATATGAATATATGAATATATGAATATATGAATATATGAATATATGAATATATGAATATATGAATATATGAATATATGAATATATGAATATATGAATATATGAATATATGAATATATGAATATATGAATATATGAATATATGAATATATGAATATATGAATATATGAATATATGAATATATGAATATATGAATATATGAATATATGAATATATGAATATATGAATATATGAATATATGAATATATGAATATATGAATATATGAATATATGAATATATGAATATATGAATATATGAATATATGAATATATGAATATATGAATATATGAATATATGAATATATGAATATATGAATATATGAATATATGAATATATGAATATATGAATATATGAATATATGAATATATGAATATATGAATATATGAATATATGAATATATGAATATATGAATATATGAATATATGAATATATGAATATATGAATATATGAATATATGAATATATGAATATATGAATATATGAATATATGAATATATGAATATATGAATATATGAATATATGAATATATGAATATATGAATATATGAATATATGAATATATGAATATATGAATATATGAATATATGAATATATGAATATATGAATATATGAATATATGAATATATGAATATATGAATATATGAATATATGAATATATGAATATATGAATATATGAATATATGAATATATGAATATATGAATATATGAATATATGAATATATGAATATATGAATATATGAATATATGAATATATGAATATATGAATATATGAATATATGAATATATGAATATATGAATATATGAATATATGAATATATGAATATATGAATATATGAATATATGAATATATGAATATATGAATATATGAATATATGAATATATGAATATATGAATATATGAATATATGAATATATGAATATATGAATATATGAATATATGAATATATGAATATATGAATATATGAATATATGAATATATGAATATATGAATATATGAATATATGAATATATGAATATATGAATATATGAATATATGAATATATGAATATATGAATATATGAATATATGAATATATGAATATATGAATATATGAATATATGAATATATGAATATATGAATATATGAATATATGAATATATGAATATATGAATATATGAATATATGAATATATGAATATATGAATATATGAATATATGAATATATGAATATATGAATATATGAATATATGAATATATGAATATATGAATATATGAATATATGAATATATGAATATATGAATATATGAATATATGAATATATGAATATATGAATATATGAATATATGAATATATGAATATATGAATATATGAATATATGAATATATGAATATATGAATATATGAATATATGAATATATGAATATATGAATATATGAATATATGAATATATGAATATATGAATATATGAATATATGAATATATGAATATATGAATATATGAATATATGAATTTTGCTTTCAGAATCTTTTATTTGTTCAGTGTTTGATAACCATTAATTAAAACATAATTGCTTTAATCAAGTTATGTTGATGAATTGCCATCACATATTTGTGCCCCCATCCACATTATGCTGCCGTGAGGCGTGATGATAAATTATTTTTCATGAGAATAATAACAGGTGGCCATACAAAAAAGTTTTTGATGTTTTCTAATTGCAAAACTATTAAGTAATGAGAGTGACGTGATTTTGCACTTGAGTATTTTTTATTTTGAATTTCTTTAATTTTTTTTTATATATTTTATCTTTTTAGTTTAGAACTATTGTTTGGCAACAAGTTCAAGTTTTATAAATTATTAGAATATGCATTGAAAAATACTCATTGTATAAAATGTTGGCTATTGTAGGTCAAGTGATATTGTTTTGTTCGGTGGCATCTTATATTATTTTTTTATACTTATTATTCTTATTGTTGTCCTTGGCTTTTGTCATGGACGTTGTGTTTCAAGTTTTTCTTCTTTTATATATATTTTATTTATTTGCATTGAATTTTTATAGAATTTGCATTGAATACAACTAGATGCTGATGCACTTTCAATAGGGGCTTTTCACACGGTACAAGTAAATTTTAAGGTTGATGCTATTGATGTCCCTCTCTATCTGCTCTAACACGTACTTGAGTTCTAGAATTCTCTGCCTTATCTTTGACACAAACTTAATGCTTTCGCATGTTTCTTTTAACTATTTGTGTAATATTCAAATATTTTTCTATTTATTAAATTATTTTCTTAAGTTGTACCTTTTTCCTTTGATTCGCATTTCTTTTTGGCTGAATTTTATTAAAAATCTTTATTTAATTTATTTGAATTAAACTTTTTAACAGCTTCTCCAACAGCTCCTTAAATCCTCAACTGTTGTTGCCTGGCAACAGGCTCCGTCTTTTTTTAGCCTTTTAAATAATCTGCATTTGCTGTGAATTCATTTAATTTGAGAGAATGTAATTTTTATCATTAAAAACAGTAATGGTAAAAAAAAAGCACAAAAGCAAAAATGTGTCCTGCGGGAACGCTCTACGTGGCACTTCTACTGATTGTGAGCGTTGCCACTTGACGCTATTTTCTCATTTCACGCATTGCTTGTTCGGCGATTTCGCGAACATACAAAAGTGGGGAATTACAGTCGGTCTAAGGTGATTTGCTTTATAATATTTAAATACTTTAATAAATTATTTCTTTGTAAATCTGAATGAAACTAGTTACATTTTAGTTGCATAAATGTTTTAAAAATAGAAAAATTTAATAAAATGAAAGATGTTGTTGATGTTTTTTTTTAATAATGAAAAGCAAAGCACTGGAAATTAGTTCAACCTCTGACAAAATTCTGAGTTTTGGAAGTATATTTAAAACATGTTACAATTAAGTTCTATAAAGGTTAAAAAGAAATTATGAAATTAAAAAGAAATAGTTAGTGTTATAATGAAATTATTTTAATTAAAGCTTCTGAAAAAATAACTGATACTTTCCAATAAAAAATGCAACATGTTGCATATTAGTTCCTAAGAAGTGTCAAAAGGTATAAATTTTATGAGTAAAACAAGTATTGGTGTAAAATATGAATATAGAAATATTCGAAAAGTTAAGTTGACAAATTTTAGCATTGGAAAATAAAATTGTTAATTAATATATTCGAAATAAAATGAATTTTCATTAATATTAATGAAGTTAGTACCAATTTAGTTCTATTAATAGTATAACATTTAATATATCTAATGATTCCTTACCTTTTTGTTTTAGTAATGAAAAGAAGATTACAATAAATTTCTAACCTTTTTCTTAATAATAAAATAAAACAATAAATTTTTTGAATTCTGTGTTTTAAACTAGTTTCATTTTAGTTTTATAAGGGTTTCAAAAGTACAAAATATAGTAAAAGCTTTGAAATGTATTAAATATACACAAAAAATGAATTACATTATAAATATTTTGTGTTTAAACCATGTTTATTAAATTTTAATGTAGTTTGTTACAATTAAGTTCCATAAGAACTAAATATAAAAGGATAGTATTTAAAAAAAAAAATATTAATTGTTTTTCTAGAAACATACTGGAAAAATAAATGGATGAAAATGGTATTTGAGAAAGTTCTTTCATCACAACTTTCTCAAATACCATTTTCCAGTATGTTTCTAGCAAAACAATTAATATATATTTTTTAAATACTATCCTTTTATATTTAGTTCTTATGGAACTTAATTGTAACAAACTACATTAAATTTAAATTTTACTAAAACAACTTTACTGAAACGCTAATCCGTACCCTAGCAGTTCCACAAAATGAAAAAAGAAATTAATATTGATTTTTTTGAGAAACTTATAATGGATCTACTTGTGATACAACAATGGAACTAATGTGTTCCATAGCGGTTGCAATAAAGTAAAACTTTTCCGGAAAATAAAAATATAATATAGATGTTTTCGAGAAAACTGTGATGGAATTTGCAAATGAACTTGTTGTGAAACCACTATAGCACTAATCTGTTGCATTCTAGTTCCATTAAAGTAAAACTTTGTTGTTAAAAAAGTTTTGATAGAGAATGTTAATGGACCTGTTTATGAAAATACGCTAATGTTTTCAATAACATTTATAGGAAATAATAAAATTATTTAGAAGTTTGTGAACAAGTTGTGATTGGAACTTGTTCTGAAAGCACGATCGAGCGGTGATTTCAGAAGAATTAACATAAAAAGCAGCTGAATAAAAAAAATAAATTAAAAACCTGTACAAAAATATTTCATACTTCTGTGATGGAACTTGGCAATGAAGTAATTGTGAAACCACTATGGAGGTAATGCGTTCCATAGCGGCTCCATTAATATAAAACTGTTGTTTATGTTTTATAGAAACATTTAATAGAACTTCTTAATGAATTTCTTATGAAACCACTATAAAACCACTATGAAGCTATATGTGTAATGTGTTCCATTGTGGTTCCTTTAAAGTAAAACTAATATTGATGTTTTTAAGGAACTTATGCCAGAAATGTTTAATGAATTTGTTATGAAACCACTGTAGAGCTAATGTGTTTCCTAGCGGTTTCATTAACATAAAACTGATATACTTAGATGTTTTCAAGAAACTTTATATAGAAGTTGTTAAAGAATTTGTTATGAAGCCACTTTGAAGCTAATGTGTTCTATAGCGGTTCCATTACAGTAAAACTGATATTGTTGTTTTGGGAAACTTTTGATAGAATTTGTTAATGAATTTATTATGAAACCACTATGGAGCTAATGTGTTCTATAGTGGTTCCATTCAAGTAAAACTTGATATTGATGAATTTGGGAAATTTTTTCTAGAACTTGTTAATGAATTAGTTATAAAACCATTGTAGAGCTAAAGTGTTTCATAGTGGTTGCTAGAACTTTTTAATGAATTTGTTGAAAAACCACTGTAGAGCTAATGTGTTTCATAGCGGTTCCATTAACATAAATCTGATATACTTAAATGTTTTCAGGAAACTTTATATAGAAGTTTTTAAAGAATTGTTATGAAGTCACTATGAAGCTAATGTGTTCTATAGCGGTTCAATTAATGTAAACCTGAAAAACTTTGTAGAGAATTTTTTAATTAATTTGTTATGAAACCACTATAGAGCTATTGTGTTCAATAGAGGTTCAATTAAAGTAAAACTGATATTGATGTTTTTGGGAAACTTTTGATAGAAATTTTGAATAAATTTGTCATGAAACCACTATGGAGCTAATATGTTTCATAGTGGTTCCATTGAAGTAAACCTGATATTGATGTTTTGAATAACTTTATATATAGAATTTATAATTGAATTTGTTATGAAGCCACTATGAAGCTAATGTGTTCTATAGCGGTTCTATTACAGTAAAACTAATATTGTTGTTTTGGGAAACATTTGATAGAATTTGTTAATGAATTTATTATGAAACCACTATGGAGCTAATGTGTTTCATAGTGGTTTCAGAAGAACTAAAAGTAATTAAAAATATTTAAAAGAGCTGATTTTCGTAAAAAAAGCTAAAAAAATAAAAAATCTGAATATTTGGTAGTTTTTTTTTTACAGAGGCCATATAAAAATATATATATATTTTTTTAAAACATTTCTATGCAATACAAGCTAAAGTAATATCCCTTTAAAATGTAGGGCATCTCGTAATTGTGCCAGAAGGTATATGAAGAATGAAAACGAAAAAAAAAATCTCCTTAGTAATGTTAAAATTTTCGACATAATTTTGCCAATTAAGCGGATCCAAATGAAATGAGCAGGAAAAACACAGACTCTGGTCGTGCTCGCAGCCTGATAATCCCTGCTTGTTTCGGAGGAGGTTAATGGCAATGAAGAATTGAAGAATATTTGGTGGGTAAAATATTTGGTGTGAGTTAATGTCATCGTCACATAGATCAGTCGACGATGGGCGGGTGCACAATTTAATTTACTCAATGTTGTTCTTATCGGCAACGATGTGTCGTTCATTTAACGATGTAATTGAATTTTAAATAATCTGCATGTCGAACACAAACAAATTATCGCATTAAATTTTACAATGTAAAGTAGTTGGCAGTATGAAGAATTTTATGATTCTTGTATTTCTTTTTATAAATGATGATACTTGCTTGAAGTTGGAAATTTATTAATTGAATGAGAAGTAGTTGAGAATACTTTTTTAAATCATGGTAACCAAATTTTTGTTTAATTCTTTAAGAACAATATTGACGATAAAGCTTCGAAATACTGATTTATATAAAAGAAAACCTACTTAAAACGTTCATCATTTATTAACATGATGTTTCCCTTGTACTGACACTGACTGAATCTGTTATATTTTCACAACTGTCATGCATGATAATATTGTTCATTACTACTTTCGGCATCTGTCGATGTTTTTATGCATTAAGAGACCTGTTAATTATATGCATTCCGCTTTGGACAACCTGCGCACGGGGTCCTATCTGTCTGTCGCTGCCAACCAGTCGCAGAAATACTTTTAATTTAAAATTTTGACAGAGTACCGATAAAGTTGTATAAATGGTAATATAAAGATATATAGTAGTTGTGATTTACACACACATATACATTAACATTTACACAAAATACACGCAAAACTGTGCATATACGAAAAATACATTGCATATTCTCAAGCGCAATGTCCGAAATTTACGTGAGAAAAACATGGAAAAATTAGATTTTTAGTGAAAAATTTAATCGGTAGTGAAAATTTGTATTTTTAGTGAAAAATTGAATTTTTAGTGAAAATTTGTATTTTTAGTGAAAAATTGAATTTTTAGTGAAAAATTGAATTTTTAGTGAAAAATTGAATTTTTAGTGAAAAATTGAATTTTTAGTGAAAAATTGAATTTTTAGTGAAAAATTGAATTTTTAGTGAAAAATTGAATTTTTAGTGAAAAATTGAATTTTTAGTGAAAAATTGAATTTTTAGTGAAAAATTGAATTTTTAGTGAAAAATTGAATTTTTAGTGAAAAATTGAATTTTTAGTGAAAAATTGAATTTTTAGTGAAAAATTGAATTTTTAGTGAAAAATTGAATTTTTAGTGAAAAATTGAATTTTTAGTGAAAAATTGAATTTTTAGTGAAAAATTGAATTTTTAGTGAAAAATTGAATTTTTAGTGAAAAATTGAATTTTTAGTGAAAAATTGAATTTTTAGTGAAAAATTGAATTTTTAGTGAAAAATTGAATTTTTAGTGAATAATTTGAATTTTTAGTGAATAATTTGAATTTTTAGTGAAAAACTGAATTTTTAGTGAAAAATTGAATTTTTAGTGAAAAATTGAATTTTTAGTGAAAAATTGAATTTTTAGTGAAAAATTGAATTTTTAGTGAAAATTTGAATTTTTAGTGAAAATTTGAATTTTTAGTGAAAATTTGAATTTTTAGTGAAAATTTGAATTTTTAGTGAAAATTTGAAATTTTAGTGAAAATTTGAATTTTTAGTGAAAATTAATTTTTAGTGAAATTAATTTTTAGTGAAAAATTAAATTTTTAGTGAAAAAATTGAATTTTTAATTTTTAGTGAAAATTTTATTTTTAGTGAAAAATTGAATTTTTCGTGAAAAGTTGACTTTTTTATTGAAAAATTGAATTTTTAGTGAAAAAATTGAATTTTTAATTTTTAGTGAAAAATTGAATTTTTCGTGAACAGTTTAATTTTTTATGAACATATTGAATTTTCAGTAAAACATTAAATTATTAGAGAAAATTAAATTTTGAGTGAAAATAATATTTTTTTACGAAAAATTTAATATTTATTAAAAAATTTGCATTAAATTAAAATTATTATTTTTTCTACATCACTTTATTTGGTACCCCTATCGCCAGCCATAGTAGTTTCATTAAAATCACCATTATTCTAACTAATTTAAAATTTGTTCCTATCTGCATCCGTCTCATTCAGAACATTATCGCCAGCACTGTCATCGTCATCATCAACTGCAGTAATGACATCCGCTCTAATGGCTGCGCCTCACTAGCATGTGCCATCATTATTATCGCTATCATCTTCATCATCATCATCTGATGATAATCAGTTCAATTCACATATACAACAATCACCATGCACATGACCTGCCGCCAAGTCATCCTCGCACACAGCGGCAGCAGCTCATCATTAATTCCGTTTCCAGTCCGAGTTCAGCAACGGTCTCAGTGCCCAGCACTCACTCAGTTCACTGACCAGAATGCGGCTTCTGGCATTTAATGCCGTTTACAGTTTTCAATGGATTCCACTGGAGTCACTTTAAATTCCACATACACCGTGTAATAAACTTGAGAACTATGGGTGCATCAAACATGATCGAAATGTAAATCGTAATTCAAACGGAAATCGGAAATTTAATTTTTCATTTCAAATTGTTCACTCAAAATTAAATTTTTCTTTTAATATTAAATTTTTCACTCAAAATTCAAATATATCACAAAAAACTCAATTTTTCACTCAAAATTCCATTTTCACAAAAAAATCAAGTTTAACTGAAAATTAATTTTTTTAATCAAAATTCAAATTTTCACCCAAAATTAAAATTTTCACTAATATTCAATTTTTAATTCAATATTAAATATTTCACTAAAAATTTAAATTTTCACTCAAAATTCAATTTTTCACTCAAAATTAATTTTTTCACTCAAAATTAGTTTTTTCACAAAAAATTCAACTTGTCACTAAAAATTCAATTTTTTCAAACAAAATAAAATTTTTCACTAATATTCAATTTTTCACTCAATATTAAATATTTCACTCAAAATTTAAATTTTCACTCATAATACGATTTTTACTCAAAATTAATTTTTTCACTCAAAATTAGTTTTTTCACAAAAAATTCTACTTGCCACTAAAAATTCAATTTTTCACTCGAAATTCAATATTTTCAAACAAAATAAAATTTTTCATCTAATATTCAATTTTTCACTCAATATTAAATATTTCACTCAAAATTTAAATTTTCACTGAAAATTCAAATTTTCACTCAAAATTCAATTTTTCACTCAAAATTCAATTTTTCAATCCAAATTAAATTTGTCTCTCAAATTTTTCAATCAAAATTCAAATTTTCACTCAAATTTAAGTTTTTTTCAATCAACATACATTTTTTCACTCAAAATTTAATTTTTCAATCAACATAACATTTTCCACTATAATTCAATTTTTCAATCACTTTTAACTCAAAACTTAAATTTTCACTAAAAATTAATTTTGTCACTAAAAATTCAATTTTTCACTCAATATTCAATTTTTCACTCAAAATATTTTTTTTTTTACTCAAAATTCAATATATCTCTCAAAATTCATTTTTTCTATGAAAATTTCAATTTTTCACTCAAAATACCATTTGCCACTCAAAATTCCATTTGTCACTCAAAATTCAATTTTTCACTCAAAATTAAATTGTTCACTAAAATTCAATTTTTCACTCAATTTTTAAATTTTTCATTGAAAATTAAATTTTTCACTCAAAAATTAAGTTTTTTTTTTACTTAAAATTCAATTTTTCACTCAAATTCAAATTTTAATTTTCCCCTCAAAATAAAATTGTATAAATTAAAATTTTCACTAAAAAATTAAATTTTTCACTAAAAATTCAAATTTTCACTAATTATTCGATTTTTGTCTACTGTGCAGTTGATTACCATTTAAATTATTGATTTATTGCAATTTGTGCATTTTATACAAAAATTGTCAACTGCAAAAAAATACATTTGATAACTATCAGAGTTCGGATTTGCACGCACGCCCGCGCCCGCGCTCTTAAGTAAATGAGAAGCAAATTTGTTTACGCATACTCTGCACTCGGGCACCACATTTTTTTTACAACACATCCCGTCGCAACGAGTGATGCTTTGCACAATTCTCGGTACCTGCCCTCGTGCGGGCTACGAAACTAAAAACTGCAGCCCGCGCAGACGTGGAATGAGAAAATAGAGAAACATATCGCGCAAGTGCTGCCAAGGGCAGTCTGTTTTCGCTGTTGCACGGAGTTGCCCCGCAAAATAAATACCATAGCACTTGCGCGATATGCTTCTCTATTTTCTCATTCCACGTCTGCGCGGGCAGCAGTTTTTAGTTTCGTAGCCCGCACGAGGGCAGGTACCGAGAATAATGCAAAGCATCACTCGTTGCGACGGGATGTGTTGTAAAAAAAATGTGATGCCCGAGTGCAGTGTCTCCGTAAAACAAATTTGTTCGTTAGTGTATGAAGAAAGGGGCATGTGCGGGCGCACGCACACGGGCATTTCCGATCTCTGATAACTATTACTATAATGGCTACACTATGTACCTTTTCCATGAAAAATGTGAAATATTAAATTTTAAAATGCTAAAAACAAATTGAAGTTTTTACAAAATTTTTTTTTTTTTTGATTAATGCTTTAAATTTGACAAAAATTATAATGTTTTTAAAAAAATATAACTCTACAATTTTATTACAAGAATTAAAAAAATGTCCAGCCATTTGCTCTAATTTCACTTAATACTTGGACATCACTCATTGTGTCCGTAGAATAAACACAAAGTGCTAAAGTATTGTTCAGTCTACTAAGTGCATTTTACTCTGTTGTCTAAAGCGCCATAAGTTATGCAAGGTTTAATTTGTAGCACATTTGAGAGTCTTTAGTGAAGTCATCAACGGCACATGCATCAGTTTTATCCACAACAACCCATCACCATCATCATCAATGACTGCGTAAATATTTGAATTATGAAATGAAAGCCATTTGAAAGAAGCACAAGCAACACTTATGACTCATGATGATGATGATGATGACTGCTGCAAACATATAAACATTACACAAACACATATAGTTTATGAAGCACAAACATATGCATGCAAAAAATATTAATTAATAGATTAAATGGTGCAATGTGCTGCAAAATGCTGGCAAAAGTTACAAAATTGCATAGTTTATGAACTGCTGTGCGCAAACATTTGAAAAGAGTTGAAAAGAAAATTACGCAATGAAAATGCAAGAAATAAAATTAATTTTGTACAATTTTAATCATTTGAAAATTTCGGAAACTTTTGATTTAATTAAAGCGAAGAGAAGTGAAAAAATAAAGAAAATGTATAAAATTTTAAAAATTTTAAAATATGAAGTTTTTGAAGTTCTTTAATTGGAATCTACCATTTATTAAAACAAATTATAAACAATTTCACAATTTTATCATTTAAGAGTTTAGTATTTAAAAAATATTACAAAAGGTTTTATTATGTAGATTTTTTTACAAAATAAAGCACAATTTTGGTGAGTTTTAATAATTGTAATAAACTGTATTAATTTAATTTTTAAAAACTGCTTATTTCAACAATTAATTTTGACATTTTTCTCTCAGTAGGTTTATTGGTTTAAAAAGAAATCATCACCGACGTGCAAAGCCTTTTATTTAGCAGTGCGAGATTCTAGAAGTTTCTACAAATTTCTATACTTGACGTGGTGTTTATTTCAATAGCATTGACATTCTCGCTCACATTCGCAATAAGCTAAATGAACTTCCCTCTCTTTTTAAGCAGGCTGAACAATTTAACGTCTTATTTATTCTTATGTATTGCTTGCTTATTACAGTAAACAATATATTTTCGTTACAAAACATTGTTTAGTAAAAAAAACACTCATGCAAAATGTATAAAAAACTTTATAATGAGACACACAATTTATATATAATTCGTTGGTGCTGATTTCGACTCACACACTCAGAATAAAATCTCACAAAATCCCATTAACATTTTTCAATAGGACAGTTATTGATTAAATTACAAAATATAAATATCATACAATAAGTGTATAGTATTTCAAGGAATTTACCTATTGAAATAATATTTAGTGAAAACTATTAATTTTATGGTATTTTTTTCTGACTGTACCCAGAAATATTTTAAAAAATTAGAACAGATACTAGCAAAATATGTAGATGAACATAATCCACCATTTCCAATTGAAGTTTAGTGTTGAAATATAGAAATATACTTGTCATAAGCATAACATGATTCTCACAAGCATAAAAAAAGTTCACATAAATACAAAATCATAGGCCAATGTATTGAAATTTTACAAATAATGTTCAAAAACAAAATTTAGCTGTGCAATATTTGAATACATAGAAACATTATTGTAAATATTTTGTAAATTGTAAAACACAATTATAATTCTTAATGGAAATGAGGCTTGGTTTCATATTTTTGTTTCATTATACCCTACACCTATGAGGTACAGGGTATATTAACTTTGTGCATATATTGTAACGCCCCTTAGGAGGCGTGTCCGGTATGGAAAAGTATATATATTCTTGATCAGGATCACTACCCGAGTGCGTTTAGCCATGTCCGTCTGTCTGTCTGTCCGTCTTGCTGTCTTGCTGTCTTGCTGTCTTGCTGTCTTGCTGTCCGAATACAGAATAACTTGAGAAATACTGATCAGAATGCGATGAAATTTCGTCTCAATATAGTTTAGCCAAAAGTAGGAACTGAGTTTGAAAATGAGCAAAATCGGTCAACGGACACGCCCACCTCCCATACAAGTCACTTTTATATAACTCTTTCGAAACTAATAACTCGAAAAGTATTCAAGGTATAGTTATAAAATTTAAAACGTATTGTTAGAATTCACCTAAAAATATGTGGTCCAAAAATGGGCGTGATCCGCCCACTTTTTTTTTTCATTATTTCCCGGGTTTTCATAGTGGAAATTTGATCCGGAAATTATTAAAATCAAATCTATGAAATATTAGCCTTTCAAAATTTTAAATATAGGCGTGGTCCGCCCAATTATATTTTTCAAATTTTTTAATTTTTTTTTATTTTAAAATTTTTTTTAATTTATGGGGATATAAGACGTAAATTTCTGATATATGTATAATATTCTGAGGGTTAATATCCCCACCAAAGGTGTAGGGTATTCCATAGTCGGGCCCGTACCGACTATACAAATTCGCCCCATGTGACCGAACTTACCCATGTGACCTAACTTTCCCAACTCGTTTTTGTTTCATATTTTTTTGACATTAATTTTGTCCTTTATGTTTTTATTTTTGTGTTTCACTTTTGAATTGGTTTATCCATTTTTATACCCTACACCTATGAGGTACAGGGTATATTAACTTTGTGCATATATTGTAACGCCCCTTAGGAGGCGTGTCCGGTATGGAAAAGTATATATATTCTTGATCAGCATCACTACCCGAGTCCGTTTAGCCATGTCCGTCTGTCTGTCTGTCTGTCCGTCTTGCTGTCTTGCTGTCTTGCTCTCTTGCTGTCCGAATACAGAATAACTTGAGAAATACTGATCAGAATACGATGAAATTTCGTCTCAATATATTTTAGGCAAAAGTAGGAACTGAGTTTGAAAATGAGCCAAATCGGTCAACGGACACGCCCACCTCCCATACAAGTCACTTTTATATAACTCTTTCGGAATCAATAACTCGAAAAGTATTCAAGGTATAGTTATAAAATATAAAAGGTATTGTTAGAATTCACTTAAAAATATGTGGTCCAAAAATGGGCGTGATCCGCTCACTTTTTTTTTTCATTATTTCCCGGGTTTTCATAGTGGAAATTTGATCTGTAAATTATTAAAATCAAATCTATGAAATATTAGCCTTTCAAAATTTTAAATATAGGCGTGGTCCGCCCAATTATATTTTTCAAATTTTTTTTTGTTAGTTTTTTTATACTTTATATAAATTTTTTAATTTATGGGGATATAAGACGTAAATTTCTGATATATGAATAATATTCTGAGGGTTAATATCCCCACCAAAGGTGTAGGGTATTCCATAGTCGGGCCCGACCGACTATAAAAATCCGCCCCATGTGACCGAACTTACCCATGTGACCTAACTTTCCCAACTCATTTTTTTTATTTTTATTTTGTTTCATATTTTTTTTTGACATTATTATTGTCTTTTATGTTTTTGTATTTTTGTGTTTCACTTTTGAATTGGTTTTTCCATTTTTTTTATTAATGTTTTAGGCTTTTGTTTGATTTTTGCGTTTTTAATTTGTTGTCTGTTTTTCTTTTTTGCAATTGGTTTTGTTTTCGAGATTGCATTTTTGTTTTTGTTTTATCTTTATTGCTTATGTGCTAATATTTATTTTTTGAATTTCTATTTTGTTATTAATTTTGTTTTTGAGTTTTGTGTGTTTTTTTTTATGTTTTCACTTTTGTTTTTGTTGTTCGCATTTGGTTTTTATTGGGTTTGTGTTTTTAATTTTACATTTGATTTAATGTTCTTTTTTTTTTGCTTTGTGTATTGCTTTGTATTTGTGAGTTTGATTTTGTTCTTGTGTTTTTGCTTTTTTTTTTTTTTTTTTTTTTTACAAATTAACCAACGCTCAGGGGATGCCCCTTATTCATGCAAAGCACAGTGTTGATCGTAAGAAGGCATGATAGGTTAAAAGGAGGGGGGAAAGATAGAGTAGTGGCGGTGAATGTTTGTTTTGAACTTGCCAATATCAAAAATGTCGGGAAAAACGGACGCAGGGAGATTGTTCCACAAACGTATCGTGCGTATCGTGAAGAACGAATTCTCTCTATAATGCGTGGTTCTGTTGAGAGCCGAGTGGACTACGAAGGGGTGGGCTTGGTTTGATGCCCGAGTAGAACGAGAGAACACACGACCTCATTGACCCAGAACCCAATTCACTCCTTTGCAGATGACAGTAACATTTGTCATTCATACTCGTTCAACAAGCGCCCAAATACTTTGGAGATTGAGAGTAAAAGACGCACTATCAATGACACACTCAATAATGACCTTAAATCAATCTCCGAGTGGGGTGTTGTAAATAGAGTAGATTTTAATGCAATCAGGCCATGTAGTTCCCTCGAACACTTACCGTTGAAATACCTATAGAACAGGCTTACACACCCAACGGTCCTTCGGTGCTTAAGAGAACCAATTAACGATGAAATATTTTCAGCCCCTATTAAATATATCGCACGTTGTTGAATTCGGTCCAGGAACTCCAAGAAGTATTTTGAAGCCCCTGCCCAAATGTGCGAATTGAATCCCATTTTAGGCCGAATATAGGTAGTGTAGACAGTGCGTAAGTCAGCAGGAGTGAAGTATGTATTACACTGTTTTAAAAAACCGAGGCACTTGGCCGCTTCTTTCGACACATTAAATATGTGATCATTCCAACGTAGATCACATTGAATTGCTATGCCCAGAACGTCAAGAGCAGCTGACTGCGCAATATCCACAGCACCTATATTTGGGGAGGGATGGGTGAATCCATTGTTTTGTGAGATAACATACAACATTGGGTCTTGCTTGCATTAAAATCTACTCTATTTACAACACCCCACTCGGAGATTGATTTAAGGTCATTATTGAGTGTATTCATAGTGCGTCTTTTATTCTCAATCTCCAAAGAATTTGGGCGCTTGTTGAACGAGTATGAATGACAAATGTTACTGTCATCTGCAATGGAGTGAATTGGGTTCTGGATCAATGACAGAAGGTCATTGATAAATAACAGAAATAGGGACGGGGACAGGACGGAACCCTGCGGAACTCCAGAATTGATGAAATGTTGTTCTGAAAAAACACCATCCATCGCAACTCGTATTGAACGACCCTGGAGAATACTCGATATCCATAGAGTAAAAGAACCACCGACATCAAATGCAATTAGTTTTGAAATGAGGGCTTTATGCCACACTCGATCAAAAGCCTTGGATATATCAAGAGCAACCACCTTACTCTCCCCCAAAAGATGAATACAATTATTCCACTTTTCGGAGAGGACCGCCATTAAGTCACCGGTGGATCTGGTCCTACGGAAACCATATTGGCGGTCACTGAGCAATTCGTTGTGCTCAAGATAGTTCACAAGGTGAAAGTTAATTACGCTCTCCATTACCTTGGAGAGTGCAGAGCATATAGCAATGGGTCGGTAATTGGCAGGGTTCGTAGCCTCGACCTTTTTCGGAACTGGCTGGACATTGGCAACCTTCCAACAAGATGGAAAAAACTCCTGTCGTGTAGGAGATGTTAAAAAGGTTACGTAATGGACAAGCCAGCGTTGATGCGCACTTCTTCAAAACATGGGCAGATATGTCATCTGGCCCAGAGGCTTTGTTAATGTTGAGGTTTGCTAAAACCTTTTTAACTGCCCGAGTTAGATAATGAATCTCCGGCATTGCAGAAGAAACAAAATCGACGCCGGGAAGTGGTTGATTACTATCAGGGAGCGTTGAATTATTTGCAAATAATTCTGCCAAGTGATTAGCTTTACCAACCGGGTCAGTGAAGTTCTGGCCATTCATAATAAGAGTTGGAGTAGACGATGTCGTCTGATTTTTCACCGTTTTTACGAATGACCAGAAATTTTTACTACCTCTGTGGTAGAGTAGGACCTTTTTACACGCGTTTTGTTCGTGAAGAAACTTTTCGCGCGAGATCACGGCATTACAGCGATTCCTAGCCTGTATGCGAAGTCTTTCTGTATCGGCATTCTTGTTAGAACGCCAATTTTTTTGTCTCTTTGTTCTTGTCATTTTGCTTTTGTGTTGTGTTTTTGCTTTTGTTTATGTTAGTGTGTTTTAGCTATTGTTCTTGTATTTTTGTTCCTCTTTGTTTTTGCGTTTTTTGTAGTTTTCGTTATTTTGCTTTTGCTTTTGTTTTTGAGTTTTGTGTTTTTTGATTTATTCTGTTCTTTTTTTTGTATTTGTGTGTTTGCTTGTGTTCTTGTTTTTTTGCTTTGTCTTTTTGTGTTTCCTTTTGTGATTTGCTTGTTTTTTTGTTTTGTGTTTATGCTTTTGTTTTCGCTTTTGTTTTTGTGTTTTTGCTTTTGCTTTTGTTCTTGTGTTTTTGCTTTTGTGTTTGTGTTTTTGCTTTTGTAAGTGTATTTTTGCTTTTGTTCTTGTGCTTTATTTTCTTTTTGCCTCATTGTTTTTGTCATTTTGCTTTTGTGTTTTTGTCTTTTTTTTTGTTTTTGATTTTGTGTTTTTGCTTTTGTTCTTGTGTTTTTGCTTTTGTTTTTGTTTTTGTATTTTTTATATTGTTATTTTGCTTTTTTTTAGTTTTGTTTTTTTTTGATTCTATTTTGTTTTTCTGTTTTTGATTTTGTTGTTGTTGTTATTGTGTTTTTGCTTCTGCTTTTGTTTTGAGTTTGTTTTTGTTTTTCTGTTTTTACTTTTGTATTTGAGTTTTTTGTTTTTTCTTCTTAGCTGGTGTAAGTCCAAAGTTATAACGCGTTGAAAATTTCTTTGCCATCATAATTCCCACAAATATCTTTTTTTTAGCATTTTTTTTTATAATTCCACATTATTGAAATATAATTTTCAAATATAATAATAATTTTATAAACTTGCTTTTTCACAAACAATATCATTAATAGGGAGAAACATTTGTGGTAATAGATAATATTCTCACACATTTTTTAAACATTTTTAGGTTGAAGATATTTCTTATTTTTCAAATTATATTTAATAAAAAAAAAACAATATTTTCAAAAAAATCGTTTCCACAAAAATTATTTTATTTGACAGTATCATAATACAGAACAGCATTATTTTGAAAAACATTATTATCAAATATAAAAATATCTTCAAAATTTACTTTTTCTGTATTTCTCACAGTTCTCAAACATAAATATCATTTGTAAAAATATTGCTGCACTAAAATAAATTTGTTTGACAATATCATAATAGGGAAAAACGTATTTTAATATCTTTGATTCTCACAACTATGAAAACTGAACAATATTAATGTGGAGTTCGACAATTTTTTGAACAAATATTTTATTATTTAGAAAAGTACAAAAATTATGAAAACTTAAATTAAAAAAAAACCTTTTCTATTTTAAAGTTCACTTTTTTATATAAAGAATTCGCATTTTTTTTATCTATAAAAAATTAAACGTGATTTAAAAGCAAACGAAGACTTCGAAAAAATTCCAATTACATTTAAAATCAATTGGATTTGCACGCAGTTGCTGAAATAAAAAAGTAAAAAATAGTTAAAAAAAGTAGAGAATACTTGGAAGAGAAACAAGTCGTAGAAAGTGGCGCTGAATGCATGGAAAATTAATTCAATTTATCAACCACGCGAACGCGCGAAGCACGAACAAATATAACGAAATGCAATCATCAGCAATTTGCGCAATCTTGCCAACAAGTCACGCAGCAGGAGCTATGGGAACAACTAAAGAAATAAGAATAAAAAAAAAATTAAGAAAAAAATTGAAAAAAGGATCAAGAAGCAACGACAGCAACGCGGAATAAATCCGGCGGCAACATAATGAAAATGACAACGCGTGAAATTATTTGTGGCACAGCACTGGTCAACGACGAGTCTGACAACGTGCTGCTGCCGCTGCTACTCTTTGGCGCACAATGGCGGCCACAGCGGAAACGGAAATGAATGAATGGCGGCCATGCACAGCAGCACAACGATGGCAGCCAATCAGCAATCAATGCGACGGCAACTGCAGAAGGCAGCAAAGAGGCAAATAGTGTAAAAGCTGTTTTTTTTTTGCAAAAATCAAAAAAAGAAGAAATCGAAAAGCGAAAAAAGAAATTCGAAAAAGGTTAAATAAGTTAAATCGCTGACCCTCGTTAGGTCAAGTGTAGCAAATTTAAAAGAACCTCTGGCTGTTGCACAATTTCGTATTTTATTTATGTACTACGTGCGTGTGTGGGTAAAAAGAATTCAATTACTGTTGATTTTTATTTTTTGTTGTATTTTTTTTTTAAGTCAGCAAAGAAAACGACAAGCACAATAATGGTAATAAAAAGAAAATCCTCAAATAAAATACAACAAATAATGCGCAACAATACGACATTTATGAGCAAACAATATTCAATTAGGTGGAATTTTATATTTGGCAGGTTTGGTTGTGATTTTTGTGTTGGAGGGTTTTTTTTTTGGAATTTGCTATAGAAAATAAGTTTTATATTTGAAGTCATTGTGCGTAAGGAAATAAATCTTGCTTACCATTAATTTTGTTCAAAAGCAATTTTTTCTAAATGTTTTATTAATTGTTTTTTTTTCTTATTTTTGATTTTTTCTTTATATTATTTGTTATATTTAATCTAAAATTTTCATAGAATATATTTTAATAAATTCAACGCAGGGTGAAACAAATGCAAAAATTCAAAAATAAAAGCAAAAATACAAAGTGAATAGAAAAACATAATAACACAAAAACGTACAATATACATTACAAAAACGAAAGTAAAAACAAACACAACAAAGTAAAAAAATAAAAATAAAAAGAAAACGAAAATCAAAATAAAAATAGTAAAGACACAAACAAAAACAGAAACACAAGGCAAACGCAAAAACAAAACAAGAGCATACTAAAAGATATTAAAGCAAAAATACAAAATCAAAACAAAAGTTTCAACACAAAAAACAAAAGATAATGAAAAACTCAAAATCAAAAACGAAAAAGAGAACATCAAAAGCAAAAACAGGCATAAAAAATAAAAGTAGAGACAAAAGAAAAGTAAAAGCATAAACATTAAATCAAAGGAAAAACAAAATAGCGTGAATAATGGTAGAAACACGAAATCAATAACAAAAAATTTAAAATTTAAGAAAAACACAAAATAAAACTCAAAATCCATAACTCAAATCAAAAAATAAAGGCAAAAACACAAAACAAAAAAAAAAATTTATATAAAAAAAAGAGGCAAATCATAACCAAAAAAAAAAAAACACAAACCCATAATCAAAAGAAAAGACAAAAACTAAACGCAGAAAAAAATACAGTAGAAACAAAAATACGTAAGAAAAAACGAAAGCACAAAATCAAAACCGAAAACACAAAATAAAAATCAAAACCAAAAAAAGACTCAAAAGAAAAAAACCAAAATATAAATTAAAAGCTAAAAAAACCTGAATTACAGTATAAATACGAAATCGAAATTCTCAAGAAAAACTACATCAACAATATTAAAAACAAAAATAAAAACGAAAACACAAATCAAAAAAAAAAAAAGGAAATAAAAACATACACAAATAAAATTCAAGAGATAAAACAAAATCACAAAGTAAACTCAAAACCAAAAGACAATTTAAAAAAATCAAAACTGAAAATCAACACAAAAATGTAAACAAAACTAAGAAAATCAAAAGCTAAAGCATAACTACAAAATAAACACAAAACCAAAAGAGAATTTAAAAACAAAAACAAATTCAAAACCAAAAATTAAAAAAAAAACAAAACTAAGAAAATTCAAAAGCTAAAACGTAACCACAAAGTAAACACAACACCAAAAGAAATAAAAGCAAAAAACATAAAATAAAAATTAAAAGCAAAATTACAACACAAAAACCCAAAATCAATGGAAAACACAAAAACCATAAAGAAAAAAAACACAAAATCAAAAACATAACACAAAACAAAAATAAAACACAGAAGCAGAACAAAAAATACAGAATTAAAAGAAAAAACCAAATATCTTGAAAAAAAAAGTAAAACATGTAATCAAAATCACAAAGCCCAAAAATGAAAAGAAACACAAAATCCAAAACAGAAACATCATGAAAATCATAAATAAAAATAAAAGCAAAAACACAAATTAAACCAAAAAAATTATAACCAAAAAATAAAACACAAAAAGTAAAAAAAAAAAAAAATTAAAAGACAAGAAAGTACAAAATCAAACATAAAAACAAATGAAAAAAGATATACAACAAGAACACACAGTCAAAATCAAAAACAAAATCACAAAGCCCAAAAATAAAAAGAAACACAAAATACAAAACAGAAATATCATCAAAATCATAAATAAAAATAAAAGCAAAAACACAAAACAAATTTATAACCAAAAACAAACACAAAAAGTAAAAAAAAAATAAAAGACAAGAAAGTACAAAATCAAACATAAAAACAAATGAAAAAAGATATACAAGCAAGAACACAAAATCAAAAACAAGAATACAAACACAAAATCAAAGGAAAATCAAAAAACAAATTCAAAAACAAATGCAAAAATACAAAAGCATAATCAAAAACACATAAAAAAAACAGAAACTCAAAGGAAAGCCAAATTATCGAAAATAAAATTAAAAACACAAAATCAGAACAAATATAAAACCCATAATCTGAAGAAAAATCCAAAAGAAAACAAAAAATAATTTAATAAAAAAAAATCATAACCAAAAAAAAAGTAAATAAAAAAACGAAATAAAACAAAAGAAAAACCGAATCACAAATTATATAAAATGAAAAAAAAAACGCACAGATAACTAAACTAAGCAAATCAAGTAATAAAAAATAATCAAAAGCAAAACAAAAACACAAAATCAAAACCGAAACCGAAACCACCCAAAGGAATACAAAAGAAAGAATAAAATAAAATAAAAAATCAAAAAATAAAAAATAAGCTTCTTCGATGACGAAAACTGTTTGTGTTTAGCAAATAGTAAAAAATTAACTTATTGGCCTTTGAAATAAAATATCTACAACGACGATACATAATTTTGAAATTATATGTATTAAAAATATTTTAAACTAAGGGTGATTCAATGTAATATCAATTGAATTTTAGCAGCTGCATCTCAGAAATTAATGAAATATTGTAGGATAGATTTACGACTTAAAATAAAGAAAAACACAAAATTTAATATTTCTAAAGGGTTTTTCAATAAGAGTGCTACAAAAGTTTTTTCAAGGGTTTTTCAACAAGGACGCTACAAAAATAAAGCGACAGGGACAGCAAACGACGATTTCATGATGGAAAGATATACGAGCCAACTACGAGTCGAAATTATTAAAATTTACTACCGAAATTCGAATTCGTATATCTTTCCTTCATGAAATGGAAAACCTTACTGAAGAGAAATGTCAAAAGAACGGCAAGAAATATGGCGTCGTTTGCTGTCCCTGTCGCTCTACTTTTGTAGCGTCCAATTTGAAAAATCCTGTATGTACGATAATTCCAGAGATATAGGTTCTTTAAATATGAAAAAAGCGTACAAAGGAACTATGGTAATTCGGAAATTGAAATTTTGTATTTTTCTCAATTTTAAATAGTTAATCTATTCTACAAAATTTCGTTAATTTCTGAAATGGTGCTACCAAAATTCAGTTGATCTAACGTAGAATCACCCATAAGTGATAGAATAAAAAATTCAAAGCATTATCGAAAAAATAAATATAAAATAATAAATATAATAGAATATTTGAAATACCACCACGCAAATAAAATAAAAATCATGTTCAAAAACAATAATTTCAGTAACTAGCTCAAGGTACCGCATGTTGACACCAACAAGGACACACACATAGCCGCACCTATAGCAGGACATATAGAACAGTGTCAGCTAGTTATACCAGGTATGGTTGGTTGTCCTTAAAGGACTTAATGTCACGGTAGATTGCAACAAATTAGTGATAAAATGCAGACCAAATGAACTGAACAAAAAATAGAACGGAACACAGAAATTAAGAGAGTAAAACGTGCAATTAAAACGTGAGGTAGGTGTAGGATATACTAGTGATGACGATGATGATGATGTTCATGCTGCCGATGAAGTTGTGGAGGCGGCTTCAAAGGACGAGATGATGCGCAGCACCAACTTTATTTCAAATGCAGTGCACAAGCAACAACAACAAATACAAGGTTCGAGAGTATTAAAAACAAAACAAAAATGGGAAGTAGAGATCACAACGTAGACAGCGAAGGACGCGAAAAAACAAAAACTATTGATGCGCGTGAATAGAGCGAAAAAGCGGAAAAAGCATTAAAATTCCCGCTGCAATTAGGGTGAGCAATATATTAAACAAAAAGCAGCGAATGTGATAGGAAATCCTTTCTTTAATATGGGACTTTTTTGTTTTAATTTTGGCGAAATATGTTTTTCTTAAATACAAAAAGAAGAAAACAAAAGTAAACATGTGATGAATAAATGCAAGAACAAGAACAGGACATGGTAGTCTTATTTTTGCTCTGTTTATAACATTGTAGTTCTTGTACTTATAGTACTTGTCAGTCGCAAAAAATACGAATAAATCCAATAAATCCAAATTCTAAAATACACGAAAAAAAAAAATCTTCAATATGATGAATTTATTCCTAAATATTATGAATTTTTTCACCAACTACCAAATTCATCATATTGATACCACCGTTCATTAAATGACATATTAATGAATGAATGCTTTCATTATATATATGAACAAAATATTCAATACAATGAATTTAAATTGTCAAAAAAAAAAATTTATAAAATAATTAAAAACAAAGTTTTATAAAAATGTTATTTAAAAAATAACAGTAAAAAAATTAAAAAAAATTATCCGAACAAAAATTTTTCATACAAAAAAAAATCCCCCGAAACAAAAAATGTTGTTCCGAAAAAAAAATTGATCAAAAAATTTTTTTTTTCAAAAAACAAATTTTGTTTGAAAAAAATTTTTTTTGGAAAAAAAAAAATGTTTGAAAAAAAATGTGTTCGAAAAAACAGATTTTTTTTCCAAAAATATATTTTTTTATTAATATAACTTTTTATTAATAAAAAGTAGTATAATTACTAAATATATTATAAAACATTTTACTAATTTATGCATGTCGAGCAAGCATTATATAAGAAGTAATATACAAGAACTACTTGAGAACTGAGAAGTACGGCAAAAAATGAACGAAAAAAAATGTGTTGATAGAAAGTTGGTTTAATGAACAGAGTTCTTCAATATGATGAACATATATGTTGTATTTTACATTTTGGTTCATTAATATGATGAAACATATACTTCACGAAAGTTCATCATATTGAAGAACACTTTTTCGACAGCGTTCTTTATATTTATGATAGCATTCATAACATTGATGGCGTTAGTCATTAATATTATGAATGGTTCTTCAATACAATGAATCATGGGTTGAAGACCGGAATTCATCAATATGATGTACATTGTTTTTCTGTGTACCAAAATGTGATGAACATATGCAAGAACAAGCACTGGACATTATTGTTTTTGTTTTAATAGAGTCGTTCATGTTCTTGAATTGATAGATCGATCTTGTTCTTGCAGAGTAAATTTTCCACCCGGAGAAAATAAATTTTATAGTATGCAGAAATATTGAAATACCATTCGATAGCTTAACAAAGTGCCTAATAAATGCAAGAACAAGATAGTTTTAGATGTTGCAACGTACCGGTTAGTTTTGATTATCGTTTCAGTTAAATTTTTATTTTCAATATATAGAAATAAACTCAAAAGTCGTATGATTTAAATTAAAATTCTTCATTTCTTATTATGCGTTTTTTTTAATTTAAATTTATAATAGTCGCTGCTATAGGGTTAAATAGAAAATCCCAAGACAAAGGAGTGAAAAAGCAGCAGCAACAAAATGCAGTTCAAAAATATGTAGTTAAAGAATGACGCTTCTTAATTGAACGCTTATTGAATGGCGTCGTGAACATGACATAATGGCTGCCAGGGCATATGCAATGAAGCAAAAGAGAGCGACGATGTTAAAGATGCACACAAAAAAAATTTACATCATATTGATGAATTCCGTTCATCAAACCATGATTCAATGTATTGAAGAATCATTAATAATATTAATGACTAACGCCATCAATGTTATGAATGCTATCATAAATATAAAGAACGCTTGGTAACTGTCGAAAAAGTGTTCTTCAATATGATGAACTGTATGTGAAGAATACGTTTCATCATATTAATGAACCAAAATATAATATAAAACATATATTTTCTTCATATTGAAGAACATATGTGTTCATTCAACTATCAAATATCTATCAAAATATATTTTTTTTCGTTCATTTTTTGCCGTACTTCTCAGTTCTCAAGTAGTTCTTGTATATTATTTCTTATATAAGGCTTGCTCGACATGTACAAATTAGTAACATGTGTTGTAATATATTTATTTATAATTACAACTTTTTATTAATAAAAAGTTATATATGGGCCATTCCACACCAAATCGACCAGCGGTTGGAACACACCTTCTTCGATTTCAAAAAAAAATTTTTTTCTATACAAAAAAAAAAAAATTAGAAAATTATTTTTTAAAATATTTTGCAATCAAAATACCATCTTGAAATTTTGCATGAACATTAACAATAAATTGACGAAAATTTTGGATTTTTTTCAGAATTTTAAAAAGGGTCCTTTTTAAGGACCACAATTTTGAAGTGCAAGGATAATGACCACGGGCCACATGTTACCGTTTGGAAATTACAACTTAATTTTTCTAAAAGCTTGTTCTATTAGCTTTAAAACGGAGTTTCTAGCATTTCTAGTTCAAGAGATATTTAAATATGAACAACAGTACAAAAGTGATTTTTGGCACTTTTTTTCCAACTTTGAGCCACTGTATCTCGGAAAAAATAAAAAAAAATTGTTTAGTGCATGTCTCGATACCCTTTATCAGTTGCCAAAAGTTCATTAAGATCGAAAAGGTAAAATCTCAAATTTGACTTTTTTTGGTCGATTTGGTGTGGAATGGCCCATATATAAAAAATATATAAAAAAAAAAATTTTTGAAAACATTATTTTTTTTTAATTTTTTCGAAACATTTTTTTTGATAAATTTTTTTTCTAAAAATATCCTTTTTTTCGAATATTTTTTATTCAGAACAATTTTTTTATTAAAAAAAAAATTCGGAATAATTTTTTTATTAAAAAAAAAAAATTTCGAAAACAATTTTATTTTTAATTTTTTTTTTAAAAAATTCTTTTTTTCGATTTTTTTTTTCGGAACATTCAAATTTTTTTTTTCGGATATTTTTTTTACTGTTTTTTTTTTAAATAAAATTTGTACAACACTTTTTTTTGAATTATTTCATATTTTTTTTTTTTTTTTTTAAATATTATGAACAAATTCATCAATATGACAATTCAAATTCATTGTATTGAATATTTTGTTCATATATATAATGAATACATTCATTACTATGTCATTTAATGAACGGTGGTATCAATATGATGCATTTGGTAGTTGGTGAAAAAATTCATAATATTTATGAATAAATTCATCATATTGAAGATTTTTTTGCATTTTAAATGCATAAAATTTTAATTTAATAAATTGGAATTTCAAATTGGAATAAAACCTGTAAATGAATTGATATTCATACTTAAGAGAGATCTAAGCTGTTTGCGCACAAATTCTTAGAACGATCTCTACTTTTACGTACATATAGGCATTTTTCAGTGTGCACTGTACTGTCGCACGGTGTTACCCTTGTAGAAATTTTGGTAGGGCCATGGTCATGAAGTGATCATGTCATTATTTGAGATGATCGGGATATAATGTCCTTGTAACGCAGTGTCCTGATCATGTATTGACCTCAGTCCATGATCATGTACTGATCGGGCAATTCCCCATTTTAATATTTACCCGACAATTGCCTTGTCTGAGCCCGAGCATAATAGGGTTTCTCTCATTAATCTCGATCATTGCCTGATACAAATTTCGTTATGAGGAACAAATAATGTAGCTATGATCGGGAACATTGACTGTTTAGATAATGTAAACCCTGCTATGGTAAGCATGATAAGGGCATGCAAAGGCAATGATCATATTTTCTCTAATAGGGCTTACCCAACGAAAACCCGATCATTTTCCGATGGCGCATCGGGCAAATTTCTACTAGGGTATTGAATAAAACTTAAAAAAAACTGTTTAAAAATCCCAAAAGTAGTGCTAATCAATTGAACGTAACTTAAGCATTAGTGCAGCTTAGATATTTTTTAAAGATAATAAAATTGCTATAAATATGGCATACAATGTTTATACTAAGTTGAATTAATTGTGATCAGTTTTGAACAAAGTATAATTCAAAAGGACACATCTCAAAAATAAACTATTTATAAAAAATTCAAAATACTATATGTTGAAGTTGAATATTTTATCTATTATTTAAGATTTTTAGTGGAGTGACAGCTCAACGGTTTAAGAAGTTATGAATAAAAGAGTTGCACTAAGTACACAAAACTGTGTTATTAAAAATCCTTGCATATTTTTAGGTATGCTGTAATTTTTTATTGAATTTTTTATTTACTACCTAAATATTTTAAACATTTTAAAAGTTGAATTAGAACTGAGAACTAAATTAATTGAAAATAAGACAAAAAAGTTTCATTTCATAAATGTTGCTCAGTTTTAGGGCTGCTTTAAATCATAACCTTTATGCACTTATTTCATTGAATACAACATAAATAAAAATGTTATTTAATTGGTTTGTTCTATATTAATTTTTAATAATATAACTGATAAGTAGATATTCTAAAGAAAAATGTATCTAAAATAAGTTTGGCATATTTTTAGGCTGGAAATGATACAAAATAAAATGTATCACTGAAGTTATTCGCATTTAATAAATCGAATATAATCTAAATTTATAACAAAAAGAAAACATATCAAAATGAAAGTATTTCGCAAAACTTCAATATTTTAAATAAGCCTGCAATATTTAAAAGATTGAACTTAAATCTATTTTAAATAATATAAAAACTAAAGAGAGACAAAATTAAACAGTATTATTACAAAAAAACATTGCATATATTTAGGTATTTAATAAATCTATATATATAAAACTCTTGGTCCGTCTGTCAGTCTGTCGGTCTGTCTGTCTGTTTGTTCCAGCATCACGACTAAACCGCTGAACCGATTTAACTGAAATTTTGCACCAGGATACTATGAAGTCCGGAGGGTGTTATGGGCTATATATGGGCGGGGTTGGACAAACAGGCGTGGCACCTCCCATACAACTTAAACTTTCAAAACGACATAACTCAGCACATACACAATCTAAAAAGATGAAACAAAAAACTAAAATTCACCACACTAAAACTCACCACACTAAAACTCACTACAATAAAACTCGCCACTCTAAAAATTCACCATACTAAAACTCACCACACCAAAATTCACCACACTAAAACTCACCACACTTAAACTCAACACAATAAAGCTCACCACACTAAAACTCACCACTCTAAAAATTCACCACACTAAAACTCACCACACCAAAATTCACCACACTAAAACTCACCACACTAAAACTCAACACAATAAAGCTCACCACACTAAAACTCACCACACTAAAAATTCACCACACTAAAACTCACCACACTAAAACTCACCATACTAAAAACTCACCACACCTAAACTCACCACACTAAAACTCACCACACTAAAACTCACTATACTAAAAATTCACCACACTAAAACTCACCACACTAAAACTCAACACAACAAAACTCACCACACTAAAACACACCACACTAAAACTCACCACACTAAAAATTCACTATACTAAAAATTCACCACACTAAAACTCACCACACTAAAACTCAACACAACAAAACTCACCACACTAAAACACACCACACTAAAACTCACCACACTAAAAATTCACTATACTAAAAATTCACCACACTAAAACTCACTACATTAAAAATTCACTAAGCTAAAAATTCAACACGCTAAAACTCACCACATTAAAACTAACTAAACTAAAACTTCTACTGGGAAAAACTCTACGGGGAAGAATTCTACCGGGAATAGTTCTACCGGGAAGAATTCTACGATAAAACGTTCTATGGGGAAGAATTTTACGGCGAAGATTTCTACTGGGAAGAATTCTACGGCGAAATATTCTACTGTCTGAATTGTCTTTGAGAAAAGTTGTTTTGGCGGAGAATTTTTATTTGGTTACTACATTTATAAAATCAATGAAAACTTCCACAGCGAAGCACGGGCCCCTGATATAAAAAATAATAATAATGTTTTTTTTTATATTAATAAAATCGCTTTATATCCATGAATTCACAAAATCTTGGCACGAGTCGTGCACGCGTCCCGCTAGTTAGAATATAATTTACAACATATTTTTCTATTACAAATTTTATAAATAGAATAAGAATTAATAATAAAAAAAGTTAATATTAAAAATAAAACTATTGCCTATTTTTAAGCGCGCTTTATTAAAAAATATATTTTCTTACTAATACAAATTAATTTAAATCGAATAAAAACATATTTTTTAACATATATAAATAAAAAAAAAACAATTTAAAAAAACGATGCCTATTTTTATGTAAACAAAATATATAAATATATTATACTATAAGATTTATACTTTTGTATTTATAAGTAAATAACATAGCATATATTTAACCTTGAATTGATTAAAAATGCTTATCCACTACTTCGGTAATACGAATTTACTAAATCGCATATGTTATAAATATATAAAAGAAAACAAAAAGAATAAAATCTAATATTAATAAAAGTTGTTGCATATTTTTAGGTGTAATTAATATTATAATTTACTTATACAAATCATCAGCTGCATTGGAGGGAATAAAATTAAAAATTGAATCTTAAAAAAACTCAAAAATATTTTTCTCATTTAATTTGCTACACCAGCAACCTGTTATAAACTGTGCGCCTCTAATTGTGCAACAGTATTTATGGCATAAATTCTATTTTTTTTTTCTTTTTGCAGACTACACTTTTCACACGTGAGTTCATTGATTTAATCAATGCGCATTCATTTGCATTTATTGACATGACTAAATGTTAAGTGTTCGCCAGCATTTAATGCCTCACTGAATGTTGAAACACATGCGATTCGATTCAATGATGTTTTACGTCGAATCAGTGGTTTTATAAATGCAGATACAGGTGAAGTTGGGTGGTCGGTATTATGGAATACGATGAAATACTAGATAATGCTGTGTGAATTAATTGAGACTAAACGCAAAAAGAGAATGGAGGCTTGCTTAAATATGCAAATAATAATTATGCACTTCAATGCATTTATGAAACGATTGCAAAATCATATAAAATGGAATCGTAAAGAATTGAATAGTATAGAATGAATGAATATGGCAAGTGTTCAGACTTGTTGAATAACATTTGCGTATTTTGAACGATTGAAATATACAGTTTGTGTGGCAATTAAAAATGATTTAAAAATGTTTTGAATTTTTTTAAATGCCTACTATTGTATAAATTAAAAATCGAAGAAAGTAATAAAATAGGACAAATAAACATGTAACAAAAAAAAAAGAAATTTAGGTAAATAGGAAATCGGTTTAAATCAATGCATTTTTTTTTCTTTTTACCCTAGTAGAAATTTGCCCGATGCGCCATCGGGAAATGATCGGGTTATCGTTGGGTAAGCCCTATTAGAGAAAATATGATCATTGCCTTTGCATGCCCTTATCATGCTTACCATAGCAGGGTTTACATTATCTAAACAGTCAATGTTCCCGATCATAGCTACATTATTTGTTCCTCATAAAGAAATTAGTATTAGGCAATGATCGAGATTTAATGAGAAAAACCCTATTATGCTCGGGCTCTGACAAGGCAATTGTCAGGTAAATAATAAAATGGGGAATCAGTACTTGATCATGGCCTGAGGTCAGTACATGATCAGTGTCCAGATCAGTGATCAGTGTCAGTACATGATCAGCGTTACAAGGACATTATGGGCCTCGTCATATCCCGATCAACTCAAATAATGACATGATCACTTCATGACCATGGCCCTACCATAATTTCTACTAGGGTAGAGGCCACACTCAAAATACAGTACCACACATTCAATTTAAATGTAATGTTTGTTGTATATAATTCATAGCTCTTTTTTCGAAATGTTGCATTTAATATGTATGGAAAAATGCAAAAATTGTGAAATACGAAAATTAGCAAATAAAACGAAAAGAAAAAAATATAATACAGATTTCAGAAATTCCATTTTAAATTCAAAGGACATCAATTGTAATTCAGAAATTTCATTTTTAATTCAAAAGACATCAATTTTAATGCAGAAATTCCATTTGAAATTCAAGAGACATCAATTGTAATTCAGAAATTCCTTTTGAAATTCAAAAAACCATCAATTGTAACACAGACATTCCATTTGAAATTCATAACATTCCGTATTTGGAATTCAGAAAATAACATCATGCCAAAGCGGCGAATGTGCAATTTTTGACATTTGCGTTTTTTTACATTTTTGTATAATGTAGTTGTAGTTTTTCCTCAGTTTTTCCTCAAGTATTGTGCCATAATTGCGTGTCATTTTGTTGGATATTTCTAGCCACAAAAGACTATTCCAAAAGGACGAATTTGAAAAATTGAAAATCTTGTCATGCCAAAAGGGCGAATCTTTTCGTTATTTTGCCATAACTTTTTATTGATACGAGATAAAATAGTGATGTAAAGGCAATTATTGTTTGTTTTTAAAGCACCTATCGATTGGCATCATTATTTAAAAATATTTTGCCAAACATTAATTTGCTATTTGTTATTTGCAGGACATTTTTTTTGGCAGAATGCAGATCGATAGGTGCTTTGAAAACAAACAATAATTGCCTTTACATCACTATTTTATCTTGTACCATTAAAGAGTTATAGCAAGAAAACGGAAAGATTCGCCCTTTTGGCATGACAAGATTTTCAAATTTTCCAATTTCTTCGTTTTTTGCTATAATTTTTTATTGGTGCAAGATAAAATAGTTGTGTAAAGGTATTAATTATTTGTTTTTAAAGCACCTATCGATTGGCATCATTATTTAAAAATATTTTTCCAAACATTTTTTTTCATGGAAATAACCAATGGCAAATTAATATTTTAATTAATGATGACAATAGATAGGTGCTTTAAAAGCAAACAATTAATGTCTTTACATTACTATTTTATCTTGCGTTAATAAAAAGTTATAGCATAAAAAACAAAAATATTTGCGTTTTGATCAGGATAGTGTCTCACAAAATCCGTATTTATAATTCAGTAGGTCCAAGTCCAAATCTAAAGATATTTTACATATTTTATAATAATTGACAAATAAACCAAAATAACAGAAAAAATTTAAAAAATATAATTTTTACTAATTTTTAAAACACTTCAAACTTTAAAATTTGATTTCCCAACATTTTTAAAAATGCACCTTTTGCATGACAGTGCCGAAATGATACTCAGAACTTTCCATTTGGTATTCAGAAAATTTCCATTGATATTTTATGAATTCCAAATGGAAATATTTTAATTTCAATTGATGTGTTTTGGATCTTAAATGGAATTCATGAACTTTAATTCACGTTTTTCAAATAGAATTTCCTAATACAATTTTTAAATGGTGTCATTCTGTAGTCACATTTCTTTTGGCCACTTTTTCATTTTTTTTTGTTTATTTTTTGTAAGTTATTGAAAGTTGAATACACAAAAAATTTATAACAAATTCTGCACTATTAAAACTTAAAAAGAACACTTCAATACTTTGTATTTATTGCCACTTTTAAAACTTTTTATATGATTTTCTTTTCTCCTCTTCGATTTCATTACTTTTTTTTACTTTTTCTCTTATTTGCTTCTTTTTCCCTATTTGGTTTATTATTTTTTAATATTTTTTTTTTTTACTTTGATTTAATATTTTTTTATATTTTCTTAAATATTTTACTTACTTCTTTTTTATATTTTCATGTTTCGCCCCTTTCCACATGACAACTGCGCATTACAACTACTTGTGTTTGTTAACAACTTTTCAAATTATTTTTGCAAATCTACTCGAATCACTTAGAATTATTTGCACGTTTCGCCTCAAAGACATCGCAACTAAGTCCCCCCATCCCCCATCACCCTCTCAATTCTTGTGCAAAGTACCCTATAAAACCGCAATCATTCAAAAAGTAAAACTTTTTCATGGCATTATTACAAACATGAAGCCAATAAAAAACATATAAAGTGTGTAGAGTGTCTCGGCTTCGCAAAAAAAAAATCTCTACCCCCTAGAGGACACTCTAAAGACCCCGAACACTCTACACTTTATCCACTTGGTGGTGTCCGGACACACGTCAAGTTGGAATTTAAAAGAATTACCTCCCTCCATGGTTGTTTTTGGTTTTGCTACACAAAATATTTTCGAACAGACAGCTGTGTGGATAGCTTCGGGTTATTCCCTCCCAGTTTTAATATAGCAAGGGGCGCGAGTTACTGTGGCTGGTTTAACCGACTGTTTATTTATTTATTTGGCGAACTGTCTGTCCAGCTGTCTGTCTGCCTGTGGTGCTCATGGCTGATATGTGCGTGTGGAAAAATATTTAAATAGACGGATGGTTACAGCGCAGAAACAGTGACCACTAGGATATGTGGTAACTGATAAAGTTAAATTAGAATTTCAATTCAAATCAATTTTTAACTAAAAAAAATTCTATTTTTTCTAAAAATTCACTAAAAATTCAAATTTTCATTAAAATTTAAATTTTTCATTAAAATTTAAATTTTTCATTAAAATTTCAATTGTTCATTAAATATTCAATTTTTCACAAACAATTCAAATTTTCACTAAAATACAACTTTTCACCTAAAATTCAAATTTTCACTAGAAATTCATTTTTTCACTAAAAATTCAAATTTCCACTAAAAAATTCAATTTTTCATTAAAAATTCAATTTCTCATTAAAAATTCAAATTTTCATTAAAAATTCAAATTTTTCATTAAAATTTCAAATTTTCATTAAAAATTCAAATTTTCACTAAAAATTCAATTTTTCACTAAAAAAATTCAATTTTTCACTAAAAATTCAATTTTTCACTAAAAATTCAATTTTTCACTAAAAATTCAATTTTTCACTAAAAATTCAATTTTTCACTAAAAATTCAATTTTTCACTAAAAATTCAATTTTGCACTAAAAATTCAATTTTTCACTATAAATTCAAATTTTCATTAAAAATTCAAATTTTCACTAAAATTTCAATTTTTCACTAAAAATTCAATTTTTCACAAACAATTCAAATTTTCACTAAAATACAACTTTTCACCTAAAATTCAAATTTTCACTAGAAATTCATTTTTTCACTAAAAATTCAATTTTACACTAGAAAATTCAAATTTCCACTAAAAAATTCAATTTTTCATTAAAAATTCAATTTATCATTAAAAATTCAAATTTTCATTAAAAATTCAAATTTTCACTAAAATTTCAATTTTTCACTAAAAATTCAAATTTTCACTAAAAATTAAATTTTTCACTATAAATTCAATTTTTCATTAAAAATTCAAATTTTTCATTAAAATTTCAAATTTTCATTAAAAATTCAAATTTTCACTAAAAATTCAAATTTTCACTAAAAAATTCAAATTTTCACTAATAATTCAATGTTTCACTATAAATTCAAATTTTCATTAAAAATTCAAATTTTCACTAAAATTTCAATTTTTCACTAAAAATTCAAATTTTCACTAAAAATTCAAATTTTCACTAAAAATTCAATTTTTCATTAAAAATTCAAATTTTCCATTAAAATTTCAATTTTTTTTGAAAATTGAAATTTTCACTAAAAATTCAAATTTTCACTAAAATACAATTTTCCACCAAAAATTCAATTTTACACTAAAAATTCAAATTTTCCGTAAAAAATTCAATTTTTCATTAAAAATTCAATTTTTCACAAAAAATTCAAATTTTTATTAAAATTTAAATTTTTCAACAAAAATTCAATTTTTCACTAAAAATTCAAATTTTCACTAAAAATTCAATTTTTCATTAAAAATTCAATTTTTTTACTAAAAATTCAAATTTTTCACTAAAAATTCAATTTTTCACTAAAAATTCAATTTTTCACTAAAAATTCAATTTTTCACTAAAAATTCAATTTTTCACTAAAAATTCAATTTTTCACTAAAAATTCAATTTTTCACTAAAAATTCAATTTTTCACTAAAAATTCAATTTTTCACTAAAAATTCAATTTTTCACTAAAAATTCAAATTTTCACTAAAAATTCAATTTTTCACTAAAAATTCAATTTTTCACTAAAAATTCAATTTTTCACTAAAAATTCAATTTTTCACTAAAAATTCAATTTTTCACTAAAAATTCAATTTTTCACTAAAAATTCAATTTTTCACTAAAAATTCAATTTTTCACTAAAAATTCAATTTTTCACTAAAAATTCAATTTTTCACTATAAATTCAATTTTTCACTATAAAGTAAATTTTTCATTAAAAATTCAAATTTTTATTAAAAATTCAATTTTTTATTAAAAATTCAATTTTTTTATTACAAATTCAATTTTTAACTAAAATATCAATTTTTCAACAAAATTCAATTTTCCACTCAAAATTAAATTTTTCACTAAAAATTCAATTTTTCACTATAAATTCAATTTTTCACTATAAAGTAAATTTTTCATTAAAAATTCAAATTTTTATTAAAAATTCAATTTTTTATTAAAAATTCAATTTTTTTATTAAAAATTCAATTTTTAACTAAAATATCAATTTTTAAACAAAAATTCAATTTTTCACTCAAAATTAAATTTTTCACTAAAATTTCAATTTTTCACTAAAATTTCAATTGTTCATTAAATATTCAATTTTTCACAAACAATTCAAATTTTCACTAAAATACAACTTTTCACCTAAAATTCAAATTTTCACTAGAAATTCATTTTTTCACTAAAAATTCAAATTTCCACTAAAAAATTCAATTTTTCATTAAAAATTCAATTTCTCATTAAAAATTCAAATTTTCATTAAAAATTCAAATTTTTCATTAAAATTTCAAATTTTCATTAAAAATTCAAATTTTCATTAAAAATTCAAATTTTCACTAAAAATTCAATTTTTCACTAAAAAAATTCAATTTTTCACTAAAAATTCAATTTTTCACTAAAAATTCAATTTTTCACTAAAAATTCAATTTTTCACTAAAAATTCAATTTTTCACTAAAAATTCAATTTTGCACTAAAAATTCAATTTTTCACTATAAATTCAAATTTTCATTAAAAATTCAAATTTTCACTAAAATTTCAATTTTTCACTAAAAATTCAATTTTTCACAAACAATTCAAATTTTCACTAAAATACAACTTTTCACCTAAAATTCAAATTTTCACTAGAAATTCATTTTTACACTAAAAATTCAAATTTCCACTAAAAAATTCAATTTTTCATTAAAAATTCAATTTATCATTAAAAATTCAAATTTTCATTAAAAATTCAAATTTTCAATAAAAATTTCAATTTTTCACTAAAAATTCAAATTTTCACTAAAAATTAAATTTTTCACTATAAATTCAATTTTTCATTAAAAATTCAAATTTTTCATTAAAATTTCAAATTTTCATTAAAAATTCAAATTTTCACTAAAAATTCAAATTTTCACTAAAAAATTCAAATTTTCACTAATAATTCAATGTTTCACTATAAATTCAAATTTTCATTAAAAATTCAAATTTTCACTAAAATTTCAATTTTTCACTAAAAATTCAAATTTTCACTAAAAATTCAAATTTTCACTAAAAATTAAATTTTTCATTAAAAATTCAAATTTTCCATTAAAATTTCAAATTTTTATTGAAAATTGAAATTTTCACTAAAAATTCAAATTTTCACTAAAATACAATTTTCCACCAAAAATTCAATTTTACACTAAAAATTCAAATTTTCCGTAAAAAATTCAATTTTTCATTAAAAATTCAATTTTTTTACTAAAAATTCATATTTTTCACTAAAAATTCAATTTTTCACTAAAAATTCAATTTTTCACTAAAAATTCAATTTTTCACTAAAAATTCAATTTTTCACTAAAAATTCAATTTTTCACTAAAAATTCAATTTTTCACTAAAAATTCAATTTTTCACTAAAAATTCAATTTTTCACTAAAAATTCAATTTTTCACTAAAAATTCAATTTTTTACTAAAAATTCAATTTTTCACTAAAAATTCAATTTTTCACTAAAAATTCAATTTTTCACTAAAAATTCAATTTTTCACTAAAAATTCAATTTTTCACTAAAAATTCAATTTTTCACTAAAAATTCAATTTTTCACTAAAAATTCAATTTTTCACTAAAAATTCAATTTTTCACTAAAAATTCAATTTTTCACTAAAAATTCAATTTTTCACTAAAAATTCAATTTTTCACTAAAAATTCAATTTTTCACTAAAAATTCAATTTTTCACTAAAAATTCAATTTTTCACTAAAAATTCAATTTTTCACTAAAAATTCAATTTTTCACTAAAAATTCAATTTTTCACTAAAAATTCAATTTTTCACTATAAATTCAATTTTTCACTATAAAGTAAATTTTTCATTAAAAATTCAAATTTTTATTAAAAATTCAATTTTTTATTAAAAATTCAATTTTTTTATTACAAATTCAATTTTTAACTAAAATATCAATTTTTCAACAAAAATTCAATTTTCCACTCAAAATTAAATTTTTCACTAAAAATTCAAATTTTCACTAAAAATTAAATTTTTCACTATAAATTCAATTTTTCATTAAAAATTCAAATTTTTCATTAAAATTTCAAATTTTCATTAAAAATTCAAATTTTCACTAAAAATTCAAATTTTCACTAAAAAATTCAAATTTTCACTAATAATTCAATGTTTCACTATAAATTCAAATTTTCATTAAAAATTCAAATTTTCACTAAAATTTCAATTTTTCACTAAAAATTCAAATTTTCACTAAAAATTCAAATTTTCACTAAAAATTCAATTTTTCATTAAAAATTCAAATTTTCCATTAAAATTTCAAATTTTTATTGAAAATTGAAATTTTCACTAAAAATTCAAATTTTCACTAAAATACAATTTTCCACCAAAAATTCAATTTTACACTAAAAATTCAAATTTTCCGTAAAAAATTCAATTTTTCATTAAAAATTCAATTTTTTTACTAAAAATTCATATTTTTCACTAAAAATTCAATTTTTCACTAAAAATTCAATTTTTCACAAAAAATTAAATTTTTCACAAAAAATTCAATTTTTCACTATAAATTCAAATTTTCATTAAAATTTCAATTGTTCATTAGAAATTCAAATTTTCACTAAAAATTCAATTTTTCATTAAAAATTCAAATTTTCATTAGAAATTCATTTTTGCAATAAAAATTCATTTTACACTAAAAATTCAAATTTTCACTAAAAAAATTCAATTTTTCACTAAAAATTCAAATTTTCATTAAAAAATAAAATTTTCACTAAAAATTCAATTTTTACAAACAATTCAAATTTTCACTAAAATACAACTTTTCACCTAAAATTCAAATTTTCATTTCTTTACTAAAAATTCAAATTTTCATTAAAAATTCATATTTTCACTAAAATTTCAATTTTTCACTAAATATTCAAATTTTCACTAAAAAATTCAATTTTACACTAAAAATTCAAATTTTCACTAAAAATTCAATATTTCATTAAAAATTTAATTTTTCACTAAAAATTCAATTTTTCACTAAAAATTCAATTTTTCACTAAAATTTCAATTTTTTTTTTAAGTAAAATTCAATTTTTTTATTAAATTAAAAATTTATTTTTTATTAAAAATTCAATTTTTTTAATTAAATTCAATTTTTTTATTAAAAATTCAATTTTTAACTAAAATATCAATTTTTCAACAAAATTAAATTTTAAACTAAAATTTCAATTTTTCACTAAAATTTCAATTTTACACCAAAATTTCTATTTTTCACTAAAATTTCAATTGTTCACTAAAATTTCATTTTTTCACTAAAAATTCTATTTTTCACTAAAAATTAAAATGTTCACTAAAAATTAAATTTTTCAATAATTAATATAATCTATGACCATTTTCACTTCCTACTGTCCTACAAAATATATCCTTAAGTGTTACCATATTTATGCAAATCCCTTGGTAACAAAAAAAAAAAAAAAATACAACACATTCCTCAAAAAAATTCCCACATTACACACATTTTTTTCTTTCGTTTTTATTGCTTTTTTGTTTTGGTATTAAAAGCTTCCAGAGGGTTTTTGTGTGAAAAAGGGTTTTATTTTTGATACGGTTTAAACGATTTAAACGAATGTAACATAAATCATTTTATTATTATTTTATTCTGGTTATTATTATTATTATTATTATTGGTGTTGGTTATGTTTTGATGTTGGATTTATTTTTTATTTCAGTATTTTATTTATATTTTTATATTTATATTTATATTTGTCGTATATTGCTGTTGGTTTTGTGTCTATTTCAACGAGTTGCAATTTATTTATTTTGCTGTTTATTATTAGAATGCGTTACCAAGAGGATTTCAATAAGTCCTACATTTAAGTGGATATAGCAATCTAGTATATGATTAACGTTATTATGAAAAACATAACTTAATTTTTCCACTTACAATTTCCAATTTTGTTATTTGCAAAACCTCACATCATTTGGGAAACATATTTGCTGTATAAAATTTTCTCAAGCGTTCACGCGGTATATCAAAATTTGTAAGTACTACACACGAAAATTGTAAATAGACATGAGGTTGGCGCAACGAAAAAGTTAGTTGTACCAACTAACTTCATTCAGTTAGATCGAATTGTCTACAAATTTGTTGGCGGAATATTATATTAATCTATACACACTCCCAATTGTTTTAAATCTGTACTAAATGATTGTAAAACAGTTTGGAATTGGTTCATACAAACTACAACCCTTTTAGTTTTGACAATAACAACCGACTAAACGGTTGAGAGTACCGAATAAGTTTATTGGTTGCCGCAACAAATCTCTTCTCTGTGTGTTTGATTAAAATTTATAGGGTTATAGAAAAGCGTTGGGACGATGGTGTCAAAGTAAAAGAATGCTTTGACACCATCGTCCCAACGATAAACAACATTCAAGATAAACAACATTGTTGCAGCCATCAGTTCTGTATCTTTTGAAATTAATATATTTTTGTACCGTCTTTAAACGCCCTAATTTTTAATATTTGACCCCAAATTATGAGGAACCCAGATGTGATGGTGCAAAATGGACTTCAGATTCCATACCAGAGACGCCATGTTACCCTGAAATCGTTCGAAAATGAAATTTTTTGTTAATCACAAAATCAATAATTTACTAGATCTGAAATTTATACTAGAAACTGTAACTGAATTTTACAATAATTATGAAACCCGATAACGTATGCACCTGAAAAATAAACTAGAAATTGAGCAAGTTAAAGAAAAGAATACTCAAGTATGGTTTTCAGTAGTTTGAGCTGAATCTGTAAATAAATCTTATTTTGAATTAGAAACTGATACTTGGCATTGAAGTTATATCTGAATCTGAAGTTTTGATAAAAAAAACTAAACATGAAACTGAAACTGTAGACAAAACATAAACATTTTTGAGAGGCTCAATACGGTTTAGAAAAAAAAAATCGAAAGATTTAAATCAGTCAAAGGCGCCTTTTTGTTTCAATGTCTATTTTTAGACAGATGACTATTTCCAAATTAGCCAGAAATGTGCCTATAAAATTATACAAAATTTACTTATCACTGAGAAAATATTTTCGGCAATTTTCAAATATAAAATTAGAGCATATTTCCGGAAAACCTACAGATAAATTGAAGTTTAGGATTGAGTAAATCAGAGGCAGCATTTGATAAAGGGTTTTTCAACAGGGACGCTACAAAAGTAGAGCGACAGGGACAGCCAACGACGCTATATTTCTTGCCGCTCTTTTGACATTTCTCTTCAGTAAGGTTTGCCATTTCATGATGGAAGATATGCGAATTCGAATTTCGGAAGTAAATTTTAATAATGTCGACTCGTTGTTGGCTCGTATATCTTTCCATCATGAAACGGCAAACCTTACTGAAGAGAGAACCCTTGAAAAAAACATTTGTAGCGCTCTTATTGAAAAACCCTGTATAAACTACACTTTATCTATTTAAAATCTTTCGAAAAAAAATTGGCTTCAGTCGCCTACTAATTTTGTCCATACGCTTCCATTTATCTTTCTGTTTGTCGAAACAATTCCCCAAATATTTCAAAAGAATACCAAAAATATTGTCTTGGATAAGAACTCTAAAAACATCTTCAGAGAAAAAAGTTTTCGAAAAATCCAAACATTTCAAAATATTTTCAAAAATACATAAAATTATTTTCACGTACATACTCCCGATTTAGTCAGTGAAAATTGCATTTTTTTATTGTACCGAACAAAGTGCATACTTGGTTTTTCAATTTTGTGAAAACTTTTCAGCCTTTTCAAAGCACTTATACATTTTTTTATATTTCTGCAGAATTCTCAAATAAATACAGAAATGTATAGATTTTTGGTGTGGCTGAAGCTCTATATATCGATTAAATTTAGACTCAATTTATGAAACTTTTGTATTTTTATTCGCAACTGTTAAAAGAACATCAAAGTTTAAAGTGCATGGATGCCAAGAGTTATTTCCATTTTTCGAGAATCAAATTTTTAAAGATTTCATAAAAGTTGCGCAGAAATTATAAATATTTTGCTAACAACAGAATTTCATTAAATGAAAAAAAAAAAGTTGCGAAATATTTTAATAAAAATAGGCAAAAATGCTGAACCTGTGATGGCAACTCAACGAGGTAATCATTCCAACAGGACCCTGACCTATCTCATAGCATAAAATGTTTTTTTAAATGTTTTTTAATTTTGTTTTTATTATTTTAAAATTATTTAATTTTTTATTATTCTTTTTATTTTGGTTTATTTTTGAAACAAATGTATTTCATTGTTTTTTTTAAATCCCTTTTCAATAACGTGTTAATCCGCATGAAAGTAAATAAAAATGAAGCAAAACGTTCAACAAATTGATTTATTTTATTTCATTTTATTGGAGCTACATGTGAAAAGCACTTTTAATTTTTTTATTTTTAATATTTATTATTATTTATTGTATAAAGTGTCTGTCTATCTGTGTGAGTGTGTGTTTGGAATAGATTTGTATGTATGCGATCTATGTCTGTCACGTATGTATGGAATTTGTCTATGGGGCGGATTAAAATGGTGCATTTATCTTCGATGTCGGCTTTAAAATTTATTTTCATTGAAATTGATTGATGCGATTTGTAATTCAATAAATAAAAACGATTTAAAAATAAATATAAATCGAAGCTCATATAATTGAATAAATGTTTGCAAGCAGGCAGCTAAGTCGATGTTTGGTATATTAAGCATTTGTGCAGTAAATATTGAATGGCATAGACAAAAATACAAAAATGTATTTATAGATATGAGTGAAAAATATGATTTTTATGAAAAATAAAATTTTTAGTAGCAAATTCAATTTTCTGAGAAAAACTGAATTTTAAGTAAAATTAACTTTTAGTAAAAAATTGAATTTTTAGTGAAAGAATATAATTTTTAGTAAAAAAAAATATATTTTTAGTGAAAATTAGAAATTTAGTGAAAAGTTTAATTTTTAGTGAAGAAATTAATTTTTAGTGAAAATATTAATTTTTAGTGAAAATATTAATTTTTGGTGAAAAATTTAATTTATAGTGAAAATTTAAATTTTTAGTAAAATATGGAATTTTTAGTGAAAAATGTAATTTTTAGTAAAAAAAATTAATTATAGTAAAAAATGAAATTTTTAGTGAAAAATTGAAACTTTACTGAAGAATAGATATTTTATTGAAAAATTTAATTTTTAGTGAAAAATTGGAACATAATTAAAATATCCTTGCTTATGCTCTCAAATCCTTAAAATTGTATTTAGGCTTTTGCAAAATACACCTTCTGAAGAAAAATTAGCTTCCGGTTTGCTCCGGTTCACAAGAAAATTGTAGTGAAATACTACCATTTTCGTTAGAAATTTATTAATTTGATTTTAAGTATTTAGTATTTCATATCATAAGTCAACATAGACGAATAATACAAAGTTGATATTGACAAAAATTTATATCCATAGTGTGTAAAAAAAAATATAAAAATACCAAAATACCACACCCAGAAAAAAATACTATATAAGGACTGCGTCGAATAAAATTGTCTGCTACAAAAATGAAAAAATCTAGAAATCTAGTAATCGAATTTTTATAGAATAAAATATTTTATTTTGAAAATTATTTTTAGATTTAAAAAAAAAATATAAAAAACGAGAAATTAATATTTTTTAATAAAAAGTTTTAATTTTTCCGGAACCCCTTCCATTAATGTTGTTATGGTAGTGTCCGACACTCTCACAGCTGCTGAAGACCACTTTCTTTTAAAGTCTTGAAGGTCTTTGGCCACTTTTTTGTTGTCTTCATCTCCCTATTTACTAAAGCCCAGTATCTCTCAATCGGCCTGGTGGATTGGCTTCTCTAGACACCAAAATCACTGCATTTTGTTGGATCCACTCTAAGGCCGTTTTGCTGTAGTGACATGAAGCGAGGTCAGGCCAAAAAAATGTGGACACTTCATGTTGGCGTAAAAATGGAAGCAATCTCTTTTGCAAGCATTCCTTCACATATATTTCGCTATTAATTGTACCCGATGTCACGAATGAGCTGCTCCTTTTCCACAACTCCAAATTGCTTGCCAAACAAGGAATTTCTTTGGGAATTTTGTCATTTTTTGGATTTGAATTTTACAGCGACATTTCCTCGAGAATCGGCTGTATAAAATTCCTGCCCATGTAGCTGAGAAAAGTCCGCAAAAACATACGTTTCGTCGTCCATTATGCAGCAATCGAATTTTTTAAAAAAAAATCTTGGTTCAGCTTTTTAGCTCGTTGTTTTGCGGTTTCATTCTTGACGGCATTTCTATCCGGAACTCTTTGGACCTTGTACGTCTTCAGCCCAGCTTCTTTCTTAGTCCTGCGCACGAAAGATTCTGAGCAATCCGCCTTTCTCGCCAATTTCCTTTCTTTAAAATATTCACAACCCACTTCGACTTTTCACGATCATGTGGGCCTTTTTTTTACCAGAACCTTTCTTCCGATCAATACTCAGGGCTTCCTTAAAGCGGTTGATAACGCGAGAAATGATCTTAGGGTTAGCCCCTACCTCCTTGGCAATTTTTTTAAAAGACCAACTAGGTTGTTTTTGAAATTTTTTAATTATATTTTCTCGCACTTCCACTTCGTTTGCCATTTTCGCGTTAAATAAATTTTATATTGACTATAACTGACACAAATTATTTTCTGCCATTTAATTCAGAGCTACTATGATCAAATTTTTTTAATTTGAATCTTGCAATAGCACATTATGGGAAGATATGTAACGGACAATTTTATTCGACGCAGTCCTTAAACAATTGTTTTTTACTATTAAAAATCGTCAATAGGATAAATTATTATGTTAATCGGAAAATACCATTAAATACTAGAATATACCATTATATTGCCATTGAGTTTTTTATGAAAATATTTATTTTTTCTATACTATTAAATCAATAATTGCCCTATTGACTAATTTTAATGGGATTTGAGGGAATTTTTTTCTGGGTGCATTGATTCATCCACATTTCGTAAAATTACACGTCGAAAATTCCAATTTGAGAAATATTATGTCAAGTTAATAATTTTATATCAATTAAACTTAGAGATATCCTTCATTCGCACTAACATTTTTCTAATCACAATCAATGAGGTAAAAAATAAAAAAACTATCATCCCGATATCGTTCCCGCATTAGTACAAATTGCATGGCAAATATAACCATTTTTATTTTAATTTCATACATTTGTGTATTTCGTTGTACATTTATTGCAAGGACTGCAAGCGATATCCTTCGTTCGCACTTATTATTTTCAGATCACAATCAATGTGATAAGAAATAAAAAAAATATCACTCCGATGTCGTTCCCGCATTAGAAGAAATTACATGTCAAAAAATTTCAGTTTTATTCTAATTTTTTTGTAAATTTATTCCAAGGACTGCAAACGATATCGCTTGTTCAAACTAACTTTTTTCTAATCACAATCAATGTCGTAAAAAATAAAAAAATATTATCCTGATTATCGTTCCCGGAGTAGGAGAAATTACTTACTTACTTACTTACTTAAATGGCCCTTATAACCGTGGATCGGTTTTGGCCGCTGAGATGAAGCCGCGCCAGTCGGATCTGCTTTGCGCGCGCTGACGCCAGTTAGAAATACCAAGCGTTGCCTGGTTGTCCTCAACTTGGTCTTTCCAACGCAGATTTGGACGCCCTCTTCTACGCTGTCCACCTTCGAGTTTCGATTCAAGCACCTTCTTGGCTGGAGTGTTTTCATCCATTCGTTCGACATGACCTAGCCAGCGAAGCCGCTGGATCTTGATGCGCTTGACTATGTCAATGTCGTCGAATAACTCATACAGCTCGTGGTTCATCCTGATTCGATACTCGTTAGCAAAGCAGATAGGGCCAAAGATTTTACGGAGAATCTTTCTCTCGAACGCTCCCAGTACTCTCTCATCGGTGGTGGCCAGCGTCCATGTTTCTGCACCATAAAGTAGGACGGGCATGATGAGTGACTTGTAGAGCGTTATTTTTGTCCGGCGAGAGAGGGCTCTGCTTCTCAATTGCCTACTGAGCCCAAAGTAGCACCTGTTGGCAAGAGTTATTCTCCGTTTGATCTCCAGGCTGACGTCGTTGTTGCTGTTTACGCTGGATCCCAGATAGACGAAGTCCTTCACAATGTCGAACTTGTGGGTGTCAAAATCAGCTTTTTGTCCAAGACGCACGGACTCTTTTTTGCTTGTTGACACAAGGAACTTCGTCTTGTCCTCGTTCACCGCTAGACCCATTCGACGCGACTCTTTCTCCAGTCTGGAGAATGCTGCGCTGACTGCTCGTGTGCTCCTGCCAACGATATCAATATCGTCGGCATATGCGAGCAGCATGACACTTTTGTTGAGGATAGTGCCGCTTTGACGGAGTTCGGCAGCTCGAACTATTTTCTCCATCAATAAGTTAAAAAAGTCGCACGATAGGGAGTCACCCTGTCTGAAACCTCGTTCGGTATGAAATGGCTCGGAGAGGTCTTTTCCTATTCTCACTGAGCAACGTGTGTTGCTCAAGGTCATCCTGCAAAGCAAGGAGAAATTACATGGCGAAAATTGCCATTTTATTTTCTAATTTCATACATATGTGCCTTTTTTGTAAATTTATTTTAAGGACTGCAAACGATCTCCTTCATTAACACTAACTTATTTCAGATCACTATCAATGTAGTCAAAAATAAAAAATAAATCATACCGATATTGGCTGCAGATTTTAAAAAATAACATTTCAAAAATGTCCACAAAATTCCCGAAGTTTAAATATTTTTACATAACTTTTGTGAATTAATAGAAGACATTTTGTAAAGCATATTTATACCTTGATATTTTTTTATTAAGTAAAAAAAAAGTCAACGAAATCTACCGTTTTTTTTTTAGAAGTTATATAATTTTGTTCAAAAAAAGTACTTTTTGTTCACTTAAATTAATGAGATTTAAACATTAATTAATATTACAAATAATAATAAAGAATTTTTATTCAATTTTTTAACACATCAGACCAAAACAATTTGAAACTCAAAAATCAATAATATTACCAATTATAATTAATAATTGATATTTAAATTTAATTTTTTTGTAGAAAAAAATCCAGCTCATGTAAATTATAATCAGTGGTCTCAAAAAATGGCAAAATTCATTATTTTCTCAAAAAAAAAAAACATATTTCACAATTAAAAATTAGATTTTTTATGATTAAATAGAACCCATAGTTTGTATTAATTAGTTTAAAATAATCGATTGTCAAAACAAAATTGACGTATTCATCAAAAACTCAATTAAAAGTAACTCTATTAATATTTATAAATTTAGTTATAGTATATGCGATTAGTAAGCATTAATTATAGTTTTTTGTTTTTTTTAATGATTGAACATTTTACTAAATGGCTTCTAATTTATAGATATTCTGCATTGCGTGCGACTATTTTAATTATTCAAACAAAAACATATTGTTTGCATTTAATTATATAAGTGACATTAGGTTGGACCATGATTTTGTGGGAATTAAACTATTTAGTTTGTAGTTGTTGCAAAACCACAAAAATTATATTTTATGCAAATTAAACAAATCAAATCAGTGCCGAGGCAAGTGGACACTCAGCAAATTGGACAAATAACGAGCGAATTAAAATGACGTTGATAATTAAAGTAAATATGTTGGTCATTATTTATATAATTTTCCTGCAAAAAAAAAACACTCAAAAAAGTTAATTAATAAAATATTAATAAGTATACAAATATAAAAAAAATGTAATTATTGAATTGATTATTAAATGCTTTATAAATTGATAAAGCTTTTAATTATTTTAATTAAAGGGTACAAAAATAAATAAGCATAATAAAATAAAAAAAATGTATATAAACATTATTTGAAAAACAAATGGCATAAACTAAAATAGCAACATTCCAAGTAGGATTTAAAAAACCATTAAATATTTGAAACTGATATAGTTTGAATTATTTTAAATTAATTAATTTTTAGTCTTTTTTCGCTTATTCCTTTCCACACATTAAAATTAAAATTTTTTCCTAAAAAATCAGTTTTCACTAATATTTAATTTTTCACTAAAAATTTAATTTTTCATTAAAAATACAATTTTTCACTAAAAATTCAATTTTTCACTAAAAATTCAATTTTTCACTAAAAATTCAATTTTTCACTAAAAATTCATTTTTTCACTAAAAATCCAATTTTTCACTAAAAATTCAATTTTTCACTAAAAATTCATTTTTTCACTAAAAATTCAATTTTTCACTAAAAATTCAATTTTTCACTAAAAATTCAATTTTTCACTAAAAATTCAATTTTTCACTAAAAATTCAATTTTTCACTAAAAATTCAATTTTTCACTAAAAATTCAATTTTTCACTAAAAATTCAATTTTTTACTAAAAATTCAATTTTTCACTAAAAATTCAATTTTTCACTAAAAATTCAATTTTTCACTAAAAATTCAATTTTTCACTAAAAATTCAATTTTTCACTAAAAATTCAATTTTTCACTAAAAATTCAATTTTTCACTAAAAATTCAATTTTTCACTAAAAATTCATTTTTTCACTAAAAATCCAATTTTTCACTAAAAATTCAATTTTTCACTAAAAATTCAATTTTTCACTAAAAATTCAATTTTTCACTAAAAATTCAATTTTTCACTAAAAATTCAATTTTTCACTAAAAATTCAATTTTTCACTAAAAATTCAATTTTTCACTAAAAATTCAATTTTTCACTAAAAATTCAATTTTTCACTAAAAATTCAATTTTTCACTAAAAATTCAATTTTTCACTAAAAATTCAATTTTTCACTAAAAATTCAATTTTTCACTAAAAATTCAATTTTTCACTAAAAATTCAATTTTTCACTAAAAATTCAATTTTTCACTAAAAATTCAATTTTTCACTAAAAATGCAATTAATCACTAAAAAATTCAAATTATCACTAACAATTCAATTTTTCATAAAAATTTCAATTTTTCACTACAAAATTAAATTGTTCACTAAAAATTCAGTTTTTCACTACAAATTCAATTTTTCATTTAAAATTCAATTTTTCAGTAAAAATTCAATTTTTCAGTAAAAATTCAATTTTTCAGTAAAAATTCAATTTTTTACTAAAAATTCAATTTTTCACTAAAAATTCAATTTTTCACTAAAAATTCAATTTTTCACTAAAAATTCAATTTTTCACTAAAAATTCAATTTTTCACTAATTAAAATTAATTTTTTCACTAAAAATTCAATTATTCAATTAAAATTAATTTTTTCACTTAAAGTTCAATTTTTCCCTGTTTTTCTCTTTAAAATATTCAATTTTTCACTAAAATTTAGTTTTTCACTTAAAAAAATTCAATTTTCACTAAAAATTCAATTATTTCATAAAAAATCAGTTTACACATAAATTTAAATTTTTACTAAAATTTTAATTTTTCACTAAAAATTAAAATTATCACTAAAAATTAAATTTTCCACTAAAAATTAAATTTTTCACTAAATATTAAATTTTTGACTAAAATTCAATTTTTCACTAAAAATTCAACTTTTTACTATAAATTCGAATTTTCACTAAGAGTTAAATTATTCACTACAAAATTCAGTTTTTCACTAAAAATTCAATTTTTAACTAAAAATTATTTTTTTTCCTAAAAATTATTTTTTTTTCCTAAAAAATCGAATTACATTAAAATTTCAATTTTTCTTTAAAATTCAATTGTTTACTAAAAAATCAGTTTTCACTCAAAATTTAATTGTTCATTAAAATTTAAAATTTTCACTAAAAATCAAAATTTTTACTTTAAAAAATTCAATTCTCACTAAAATTTTAATTTTCCAAAAAAATTCAATTTTCACTAAAAATTTCAATTTTTCACTAAAAAAATATTTTTTCACCCAGATATATAATGAATTATCACTTTTTTTCATAACAAATTCAAATGTTCCTTAAAAATTACAATTTAAAAACTTAATTCAATTTTAATCAATGATATATATTTTGCTCGTATTCATTTCAATAAAAAATGTATATTAAAAAATTCTCAAATACCATTAAAAGCATAAAATTATTTTTATATTTTGCTATCCATCACACTTCGCATATGTTGTTCGTGAAGTAATCAGCCGGCGTATTTGGAGTATTTTAATGAAAGGAAAATATTTAAGGTAAATAAAGCGCATTAATTACAATTGCTACAGCCACTTTCCAGATACCTATATATTTTCTTAGTCATCACGTGACTTGGGTTATGCTTGAGTGCAGCCGGAAGCATACCGTGCGATAAGTCTTTAAACGCGTATTTCATGGTGGCTGCATTTCCGTTTCCGTCATTGCGGCGGTATTTTCTACCTGATTTTATGTAAATAATACGAGTGCTCGCTGTTGACGTGAGCGTGTGTTTGGTGCTTATGTGTATGGTTGTACGTCAGTCTGTCGGCATCTTTGCCTGGCTGTGCGAATAAAGATGGTTTGTCTGTCTGTCCGTCATGTTTGCATGATGCAGACGCAGGCATAAATTAACGTAAATTTATCTGGTGTCAGCAATATTTACTTAATAAGAAAAAGGCGTAAACAAAAATTCCTTTAAATATTTAAAAATTTAACAAAGTAAAATTGTAATTTGCCTGAATTGTCTAAGTAGAGCTAAAACCCATCAATTGTAATTATTACAAACTATGATTGAAACATAAAGAATTAACGGTTTCGTTTTCGTCCGCGTTCCCACTTCGATTATGGTTACGGTATTAAGTTTTCTTTTTCAGTATATCGATTTTGATTTCGATTTTTGTATTATGGTTATTTTTGGTACATATTTTAAATGTTTTGAACAAAAAAATATTATATTTTACAAACAAAAGAATTATTAATAACAAAACAATTTATATTCCAACAACGATATTGAGAATCTAGAATAAAGAACTTTAGTTTTGAAACTCACGAGCAAAATAAAGGAATACATCGTATCAGTTTCGTTCGTACACTGCATACATCGCATGACAACAGCCAAACGCACAACATACACACACTATCTGTGTGTATTCTATTGCAGCCGACCAGCTGGCAACAAGAACCTCTTGTACAACAGCATGCACGAGTTTTGTTTGTTGTACAACACTTTTTCTGCTATAAACGATTTACGGTAGAATGCTGTATTGTTGGATTTGCAAATTTTTGCATGTTGTTGCCAGTTCAAAAGAATATGCGAAACCAAAAACACAAAAAGCAATAGCAGTCAAATATTGGTACACTGTTAAAATGTGTATCTATTACTTTCTGTTTGTTTAATAAATTAAATGTCATAATGCAAATATAACTGAACTTAAGAAAAACTTAATAACGTTACATTTTACAAAAAAATTATACAAAATATATAAAAAAAACTATATATAATGTACCTACTATAATAAAGGTAGCATCGGTGGCCCGATCGTTTAGTGCGTTGTGTTTAGTGCGCTACTGTTCAATCGGCATTGAACTGTAGCTCCCACCACTCAAATAACAGACGAACAGCTCAAATGATATAAGAGCTCAGCGTAGGTTCTTCCGAGTTGAATATAATTATATAAAATCCATAATATTTCTACACTAAAAATATTAAATTTCATTGTAAATGCTTGCTACACAAATGGCGTAGAGAAAAAAACAGAGACAACACAGCTGTGATTTACTTTGTTGTTCTAATCGATTAACCACTGCACAAGTGATCAAAGTTAAACAAAGAAACATGCATTGTCGGACCACGAACGACACTAGCGTAGCGAAGAAAGAGAAACAAACAGTTTTGTATATTATGTAATTGAAGTATCGTGTTCTTTTTTTTAATTGTTGAAATTAATTTACCGCTACACAAGTGATCGAAGAAAACAATAACAAAACACACACATGCATAACAAATTCTGTCGTTCTAAGAAATATTGTATCTTAAAAAACAACATGTTAATGTTTTTGTACATTTAGAAAAAAAAATCATAAAATCCCATTAAAATTTGTTAATACGACTGTAATTGATTTAAAAGTATACAAAAAATAAATATATTCTTTCAAATTCAAGTATAATTCAATAATATTTTGTAGTACTTAATGAGATTTACCGATTGAATTAATAGTGTATCCTAATCTCGCATTTATGAACTTTTGTTTTGAACCTCACGAAAAAAAAATTCTAAAAGCCACGTATTAAATGTGAAAATATCAAAAAATTAAAGGCGTATTTCGTATAGGCATATTTCAGTTTTCGTTGCTACCCTGCATACATCGCATGACAACAGCCAGACGCATAACATACACACACAATCTGTGTGTATTCTATTACAGCCAACCAAAAAAAACATGTTGTACAATAACACGCACGAGTTTTGTTTGTCATACAAAACTTTTTCTGCGAAAAACGTTAGAAAAAAATAATAAAATATATATTCGGACGACGAACGACATTAGCGTAGCGAAGAAAAGAGAAACAAACAGCTATGTATATTTTGTCCTTGAAATTGCGTGTTTTTTTATTGAATTTAATTACCGCTCGAAGAAAACAATAACAAAAGACACACATGCAGAACAAATTTTGTCGTTCTGAAAAATATTGTATCTGAAAAACAACATGTGAATTTTTATGCACATTACAAAAAAAAATATTATAAAATCCCATTAAAAATTTGTTAAAACGACTGTTATTAATTTAATAGCATACAAAAAATAAACATATTCATACAAATTCAAAAATAATTTAATAGTATTTTGTAGTATTTAATGAGATTTACTGATTGAATTTAAATAAATATCTATAGATTAATTTTAAAGGTAAAAATTTTAATTTTATGATATCTTTTTTTCTGAGTGTACAACAAAAGGTTTTTATTTTAAGAACCCCAGTTTTAAATATGTTTTATATTTAGTAGCCTCCATATAAAAATAAAATAAAATAAATATTTTCTGATTGTTTTTTAAACCGATTAAAAAACAGTTTTAAAACCTATAAAGAGTTTTTCAATAAGAGCGCTACAAAAGTTTTTTCAAGAGTTTTTCAACAGGGACGCTACAAAAGTAGAGCGACAGGCACAGCAAACAACGCCATATTTCTTGCCGCTCTTTTGACATTTCTCTTCACTAAGGTTTGCCATTTCATGATGGAAAGATATACGAGCCAAGAACGAGTCGAAATTATTAAAATTTACTATCGAAATTCGAATTCGTATATCTTACCATCATGAAATGGCAAACCTTACTGAAGAGAAATGTCAAAAGAGCGGCAAGAAATATGGCGTCGTTTGCTGTCCCTGTCGCTCTACTTTTGTAGCGTCCCTGTTAAAAAACCCTTTATTATTAAATCAATAATTGTTTACTATTAAATTTAGTCAATAGTATAATAATTATTATTTTAATAGGTAAATTACATAAATACTACAAAATACTCTTAAATTATTTTTTAATTTTTTATATGAAAGTTTTTATTTTCTTGTATAAAATCAATTGTTGTCCTATTGCCTAATTTTAAAAGGAGTTTATGGGACGTTTTTTTAGTGTAAAAATTGGTTAATAGGACATTATTGATTCAATAGTATACAAAAAATAAATATTTTCATCTAAACACATAAACAATTTAATAATATTTTGTAGTATTTAATGGTATTTACCTATTAAAATAATAAAAAACTATTATATAGTATTTTTTTCTGAGTGTGTATAAACCCGAAACCGTTTATATCGGTTTTGATTATGGCGTAATTTCTAATTTTCATATAAAGGTTTCGGTTAAGGTAACGGATTTAAGAGTGAAACGGTCTTAAATGTTAATCGGTCATTATCGGTCACTAATCATTTTTCCAATTAACACTACTCAAAAAATGAGAAAAAATGTTTCTATGGACATCCCATAAATGATTTCTAAATAATTAATATTTGGTTTTAACTGTATTCTCTGTTTATTCCTATAACGTAACGTATTGCTATTCGAAATTTTAGGCACTTCAGAGCCACTTTTCAGAATTAAAAAAATACTGTGCCTTACACAACAGGTTTTCCAAAAAAACTTTTAATACAAGTTTTTTTTTAATTGTCAAGTCTCATTTTAATATATTAATAAATGCTTAAATTTCTATATGTCCTAAGATATTTGAATCTAAAGACGAAAATTTTATATTTTTTTTATCATATTTTTGAATGATTTTTTATCATTTCCGATCTTATGATATCGTCACTATCATGCCAAAGGGGGCGAATGTGCAATTTTTGACATTTGCGTTTTTTACATTTTTGATTGTAGTTTATCCTCAAGTATGCGGTGCCAAAATCGCGTGTCATTTTGTTTGATATTTCTAGCCACAAAAGACAAAGCCAAAAGGGCGAATTTGAAAATTGAAAATCTTGTCATGCCAAAGGGGCGAATCTTTTCGTTTTTTCGCCATAACTTTTTATTGAAATAAGATAAAATAAGGGTGAAAAGGCATTTATTGTTTATATTCAAAGCACCTATCGTTCTGCATCATTAATTACAAATATTTTGCCAAACATTAATTTTCCATTAGTTATTTGCAGGAAAAAATGTTTGGCAAAATATTTTTAAATAATGATGCAGTTCGATAGGTGCTTTAAAAACAAACAATTAATACCTTTTCCCCACTATTTTATCTTGTACCATTAAAGAGTTATGGCGAAAAAACGAAAAGTTTCGCCCTTTTGGCGTGACAATATTTTCAATTTTACCAATTTCTTCTTTTTTTTGCTTTAATTTCTTATTGGTGCAAGATAAAATAGTGGTGTAAAGGTATTAATTGTTTGCTTTTAAAGCACCTATCGAACTGCATTATTATTTTAAAATATTTTGCCATACATTTCTTCCTGCAAAAACAAATGGCAAATTAATGTTTGACAAAATATTTTTAATTAATTATGCCAATAGATAGATGCTTTAAAAACAAACAATTAATGCCACTACATTACTATTTTATCTTGCGCTAATAAAAACTTATAGCATAAAAAACAAAAATATTTGCGTTTTTATCATGGTATAGACTCACAAAATCCGTATTTATAATTCAGTCGGTTGTCCAAATCTAAAAATATTTTATATACCTTATAATAATTAAGGAACAAACTAAATTAACAGAAAAAAATTAAAAAAATATAAATTTTTCTAATTTTTAAAGCACTTCAAACTTTAAAATTAGATTTTCCAACATTTTTAAAAATGCACATTCTACCCTTTGGCATGACAGTGACGATATATAAGAAAACTGTCCAGAAACTGTCTCAAAAAGGCTATGCACTAGGAAAAAACTGAGTATGCAATAAGAATAAGTATACTTTAGATTTGAAGTAATGATATTTCAGATTACATGCATAAGTATTTTGTAATGAGAATTGATTTTTTAAAAGAGTATGAAAATTGTGTGTACACTGTGTATTTTAAAAAGTAGAGCATATAGAAAATATGTAGATAGTGATAGAAGGACAACCATAAATAATTATCTTGTTTATAATTAGATCATAAATGCTAAACAAATAATTTAAAAATTGTCTAAAATAATTACGAATCTTAAATCAATACGTAATAGAAAAATACTGAGTACACAGTCAGAATTAGCACCAGCGAATCACATAGAATTGCTGAGTAGTATTGAGTAGTTAAATGCATAATTTGAAATATTAACCTCAATTATTTCGAAAATCAAACAAATCTAATGCAATTAACACTTAATACGTTTGTGTTAACAGACATAACCACAGGATAAAGTTTAATTTAATTGACTTAAAATACTTGATAAATGTTTCAAATGCAATTAAAATCAAATTTGGCATCGAGAATTATAATAATAATAATGAAGGCATCGGAAGTTCATTAAAAACTAATTGCGAATTATTTGGTGCTGTAGTGTGTGTGTGTGGAATATAGGTGATGTATGTTTGGAAATATATGTGCGCTTGCAGAACTATTTATGTGTGCCTTCAACATTTGAACGTCTGTCTATTTGTTTGGCTATGTAAAATTCCGTTTATACGCATTTAATACTCCAACGAACTCCCATCGAACAATTTTCCGCCGACGTCCAGGCTATAAATTATATTTATTACAACATAAACCAAACAAAATCGACAAATTCTGATTTAGAATTTTAATGTTTTGCGCTCTAATACAGATGCGGAAATAATTGTATTTACTTGTGGTGCAGGCCACAAAATATGCACCGAAAAACCGCTCATTAGGAATAGCTAAATAAAAAGCACAAAAACCCAAATGGTTTTTGTGGTAATAACAACAGCAAATACAGCAAAATTTATAAATATTCATTTTTTATTTTGCAGCTGTTTACTAAATTATTTGGCATCACTATGAACCGCAATATATGAAATTGATAATCCGATTTCTAAATGTTTTCCAGCATTTAAATGCGTAATTCAATTTAAAGGTCGGGCGGAAAATTTGCACATGATGACCTATGAAAATTGTTATGGAAATAACAAAAATAGTTGAGATAATAATAAAATATTTATAAACCATATTTGAAATCCAAACATTTAATGTTTTCGGATTAACGTTTTATAATGAATCGGATTATTTCAGTTTTGTTCATATCTCAAAAGTAGCAGCGGTGGCTCAATAGGTTGGTGCAAATATCGTCGGGCCGAAGAACGCAAGTTCAATTTCACGACTATAACATACAAAATTTGAGGATATCACAAAACCCAAATATTTTGTCTTTTTTTGCCATAACTCGTTATTTGCGCAAGCATATAATAGTGATGTGAAGGCATTAATTATTTTTTTTAAAGCACCAATCGATTGGCATCATTATTTAAAAATAATTTACCAAACATTAATTTCACATTTGTTACACTACACAACAATATGAGAAAAAAAGTGTGCGCAGTAAATTCCATTATTTTTGTATTATTGGAAATAACTCGCAGAATTTGAATATATGAATTAAAAAATTTTCTACGGATAGGATTACGAGATCTAGGGCAATAACTTTTGTACTGAGCTTTCAAAAAGGTGGTCACATATATTGGTAAATATCTCGCGTTTAATAAAACCCATAAACTCAATTGTTATATCGAATGAAAGATAATTAAATATTCAATAAATATTTCTTACAATAGTTTGGACTTGGTTTACTGGTTTTAGCAAACTCTATAGAAGAACTCAAAAAATGTAAATTTTGTCGACCAAAATTTTATTAAAAAATGCATTTAAAAAATGGCGAAAAATTTAAAACGCAATATGATGATTGACAGTTTGTAATATTGCAAAATTAGCCTGTACATTTATGATGTAAAAAAAAAAGAAATCTATGGATAATTTTTGAGAACAGAAAAAATGATGTGAAAGCATTAAAATTGGGTATTAACTAAAAAAAATAGCATAATATGTTTATTCCCTATACCCATGGGTTACGAGTTATAAAATATATGTGAGGATATTTTAGCGCCTCTTAGTAGGCGTGACTGGTATGAAAAAGTATATATTTTCTTGGTCAACATCACTTTCCGAGTCGATTTAGATATGATCGTCCGTCTGTCCGCCTATACACGATAACTTTAAAACTGCTATTCCGAATGATGTGAAATTTATTTTCAATATATTTTAGTAGATATCAAAGTTCGAAAATGAGTCGATTTGGTCAACGTAATCTACTACATTCACTACGAGATATGGTTTTACTTTTTTGAATCACATATCTCGTTAAGTATTAAAGATAAAGTTATAAAATTTAAAATTTATTACAAGCAATCATCTATCAATAAATGCTCAAAAAAAAAAAATCGTGATCCGCTCACATTTTTTATATTTTATTTTTATGCCTATTTGTATAGCACTCAATTATATTGCTTTCACATAACTTTTTTATCCTCAAATGTTACCCATATATTTTTGTCATTTATAGCTCAATTTCTTCGACGGAGTGTGAACTAATTTTGAAAAATTAAAATTTGTGCATCATCTTACTTTATCGATTTTTTCCATGTTTTTAAATGAATTTTTTCTTAAATTTTTGTTGAAATAAATGTTTTTTCAAGTTCTTCTTTCGAGTTCTCTTAAACTAATGAACCAATTTAAATATGTTCTAAGAAATGTTTATTCGATATTCAATTAACTTTCATTCGATATAACATTTGATCATATGTGTTATTTATAACGCGAGATATTTGCAAATATATGAAACCACCTTTATGAAAGCTCGGTCCAAATGTTATTGGCCCTATCCAAAAAAAACATTATTAAACCATATTTTCGGAATAAGGGCGTCATTTTAAATAATACAAAAATAACCTTGACTACTGCGCAGAATGGCTGTTGTGTAGTGTTATTGGCATGTTTGGCAACATAATTTTAAATAGTGATGCCAATCGATATTTGCTTTGAAAACAAACAATTAATGCCATTACACCACTATTTTATCTCAAACAAATAAAAAGTTATGGCAAAAAAAGGAAAAGATTCGCCCTTTTGGCATGACAATTTTTCGAATTCGAACTTTTGATTTCGTTCTTTGTCGCTAGAAATATGCAACAAAACCACACACGATTTGGGCCAGTATACTTGAGGAAAAACTGAATTCAAAAATGTAAAAAAAACACAAATGTCTAAAATTACACACACCAGAAAAAAATACTATATAAATAATAGTTTTTTACTATTAAAAATAGTCAAAAAGATAAATTATTATTTTAATCGGAAAATACCATTAAATACTAGAAAATAACATAACATTGCCATTGAATTTATATGAAAAGATTTATGTTTTGTCCTATTGACCAGTTTTAATGAGATTTGAGGGAATTTTTTTCTGGGTGCATTCGCCCTTTGACAGGATAGTGACGATATTAAACATCGCATGAGAATTACTTTCATAATATTATTCCCTTTGTCGTTATACAAGAATTAGTAGAATTGATGAACAATTTTAGTGGAGCGTCCCTATAATATAAACTCAAAAACCCTATTTCCTTGAATTCTTTTTTAATTAAAAGAAAAAAAATTTCCCTTACCAATAATGTATATTTTAATACATTTTTAATATATGCTGGTTACATTTAAAATTGACATATAGCGGATTGTTAGAACTTCCGATAAGAATCGTATACCAATTTCAACACCCCTACAAACCATTTGACGAAATTTTTTAAGTTCGATATAATAATGATAAATTTTCGATATAAAACTCAAAGTATTTCAAAATGTAATTGCGTGTTCTTTATAATTTTTGTCAAACAATAAAATTGTCTGAACAATTAAAATTTGTTTATCGAAAATAAACCCATCAATGATATCGATATCTATAATGACAAAATCAACGATATCATTTTAGATAGGTTCGTTTTTATCGAAAAACCTATCGTTCGAAATCGAAAACGACAATTTAAGGCTATAAACGATATCGTTTCGATATCGTAAAATTATCGTTTGGTTTGCTGGGACATTACCCTTTGCATTTTGCTTTACCAGAATTAGATTTTTCAATAGAAATTCAGTCGAATTCATTTAGATAGTTGTTGTATATTATTTGAATTTGGAACTAACCAACCAAACGATATTTCTACTATATCGAAACGATATCGTTTATAGGCCCAAATTATCGTTTTCGATAATCTAAAATGGTACAGAAATGATAGGGATTTCGATAAAAACAAAATAACGATATTAGATATCTAGCTGATATCGATTAATGTTCATAGTCGATAAACAAATTTTATTTGTTCAGAAAATTTTCTTTTTTGACAATAATTTTCAAAAACTCAAAATTAATTATCAAAATACTTTGAGCTTTATATCGTAAATTAATCATAATTTTATCGAATTCAAAAACTATCGTCAAATGGCTTGGAGGTTAATGTGAAATTCAGTAAATTCACGAGAAATAACTTTTCAGAAATAGTTTTTAGTACTATCCCAGTTTTCCATGTCTTGAAGCTATTCGAAAATCGAAGTTTTCGCGAACTAACTGTGATAAAAATACAGTTCGATCTCGTTCGTTTCGATATTATTACGAGATTAATACGAAAAACAGGAGGTATCAAACTCTTTCTTGTAATGATATCTGCCCAATATGCCATTCGTTCCGATATTGTTACGGGATCAATGCGAGAAGAAGGAGAATTCTTACGATATCGAACATTTGCTCGTACATGGTAGATAGATATCGATGTGTTCCGTCGTATTTTTTTCCGTACGAGACATTTTACAAAATCAAATTATAAAAAAATAATCAAAATTCGAGATTCGAAATATATTGCTATTTCGACGGGCTAAATATTTAAATATCGTATATTGTCAAAAAAATTTAATTTACGAGAAATTAAAAAAAAAATTATAATCGTTGAATAAACGAGACGAACTTTTTTATCGTAGTTATTCGCGAAAGCTTCTAGGCATCGAAGGTCTTCGAGACATGGCAGACTGGGTAGCATCAAAATGAACTTACTTGGTAGGTAGATATCGAAGCGTTCAGTCGTTGTTTTCTCGGTACGATAAATTTTACGAAACCGAAACGATATCGAATAGAAAAATAATCAAATATCGAGATTGCTAAATCGAAATGGATAAATAGTCGTTGTAGAACGAAAAGTAACCAAATACATTTTCAAAATACCAAATATTCATTTACAAAAATCTTTATATATCTGTTAATTTTTAATCTATGATTTTAATTATTTTTACCACATGATAAGAAAATGTTAATCTATCAATTGATATATCAACTTTAAAAATGCATCACTTACTTTTTATAATATTAATCAATAAACTTGAAATTTAAGTTTTTCATAAAAATAAAAATATTGTGATGTCGTTGAAAAAAAACATTTTAGAAGATAAAGGGTTTTTTAACAGGGACGCTACAAAAGTAGAGCGACAAGGACAGCAAACGACGCCATATTTCTTACTGCTCTTTTAATATTTCTCTTCAGTAAGGTTTGCCATTTAATGATGGAAAGATATACGAGCCAAGAACGAGTCAAAATTATTAAAATTTACTATCGAAATTCGAATTCGTATATCTTACCATCATGAAATGGCAAACCTTACTGAAGAGAAATGTTAAAAGAGTAGCAAGAAATATGGCGTTGTTTGCTGTCTCTGTCGCTCTACTTTTGTAGCGTGCCTGTTGAAAATACATTAAAAAAAACTTTTGTAGCGCTCTTATTGAAAAACCCTTTATAAATCAACGAGATTGAAGTTTTGAATGGAAGTTAGTGCGAGAAAGTTTCAAGTCATTGATAGTGTCCGAGACATGGCAGACTGGATAAATGAAAAATGATTGTTTCACAGTTTTTTTTTTAGCCTAAATAATACTACAATAAAATCATATTCAAATTATTTTTATTGTTTTATTTTCAATTTTATTTGTAACACCATATTGCATTCTCAATTTCCTACTGGGTCTTCAATGTAGTGCAGTTGTATTTGCTGATCTGTGTCGTTGTTTGTTGAGCTGCGATTTATGCAAATTAATTTCGATATGCGATATATTTATGCTCTATAATACTTATGATATAGTGCAATTACGTTAATACGAAAGCAAATGCCAAAAACAATACCAAATAATCGAAATGCAGACCACTAAACAGGGTGGTACATTTCAAATGGGGTATTAGTTTAAAAACGAATGACAGGGTTTAGGATTTTATTATAAATATAAAAAAAATAATATATAATACTTAAAATAATAATGTAAAATTACTTTTACAAGCTTGGGACTCAATTTTAGGCATTTTTTCAGTAATATTTCGGGCATATTTCCGGCAAACACATAGGTAAATGGTATATTTTTTGAAATGTATAACATATTTTTGAAATTTTATTGGCAGATTCCCGGAATATTTTATGAAGGGGTAGAAAATATACAGCTCGTGATACAGACACTGCCTTTCTCAGTTTGAAATATTTCGAAAAACTCTCGATTCAAAATTTCTGACATTTTTCAGGAATATTTTCGGGCATATTTCCAGCAAGCACACAGATAATTGGAATATTTTGGGAAGTGTATAGCAGGTTGTAGAATTTTATCGAATTTTAATGGCAGAATTACGGCATATTTTGGAAACGTGCAGAAAACAGACAGCATGTGATACAAACTTCGCCTTTGCCTGTGGGAAATATTTCGGAAAAATAATCATAAACTGCAGTTTGTAGAATTTTAAGGAACTTTATCGGCAGATTTACGCCATATTTTGGAAACGTGCGGAAAATAGACAGCTCGTGATACAGGCACTGCCTTTCTCAGTTTGAAATATTTCGAAATACTCCCGATTCAAAATTTCTGAAATTTCTCAGAAATATTATATTTTCGGGCATATTTCCAGCAAACACACAGATAATTGGAGTATTTTGGGAAGTGTATAGCAGTTTGTAGAATTGTATTGTATTTTAACGGCAGATTTACGGCATATTTTGGAAACGTGCAGAAAACAGACAGCATGTGATACAAACTTCGCCTTTGCCTGTGGGAATTATTTCGGAAAAATAATCATAAACTGCAGTTTGTAGAATTTTAAGGAACTTTATCGGCAGATTTACGCCATATTTTGGAAACGTGCGGAAAATAGACAGCTCGTGATACAGACACTGCCTTTCTCAGTTTGAAATATTTCGAAAAACTCTCGATTCAAAATTTCTGACATTTTTCAGGAATATTTTCGGGCATATTTCCAGCAAGCACACAGATAATTGGAATATTTTGGGAAGTGTATAGCAGTTTTTAGAATTGTATGGTATTTTAACGGCAGATTTACGGCATATTTTGGAAACGTGCAGAAAACAGACAGCATGTGATACAAACTTCGCCTTTGCCTGTGTGTAATATTTCGGAAAAATAATCATAAACTGCAGTTTGTAGAATTTTAAGGAACTTTATCGGCATATTTACGCCATATTTTGGAAACGTGCCGAAAATAGACAGCTCGTGATACAGGCTCTCTCTTTCTCAGTTTGAAATATTTCGAAATACTCCCGATTCAAAATTTATGACATTTCTCAGGAATATTTGGAGCATATTTCCGGCAAACACACAGATAATTGGAATATTTTGGGAAGTTTATAGCAGTTTGTAGCATTTTATGAAATTTGAACGGCAGATTTATGGCATGTGATTTTATATATTTCGGACAATTATTCCTAAACTCGACCTCGCATTTTTTGGAACCTCACATATTCTATCAAAAATTTTGTCTGGAGCGGTTTCAAATCTGTCTAAAATTTTGTCTATGGTCACTACTCAATAAAATGAGATTAAAATGTTCCCATTGACATGCACCCAGAAAAAAATACTATATAAATAATAGTTGTTTACTATTAAAAATAGTCAATAAGATAAATTATTATTTTAATCGAATAATACCATTAAATACTAGAAAATAACATAGCATTGCCATTAAGTTTATATGAAAAGATTTATTTTCTGTTTACTATTAAATCAATAATTGTACTATTGACCATTTTTAAAGGGATTTAAGGGAATTTTTTTCTGGATGTGCCACATATCAGTTCTATAAAATTTGTGGGTGCTGATTTTCCCAGAAACTCTCTTTTTCAAAAGGTTTAAAAAAAATAGCTCTGGATATTTTAAGATCTTTTTAGAATACAAAAAATACAAAAAAATAGAGTACTTTACACAACTAGTTTTTCAGTAAACTTTAAACACAATATTTCTTCTAGTTGCCAAACCTAATTATAATTTATGAATAAATGCTAATATTTTATATGTTTCAAAGATATTTGAATTTAAACTGTAAAAATTTAAAATTTGTAACACTACTTTTGTGGGATTTTTCATAGCTTTTTCGTTCTAATGATAACTCAAAAAATTATTTGAGTTTTTGCAGAGTATAGTCCAAAGTATCGATCGAAAATACTAAATTTTTCACATCCATTCTAATTTTTAAACATGCTATGTTTTATTCAATTTTCGTTAAAAATGATACAAGTCAAAATTACTAAAAAATAGCAGTTTTTAACAGAATTTTATTCAAAAAATGATTACGTTATAGGAAAAATCTGAGTATGCAAATGAACTAAGTATACTTTGAAGTATCGTTAAGAAGTACTAAATTTTTCGTAGCGGTTCTAATTTTTAAAATATACTATGTTGTACATAACTTTCGTTAAAAATGATAAAATTCAAAATTACTAAAAATAGCACTTTTTTTTGGCAGAATTTTATTTCAAAACGGTGTTGTTATAGAAAAAATCAGAGCATGTAATTAAAATAAGTATACTTTAAAGTATCGCTCAAAATTACAAAATTATTCATATCGGTTCTAATTTTTAAAATATGCTATGTTGATACACAATTTTCGTTAAAAATAAAAAAAGTTTAAATTAATAAAAAATAGCAGTTTTTAGCAGAATTTTATTCTGAAAAGATTACGTTATTAGAAAAATCTGAGTATGCAATTAAAATAAGTGTACTTTAAGTATGAAGTAATGATATTTTTAGATAACATGCATCATAAGTATTTTAATTGAAAATTGATTATATTAAAGAATATCGAAATTATTTAGATCATATTTTAAAAAGTAGAGCATATAAAATAATTTAGTAATATTTTTATAATTAGTTATTCATAGAATAACGGTAAGATTTTCTTGTTTATCATTAGATCCGTGGTATCATGGAATTTTCTTTATTAGGCAGTAATTTATTGATATATCATAAGTATTTTGATTGAAAATTGATTATATTAAAGAATATTAAAATAATTTTGACCATAATTTAAAAAGTAGTGCATATAAAAACAATTTTATAATTAGTTATTCATAAAACAACGGTAACGTTTTCTTGTTTATCATTAGATTTGTAGTAAAATTGATCAATTTATGGTTTTTTTCTTATTAGGCAGTCATTTATTGAGACGAGATAATGGTTTTACATGATTAATGTGTACTTTAAAAGTTTTGTTAAGGTTTTTCATAAAATTAATAATGGCTTCATTCCTCGTTAATTAGAGCTGTTTCTACTTTAAATTATATTTTAAATTAAAACTCAAAATATGCGCATCAATTCTTGAATACAAATTGGCTCTATTTTGAATCTCATTGTAAAATTTGAGAACACAAAATACCGCAAATCTATTTATCGGTTTTATGTATATAAATATTCTTTGTCTAGATTAAATTGATGTTTGTTTGCTATTTTATATAATTTTGTAACAACGACAAATCGAATCGTATAGTATCCGTGTAACACGTTTACGTACATGCGACAATTAGTTTGGCCTGCAGCACATAGATGGCGCTGTTTGTAGGAAAATAAACAAAATAAATTCCAAAAATCCAACACTAAATGTGCTAAATTGCTATAGTTTTGACAAATGTTTTTTTAAACTGGCGCCGGCCTTTGAATAGTTGGTATGGGTTCCATTGGAAAATGTAGAAAAACAATAGAGTTCAATGGCTAGATTTTATTTAAATTAATTGCATGGTACCAATTGAAACTTATAGTAATTGAGAATTTGTAATTTATTGAAATTACAATAAATTTATCATCATTTTTAAAATAATTCTAACTAAAACAACTTTAAAAATTTGCGTGTGTATCTAAGTTGATAGGGCATACATTACTAATTTAGAACCGCTGGAAAAAAGTTAGTAATTTTAAACGTACGTTTGGACTATGTTCTGTACAACCATAAATAATTTTATTAATTATAATTTGATCCGAAATGCTGAAAAATCATACAAAAATAGTCTAAAAAAATCAAAGTTTTTGGAGTTTAGATTTTAATATCTTGAAACTCTATCAGAATATTTGAATTTATTTATATTTTATAATTAGTCTTGATAATTGAAAGAAAAATTGCGTTTACAGTTTTTTGATAAACTAGTTCTGTACAGAACAGTATTTATTTTTCTGCTAAAAAGTGGCTGAGAAGTGCCTAAAATTCCTATAGCAATTTTTTAAAATTTTTGAGTTATTGTGTCAAATTGAGTATGCAGTCAAAATCAGCACTAATTTTTGCTTTTCACCTTTTAAATACATTCTTCCTTGAACAAAAAAAAACTAAATCCACGGAGTTTCTTCAATTCTACAGACCATCAAATGGCATCAACCTCAATCATCTTTAGCGATTTTTTCTTCAATTGCATTATCATGCAACTTACAGTGTAAAATACTTTGTAAAATACTTGTAGAAATCACATTATTGTCTAATCCGCAGTTGTCCTTTCGATTTCTCAGTATATAGCCTTGGCATTTCTATTCGAGTGGAATTCATTCAACACCTTCGAACTTAATGGGTTTTCGAATGTCTTACATTGCAGCACACATAATGCGAGTCAGTCATGAAGCAAAAGACGTTGGCTATTGTTTAATCACAACAACTACAACAGAATTTGTACCAAGTACTTCGACAACAACAACTTCTGGATAGCAATATGAAGAGTCACTACTTTAGAGCGTTGCCACCCGTGACTCTTATTTGCCAAAGATGTGCACTCAAGTGGGAACAATAGCGGTAAAGTGCAGGGAATTTAAAAATTTAAAAGGAATAAAGAATGTATAAGAAAATGAGCGAGCGAAAATACAAAGCGGTTAATAAAGTGGAAAAAAGGAGAAAATCTGTTGTAAAGTAGCATTCGAGATGATACGTGATAGAAAAATAAAATAGGAAAATACGGATGGGTTTGGGGTATAAAGAATTTAAAAACTTCTAACTTGTCGCTAAATACATGATTAATAGATGAGTATTAGATTTTTAAGATATAGAAAAATGAACTCATATATGTAATATAAGTTTAATGGAAATACAATTGAAATGAATAAATAAGAAAAAAGAATTTGTAGGAAATATTAGCTGTGTTTTTGCATAATTTAAATTTGTGCTGGAACAAATTTTGTACGCAAGATCAAAATAAATTTGAGCTAGATAAATTTGGTTTTTGTATGGCGTACAAAATTTGTTTAGGCTCAAATTTAAATTATGAAAAAAAACACAACTATTGATTGAATTAGTGCAGAGCAACGAAGACAACTTAGGCAACAAAGTCAATAAAGAGTTTATTATGTGGGTTCAGCTTAAATCGCTAAATAAAAAATTCGCATATACAAAATTCATAATCTCAAAAGCGCCTAATACAAAATATGCAAATACATAAAGTTTTTTTCAATAAAAGCGACACAAAAGCTTTTTTCAAGAGTTTTTCAACAGGGACGCTACAAAAATAGAGCGACAGGGACAGCAAACGACGCCATATTTCTTGCCGCTCTTTTGACATTTTTCTTCAGTAAGGTTTGCCATTTCACGATGAAAAAATATACGAATTTCCTGTCGCTCTATTTTTGTAGCGGCCCTGTTAAAAAACCCTTTATTTACGTATCAAATATGTGTGACAAAAAATTAGACATAGAGGGCGCGTTTCTGTTTTTGACGGCACAAACACGCACGGGCTCGCCGATAGGTGGCATGCACGAGCACGAACCCGACGACTAAATTTTCAGGCACGCACGAGAAGCACGATAAAGCACGGTATCTAAAATGACACGAAAATGACACGGAAAATCGCGACAAAACGCATAGGAAATATGAAAAAAAATTCCCGAACCGCTTAAATTTTTAAAACCGGAATCGAAACCGTTATTAAAAATATGTGTGGAATCGTAACCCAAATATTTGTTTCTGGTTGGAACCGGAATCGGATTTGGAACCGCTATTTTAAAAATCTTGGAACCAGACCGGAACCGATACTTTATTCCCACGGAACGCAAAGAACCAGAATCGGAACCATTATTAAAAAAATGTATGGTACCGGAATTGGAACCCATATAATTTTTTGGTTGAAGTCGTAAGCGCTATTTTAAAAATCTTAGAACAAGAATCGATCGATATTCCAATAGGTTTTATTTAGTTCCTGTAATAAATAATTAAAAAATTAAGTTTGATGCTGTTTTATTCTTTTAAATCCATAAGTAAAACTAAAACAACAGATTTTTAAGAAAAGGTTAAAATAGCGCGAAATTTTTATTTTCTGAGGTAATTTTTTTTTTAAATTGAGGTAGAAACAATAAACAAAATCTTTAATGGGCGCACGACAGCAGCTAGAATGCCGGAACTCAGATTTTCGGGCGTGACACGAAAAAAGCACGGCACGCGCCCATCTCTGATTCAAATAGAATATTTTGGTTGGTACAGTATAAGAGCCAACAAAGAGTCGAAATTATTAAAATTTACTACCGAAATTCGAATTCGTATATCTTTCCATCATGAAATGGCAAACCTTACTGAAGAGAAATGTCAAAAGAGCGGCAAGAAATATGGCGTCGTTTGCTGTCTCCGTCGCTCTACTTTTGTAGCGTTCCTGTTAAAAAACCCTTTAGTTTCTGGTTTCGTAGGTTGACATGAAAATTAAGTCATTTTATTTTGAATTGCATAATTTTGTTAACATTTCAATTTTAATTTTTAAACATTTTATGTAGGAGAGCCTGGGGTAAAGTGGGACATGGAGTAATGTGGGAAATTGTAATTTTTGGATATATTTTTGCACTTTTTCATCCATGGTTATAATCAAATGAATACCTTTTTACAGCATTTCTAGAATAAGTGAAAAAAAAATGTGTTTGCATTTTTTTTTTAGAGTGTTTATGTTTGCTATCAAATAGTGATAATATTTATCGTTTTTAATTAATACCGACTTAATTTAAAATGATCACATAATGTATACTGTAACGAACTACCTGGTGGTCAAAGGCTGGGGTAACCTCAGCGGCGGTCCAGGTCGTAGGTCGACAAATTATTTATTTGTGTCAGGGATACCTTGCAAGATAAACTCAACTCGCAGCCTAGTCAGTTCAGTGAAAACACCCGCGTTTTTAATATCAATAGTTGGGTTTAATGGATTAATAGTTCTTAAACTAACAAATAATAATAAATGGTGATATAATCATAATAAATGAAATAAGCGTGTCCGCGTCGAAATATTCCGCCGACGCTGAACCCTCGGGTTACGATGTTCGGTTACTTACTGTACCAAACTGTACTAAAACCACGACGGAGATCCAACCCAACTTTCCTTCACGACGGCTACCAAAGAACTGACTTCAACTTCGTTCGTCGGCTTGCTTCGAACCGTCGGCTTTCCCCATGTTAATGCGTGGCTTTTCCCCATGTTCATGCGTGACACTCGTTGTCTCTTTCTGGCCTTCGTTGTCGCCTCGATCACTCGTTTTCGCAATTCACCACGCCGCCATTTCCGTCGTTGCTATAATTTATCGGCTGTCCCCTCGCCAGTGTTGCCCACTGGCCGGCGTTTGTCCCCTTGTTTGTCTTGTTTCTGCGCTAAATGTGTGGGACAAATTTACCACAAAATTTGTCCGTCACAATTCTTTTATAATACAAACGGATTTTGAAAATAAATTAACATTGATTTAAATGGTGCTAAATTATGTTAAAATTGTGTTGGGTAATGTGGTAAACATTTTCTGGGGTAAAGTGGGAAATGGAATTTAAACATTGTTCGTTGTAATTTTAGTGAAAATAATGTGTTAAATGAATTAAAGCATTGGGTGCAATAAGGGCGTTATGTGAAAAAGTAAGTTTTGAGTTATTTGCAAATTGTGTACGATTTGTTTGAATAAAGGTCCTAAATAATTATTATGATTATTATATATATATATATAACAATTAAAAATTATAATATATATGCACTACCTAACAGGGATATCGGCCTAAAAAATAAATTACAACATAATGCTGTCTGTACACATGAACCGTGCCAACATGAAGACCAGCTACTCAGAATGAAGACCAGCTACTCAGAATATTCGGTCGAGGAGTAATTGGACAACTTTTTTTTATCGTATTTTCTAAATTTAACTTCTGAAATTTTTATGAATCCAAACATTTTTTCTACGCATTTTTCTAGTAAAACCATTCGTTTTTTATTATTTAAGATTTCCTACTTTATCCCAGGATTTTTCAAGAGGTCCGAAATTGAACTGTTTTGAAATATGCCTCAACAAGTAATTAAAGGGCATATGAATGGTATTCTGTTAATGCAAAAAGTTAGATCATGAACCAGTCTATGAAATAGAATCAAAAGAATAAAAAAAATATTCAAATGTACGTTCCATTTTACCACAGGCTCCCCTATATATTTTCTAGAGCTATGATCCAGGAATTGATCATTGAATTTTTACTTCTCACAGTCCGACCAGTTTTAAGGCCAGCATGTTCAGATCAATCATATCTATCATAATAGGGTGAATATCCAATAGCGATATTTATTTGTTATACAAAATATATTTGAATGGAAAATTGTCGATGGAATATACTTATTTTTAAAAATTGAAAAATATTGTTCACACATTATTTTTTTTTATTGTGTTTTATTATGTTTTATTATTGTGTAGGTACCTTTATTTAATTTGATATTTTTACATCTTGCAAGACTAAGTAACTGCGGAGCATCAATGCATTTGAATGGCATGTTATATATGATGAGGTTATGGTATAATATGGTATGGTATAATATGGTATGGTAGAATATGGTATGGTATAATATGGTATGGTATTGCATGGTATTCGATGTTGTAGTATGGTATGCCATAGTACTAAATGGTATGACAAGCATGCGGTCGATGTAGACATCCTGCAGTATGACGATTTCCACACCAATTGAGTGCTATTGTGATCATAGTGTGTAAGCATGCGGTAAACTACTCACCATTGTCATGTGTACAATCTACACCTCATTGAACAGGATGACTTAATGGATACTAAGTGTTGGTAATGTTGCAAGCACCACTTGCAATGAAAGGGAGTTGCTTTTTTTATTATTAAAACTTAGTTATTTTTTAACACTCAATCAAGGTATCATTATTCAATATATGATTTAGTTTTGAATTCATTGACATTTTATTAAACTTTAAATAACCTATATTTTCTATAGTTTGTTCCAAAAACCGGCTGCTATTTTGATTCAGTGTTTTTCTGTTAGATAATGTCTTAAAAAAAAATACATTTGAAATTTTAGCAACGTAAAAATATTAAATGCATTTTATCTTTCAATTGACAATGTAAATATAAAAAAGAATAAAAGAAAAACTAAATTAATTTCTAGATATTTGGATTTAAACTCTATAAATTTGAATTTTTTTGTTAAGACTCTTTATTAATTATTTTATAGAATCTAATAATACTTAGTTCAAAGTAGCGAAGGAAATTAGTAAATTTTTGATAATTGTTTTACGTTTAAAATATATCGTCAAAAACTTAATGAAAAATAAAAATTTTAATTTTTTGTATTTTGAGAGATTCCCAATAGGAAATAGCATCATTAAGTAGTCGATTACTGCCTAATTATTATCGAATCGTAATGCGTCAGAATCTCAATACTGATTTCTATTTACTTTTACAGAGACATGGCCTAGGGCAAGTATGCATTCACTGTAGATTACGAAGTAATGCTATGTAGGAGCCACCACCCATTACACACTGCATCCAAAGTAAAAAGGGAACCGAATGTTACCTCATGTACATATAGATTACTATTTAGAAGTATCGTTATTAGGGGTGAACCCTGAGACATCATTACTTCGTAACCAAACAGTCTCAAGGGGTACTTCCATTTTAGCATTACTTTTCACGCAATCGTAATGAAGATTGGTCGCTTTACACATTACTTTGTAGGTATTTAGTTGTAATGAGGGGTGGTCCATTTGTGCATTACTTTGTACGCAATAGTAATGAGGGGTGGTTCCATTTGTACATTACTATGTACTTTGTGCGCATTAGTAATGGGGGGTGGTTCCATTTGTACATTACTTTGTACGCAGTGGTAATGAGGGGTAGTTCTATTTGTGCATTACTTTGTGCGCAGTAGAAATAAGGGGTGATGAAATTTGTACATCACTATGTACGCATTGGTAATGAGATGTAGTGCCATTTGTAGATTACTTTGTGCGCATTGGTATTGAGATGTAGTTCCATTTGGGTTCCATTGGTGTGGTTCTATTTGTACATTACTTTGTGCGCAGTAGTAATGGGGGGTAGTTCCATTTGTGCATTACTTTGTGCGCAGTATAAATAAGGGTTGGTGCGATTTGTACATTACTATATACGCATTGGTAATGAGATGTAGTTCCATTTGTAGATTACTTTGTGCGCAATAGTAATGCGGGGTTGTTCCATTTGTGCTTGGCTTTGTGCGCATTAGTAATGGGGGGTGGTTCTATTTGTACATTACTTTGTAAGCAGTAAGGGGGTGGTTTCGTTTATATATTACTTCGTGCGCAGTATTTATGGGTGTTTTGTAAAATAGAAATAGTGGTAATTATTAAAATTCTGTGCCATTTAATAAAATATCAGTAAATCTGTAATATTTTTTATCCGCAATTGATGCATTAATCCTTAATTTCCACAGCACCTAAACGAGAAAACGATCAATACGAAATTTTAATTATAATCAACATGTTATCCACCAATTAAATGCGACTGGAGTTCAATAAATTTCGAATTTATTTAACTATTTAAAGGCATATATTTTTATAATTTAAAACTTCGACGGGCAAAAAATAAATAAGGTTAAAAAATGTTTGGAACTAATTTATCTTTCAAATTGCATACCTAAATTTTTATGTTGAGCTTTGAAAACTTTTTTGCAGGTGTGCAAAATTCAAATAAAATGAAAAAATACGAAATTTTGATGATGTTAATTAATATGACATTTTGCACACATATGAAGGGTAAATATATAAGTATCATTGAAAAGAAAAGATTTCAAGGAATCTATGTGGCGAATATAAAGACAAACTGTATATAGTTTCTAAACACTTTTTTTTTGAAAAAAAGAAAATTAAAAAAAAAAAAAAATAGAAAAAAAAAGTTAAAATTTGATTGAATAAATCTAAATAAATATTAACCTTATCATCATGAAACTTTTACCTAATATACAATAGTTTTATGTACTTACGCTTTATTAAAACATTTTTAGGAATGTATTTAGTATAAAGTGAGATATACCGATTTTAATCTAAGTCCCTTCAAAAAATGAGTATTTTTGGAAAAAAATGCTGCCCTGCACTTATATTTCGCCGGGCAAAAAATAAGTAAGGGTCAAAAATACGTAGAAATAACTCGTCCTTAAAACTGCTTACATCAAATTTTACTTTCGACTTTGAAAACTTTTCTGCAGGGGGGTCAAAGTAAAAAAAAAATAAAAAACTTGAACTTTGACCAGTGTGCCAGATTGGTTATATATATTTTGGATAAGTTTTATCATTTACAAGATATTCAGTAATGTTATCTATCAAAAAAATATAACAAAAGTACATGTTACTGAGGAAAAAAAAACTTACGGAAATTTCCGTAAAAGTCAAATTTTCCAAAAAAAAAAAATGAAAAAATGGGAAATAAAAAAAATTTGAGTTTACAATTTTATATTTACTAAACCACTTGAGATATTTTAAAACGGTTTTCAGTTTATGATTTGTGTGTTAATTGTTTATAAAAGTCCCTTACACATATTTTGATTTCATTACAGATATTTTGATTTCATATGTAAAGTAAAGTCTTCAAAATTTAAAAAAAAATCATATTCAAGTCTATATCTTTAAAACTAAACAAGATATTTTCTCATGTAAGCAGATTTTAGATCTCAATGTAAGCTTTCCATAAATAAAAAAATCGGATTTTTTTTGGATTTTTAATAATTTTTGAAAGATTTTTCATTAAAAAAATTTTCAACTTTACTGATTTTTATCTCCATAACTGTTAAAGATACAAACTCCAATTCCAGAACTTAAGTTCTCTCAAGTTCTCTCTGTACAACACTTTTTAATCGGTTTCGACGGTTGTGTGGTTCCGACAATACTGAATTTCAGCCGATTTAAGAGCGTTTGGGCACACTGTGCGTACTAAACACTGAGCTACCACGGCTACAAGTACTGTATTTACTTGTATTCTAGAACGTAACTGAAAAGGTTTTTGGTGTCTGTCCGTATACATCGTAATTTTTAAAATACATGTCCGAATGGGTTGTAATTCAGTTTTAGTATAATCAAAAAGTAGATGTCAGTTTCAAAAAGGAGCACGCCCACCTCTCATACAAGTCACTTAAATATAACTTTTTTATAACTCTACTCAAGAAATCGAGAAAAAAATATTGCTATGGAAATTTCATACATCAATTCTATATAATTCGCGCTTGCCAATTTTGATTGCATATTCAGTATTATTCTATTTCGAAACAGTTATAAGAAAATTTCTATCGATTTTGCACCCTTTTTCACTACTTTTTTAATTAAAACGAGTTGGGAAAGTTAGGTCACATGGGTAAGTTCGGTCACATGGGGCGGATTTTTATAGTCGGTCGGGCCCGACTATGGAATACCCTACACCTTTGGTGGGGATATTAACCCTCAGAATATTATTCATATATCAGAAATTTACGTCTTATATCCCCATAAATTAAAAAAATTATATAAAGTATAAAAAACTAAAAAAAATAAATTTGAAAAATGTAATTGGGCGGACCACGCCTATATTTAAAATTTTGAAAGGCTAATATTTCATAGATTTGATTTTAATAATTTACGGATCAAATTTCCACTATGAAAACCCGGGATATAATGAAAAAAAAAAGTGGGCGGATCACGCCCATTTTTAGACCACATATTTTTAGGTGAATTCTAACAATATGTTTTAAATTTTATAACTATACCTTGAATACTTTTCGAGTTATTAGTTCCGAAAGAGTTATGTAAAAGTGACTTGTATGGGAGGTGGGCGTGTCCGTTGACCGATTTGGCTCATTTTCAAACTCAGTTCCTACTTTTGGATAAAATATATTGAGACGAAATTTCATCGCATTCTGATCAGTATTTCTCAACTTATTCTGTATTCGGACAGCAAGACAGCAAGACGGACAGACAGACAGACAGACAGACAGACAGACAGACGGACATGGCTAAAAGGACTCGGGTAGTGATGCTGATCAAGAATATATCTACTTTTCCATACCGGACACGCCTCCTAAGGGGCGTTACAATATATGCACAAAGTTAATATACCCTGTACCTCATAGGTGTAGGGTATAAAAATACAGTCCCTTATGCAACAGTTTTCCCAAAAACTGTAAACGCAAATTTTCTTCTAATTGTCAAGACTAATTATGATATACCGACAAATACTAATATTAAGATATTTTAATCTAAACTCGAGAAATATTGATTATTTTAGACCATTTTTGGTTGATTTTTTTAGCATTTTGGATCTACTGATAATTAAAAAAATGATTTATGATTATGTAGTGTATAATTTAAACTAATGATGTTCATTACTAAATTTTTGTTATCGGTTCTAATTTTTAAAATATGCCTTATCAACACAGTTTCCGTCAAAAACTGTTTAAATATTTTTACACATTTTTTCACAAAACTATTTTTTTATTCTATGTAGTAGATGAGAACGGTTTAAAAATACTATTGCAATTTTCTAAAAAACGTTATAGAATTGGAATATGAGTTGTCCATGGCAATAAACGTGTTGAATAGTGTAATTTTATACGCAAAGTATGCAATATGTTATTAATATTTTATTGATTTTAAAGAAATAATGGATTGTCCACACTCATAAAATAACTTAGATAATAACAAAAGAAAAATAATTTTTAAATAAATACATATGTATTTGATTTACGGCCAAAAAGTAAATGTATTTATTATTACTCATTGATGTAATAGTTTTTGTATTGAAAACAACTACATACATTTACTACAAAATTTGAGTACATTTGTATTGAAATTAAGTACATAAATATAATGCATTTCCATACATAAGTTTAGTACATTTGTATTGGAAATAACTAAATTTTGTATTTACTTACACGTTTTGAAAGATTTGATTTTTACTACATTTGGTATTTAAAAACTTGAAGAAAATTGTAAAAAATGATAAGTAAAATTAAAGTTACATAAAATAGTACATTTTACTACATGAATTTTCTCCGTATAGAGTACCTATTGTAATTATGCATTTAAATTAAAATTCATGGCTGTACGTATCGATAAGACTCTGTAAAGAACATGAAAACAACACAATCTGATAAACTCACACACACCTAGATATATATTTACCACACGTACACAAACAAGCCATGTTAAATAAAAAATCATTACATATACCTTTCAGGCACAATGTCCAAATTTTTAATCAGTTACGGATAAGAACAACACAACTTGTTTGTCTGACAACAGTTTAATGTGGGTAGTAAGTAAATAAACGAGTTTTTAATAATTTAACAAGTTAACATCCTTTTGTTATTAAAAACAACTCAGTTCGTGGTTAAAATTATTAATGAATGAATATTCGCATTACTTATTAAAAGTACAACGTTGTATGTACCATTTGTTTGAAGAGACATTTCAGTTAAGCGTTAATTAAAACGTTAATATTTAAACAAATAACATATTAAATTAACCCATTAGTGCACATTGTGCCCAAATTATGTTTATTCTGGTAAAAATTGCTACTTTTCAGAGATTTATATGGAAAGTAGACAGGCAATTTAAAGTTGTTTAAATTTTTATGACGGACACTGTGTAAATAGGGCATATTTTAAAAATGAGAACCGATAGCCAAATGTTAATAATTTTTTTTATTAGTTTGGACTTTTCTCTATATAAACATAAATCAATCTCTTAATTAGCATTAGATTTAATATTAGAAAAAAATTATACAAAAATAGTCTAAAAAAAAAACAAAAATTTATGAACTTTGATTTAGTATCTGAAAAAAAAAACTAAAACCGCTGGAAAAAATTTAGTAATTTAGATCGTTACTTTGGACTATGCTCTGTAAAATGATATATATTTTTTGGTTTATCAGTAGATAAAAAAATCTAAATAAATCATATAAAAATAGCCTAAACAAATTTTTTGATTTTCAGTTAAGATTTCAATATCTTTGAAATATTAGAACCGATAGAAGAATGTTAGTAATTTGGATCGTTAGTTTGGACTATACTCTGTATAATAATAAATAATTTTACTGTTTATCAGTAGATTAAAAATTCTAAAAAAATCATACAAAAAATTACTTTTTCTAATAAACTACTTTTTTGAGTTAAATGTTTAATATCTTTGAAGAATTAGAACCGTCAGAAGAAAGTTAGTATTGTGGATGGTTAGTTTAGACTATGTTAAGTAAAAAGAAAAATAATTTCTTATTTATAATAAGATTCTAAATGCTAAAAAAAATCATTTAGAAATAGTCTGAAAAATCAAAAAATTTCGAGTTTAGATTTAAATAAAATTAATAATTTTTAGAATACAATTATTAATGTATATATTATAATTAGTGTCGACAAACGAAAGTTAAATTGCATTTAGGGTTTTTTGCAAAACTTGTTGTATAAGGCACTGTATTTTTTAAACTAAAAAGTGATTGAAAAAGATCCAAAATTACGATAGCAATTTTCTTGAAATGATGACATAATTAAAAAAAAAAGAGTATGCAGTCAAAATCAGCAACTATGAATAATATAGTCTTGATGTATGTGATGTTCATAGGAAATAGTTTTCTCGTTGCTGAAAATTTATTGAACTGTCGCATGCAATATTAACTTGTAAATTTTATTATTTGATATTTTAAAAATTCTTTAATAAACTAAAAAAAAAATTAAATTTAAATAAAAATCAAATTAAAAAGCATTCAAATTATTTGTTTTTAACCTCATTATTTTTGAACTGCTTGCTGTTATAAAAATATACAATAAAATAATAAAAAGTGCAACAGAAAGAACTACCTTTTTATGGTTGAGCAAATTGCGTGTTTTTATTGCTGCTGCATGTCAACCGGAAGTTGGGCAAAAGTTTTTACATTTCCGTTCGAGTTAAGTTTGCAAATTGTAGCAACAGGTTGCTGAGTGTAATGTTGCTGCTGCTGCTACAGAAAGAAATAAAGACAGACAGACAGCAGCAACACACATGACTGCGGGCAATAATTGAGCAACATGAGCAACAATGTTATTATTCCGTATCTTTTTTTATGTATGTTGTAAACTTCAAATAATTTAAAAATTAAGAAATACTCAAGCGGAAGTCAAGATAAACTTTGGCAAAAACTACATAAATCGCTGTAAGGCTTCATTTCATTTTATGCATTTTTATAATTAAAACAGTTTATTTGTTAAATTGTTTTTTGTTTTATTTAAATATTTTTAATTTTTTAATTTTAAATTTTATTTAAAGTTTATTTACATTTCATGCACAAATGCGGCGACACACCTCCGCCCAAGGCAAACGGCAGACACGTTTGCATGACATTCTATGAGACACATATGAAAACTACTACTACATTTTACTACTAAAATATACTACGTTTGTGTGTGCACCTGGATTTTCTCGCTCTTATTTCACAATAAACATTACAATCGACTTTATTGACAGTGCAAAGCGTACGCTTGTCAACTGAGTAAATGTGACTGACATAATAAACATGCACATAATATGAACATAATATGTTGCGTTGCACTGAAAAAAAATTATAATATATAGTGAAATATTAAATTTTAGTGTTTAATTGAATTTTGGTATTGGGAGTGAAATATTTAATTTTTGATGAAAAAATAAATTTTTTAGTAAAAAATTTATTTTTTAGTGAAAAATTGAATGTATTCTGAAAAATTGAATTTTTAGTGGAAAAATGAATTTTTATTGAACAAATTTTATTTTTAGTGAAAAATTTTATTTTGAATGAAAAAATGTTTAAGAAAAAGTGAAAATTTGAATTTTTAAGAAAAAATTAATTTCAGTGAAAATTTGAATTTTTAGTGAAAAATTATATTTTTTTGAAAAAATGAATTTACAATGAAAAATTTAATTTTTAATGAAAAAAATGAATTTTTCATGAAAAAATTAATTTTTAATGAATAAATGAATTTTTATGATAAAATGAATTTTGAGTGAAAAATTGAATTTCTATTGAAAAATTCAATTTTTACTGAATTTTTAAGAAAAAAATAATTTTAGTGAAATTTTGGATTTTAAGTGAAAATTTGAATTTTTAGTAAAAATTGAATTTACAGTGAAAAACTGAATTTTTAGTGAAAATTTGAATTTTTAGTGAAAAATTTAATTTTTAGTGAAAAATTTAATTTTTAGTGAAAAATTTAATTTTTAGTGAAAAATTTAATTTTTAGTGAAAAAATTAATTTTTAGTGAAAAATTTAATTTTTAGTGAAAAATTTAATTTTTAGTGAAAAATTGAATTTTTAGTGAAAAATTGAAATTTTAGTGAAAATTTGAAATTTTAGTGAAAATTGAATTTTTAGTGAAACATTTTATTTTTAGTGAAAAGATGAATTTTTTGTGAAAAAATTGAATTTACAGTGAAAAATTGAATTTTTAGTGAAAATTTGAATTTTTAGTGAAAAATTTAATTTTTAGTGAAAAATTTAATTTTTAGTGAAAAATTGAATTTTTAGTGAAAATTTGAATTTTTAGTGAAAAATTGAATTTTTAGTGAAAAATTGAATTTTCAGTGAAAACTGAATTTTTAGTGAAAAATTGAATTTTGATTGAAAAATTGAATTTTTAGTGAATAATTGAATTTTGATTGAAAAATTGAATTTTTTAGTGAATAATTGAATTTTTAGTGAAAAATTGAATTTTTAGTGAAAAATTGAATTTTTAGAAAAAAATTGAATTTTTTAGTGAAAAACTGAATTTTTAGTGAAAAATTGAATTTTGATTGAAAAATTGAAGTTTTAGTGAATAATTGAATTTTTAGTGAAAAATTGAATTTTGAGTGAAAAATTGAATTTTTAGTGAAAAATTGAATTTTTAGTGAAATATTAAATTTTTAGTGAAAAATTGAATTTTTAGTGAAAAATTGAATTTTTAGTGAAAAATTGAATTTTTAGTGAAAAATTGAATTTTTAGTGAAAAATTGAATTTTTAGTGAAAAATTGAATTTTTAGTGAAAAATTGAATTTTTAGTGAAAAATTGAATTTTTAGTGAAAAATTGAATTTTTAGTGAAAAATTGAATTTTTAGTGAAAAATTGAATTTTTAGTGAAAAATTGAATTTTTAGTGAAAAATTGAATTTTTAGTGAAAAATTGAATTTTTAGTGAAAAATTGAATTTTTAGTGAAAAATTGAATTTTTAGTGAAAAATTGAATTTTTAGTGAAAAATTGAATTTTTAGTGAAAAATTGAATTTTTAGTGAAAAATTGAATTTTTAGTGAAAAATTGAATTTTTAGTGAAAAATTGAATTTTTAGTGAAAAATTGAATTTTTAGTGAAAAATTGAATTTTTAGTGAAAAATTGAATTTTTAGTGAAAAATTGAATTTTTAGTGAAAAATTGAATTTTTAGTGAAAAATTGAATTTTTAGTGAAAAATTGAATTTTTAGTGAAAAATTGAATTTTTAGTGAAAAATTGAATTTTTATTGAAAAATTGAATTTTTAGTGAAAAATTGAATTTTTAGTGAAAAATTGAATTTTTAGTGAAAAATTGAATTTTTAGTGAAAAATTGAATTTTTAGTGAAAAATTGAATTTTTAGTGAAAAATTGAATTTTTAGTGAAAAATTGAATTTTTAGTGAAAAATTGAATTTTTAGTGAAAAATTGAATTTTTAGTGAAAAATTGAATTTTTAGTGAAAAATTGAATTTTTAGTGAAAAATTGAATTTTTAGAGAAAAATTTAATTTTTAGTGAAAAATTAAATTTTTAGTAAAAATTAGAATTTTTAGTGAAAAATGGAATTTTAGTGAAAAATGGAATTTTTAGTAAAAAATGAAATTTTTAAGAAAAATTTAATTTAAGTGAAATTTTGATTTTAAGGGAAAATTTGAATTTTTAGTAAAAATTGAATTTATATTGAAATATTGAATTTTGAGTGAAAAATTGAATGTGTTCTGAAAAGGTGAATTTTTAGTGGAAAAATTAATTTTTAGTGGAAAAATTAATTTTTAGTGAAAAATAGAATTTTTAGTGAAAAATTAAATTTTTAGTGAAAAATTGAATTTTGAGTGAAAAATTGAAATTTTAGTGAAATGTTGAAATTTTAGTGAAAATTGAAAAAAATTTATTTTTAGTGAAAAAATGAATTTTAAGTGAAAAATTGAATTTTTAATGATAAAATGAATTTTTAGTAATAAATTTAATTTTTAATGAAAAATTTAATTTTTAATGAAAAAAATAATTTTAATGAAAAAAATGAATTTTTAATGAAAAAATGAATTTTTTATGAAAAAATGAATTTTTAATGAAAAAAGGAATTTTTAATGAAAAAAGGAATTTTTAATGATGAAATGAATTTTTAGTGAAAAATTTTATTTTTAGTGAAAAACTTTTTTTTCTTTTTTTGAAAATTAAATTTTTAGTGAAAAATTGAATTTATAATGAAAAATTGAATTTCTAGTGAAAATTGGAGCTTTAGGTGAGATATTGAGTTTTAATGTTAAATTGATTTTTATAGTAAAAAATTGAATTTTAGTGAAAAACTGATTTTTATAGTGAAAAATGTAACTTTTAGTTATATTCGGTGTATTCCCGAAACACATATGTATTTCTTAGTCCACACTAACATCGTTTCAAATGCATGTTTGTGTGTGTCTGCCATGCTGCAAAGTAGCTGTATTTACATGGAAAATAATCTGCTCTGGAAGGCAACACTTCCTAATGATGTTGCTCAAGGCAGCAGCAGTTGCAGCTGCAGTAGAATTAAGCAATGAAATGCACATAGTTTAAGTAAACACATATCTCAGGAAATATGAGATATACTCAAATAGCTCAGCAAATTGAATAAATTTAATTTTAATTTTATAGGAAAATTCAAACATTTTTAATAACATTTTTAATATTTTACTGCATTACCTCAAAATGTGAATACATTTGTATTCAAAGAACTACATTTTGTTTCCATTTATACGTCCTCAAATATGTAGATATCTTACTACATCTGTTTTAAATTTTACTACATACTGTATTTAATTGAAATCAAGCAAAAGATTAAATATAACTACATACTCATTTCATTTTACTTCATTCTGCATTTTTTTTAAATTCAAAAATAATGGTCTTTCGAAAATAATAATAATAGTTTGGCGCTACAGTCCTGTACAGAACTTCGGCCGAGCTCTCTCACCATTTTAAGCTGTGCGTGTTATATTTTTACTCAAAGTGGTGGGACCTACAGTTTATTGCCGAATCCGAACGGCGCGTGAGAGCTTTTCATAGGCAATTTTTTACTCTCGTAGGTTTGCCATTTACTGACGAGAGGTAGCGCGGTATAGAAAAATGTTTCTATGAAAAGATGTTGTTAGCCCCAGTCTAGGCTTGAACCGGGGACCTTTCGACTCGCAGTCCAACGCACTAACCACTGAGCTACCGCGTCCTTCGAAAAGGATGTTGTTATTTATTTAACTTCAATCTAAATTTTGAAATATTACTACATATGCATTAATTTTTACTACACACTGTATTTATATCAAATTCAAAGAATGAGAATGTTCTTCGTGACCTATACCAATGCAGTTGAAAGTAAATTATTTATGATTGAAAGTAAATTATTTAAACATTGGTTAATTTAAATATTAAATATGAAAATACTTAAAGTCTCCTTTCTACAAGGTACATATTGACGTATTGAATATAGAAAAAATACCAACACTTCGCTCTCAGGGGTTCTATGTGGGTAGATATTTACATTTTCCGAACTTAGGGAACATAGGGAATACTCTTTTGTATCTGCCAAATAGTATAACTAATTATTTTGCTGCATCACCTTTCAATAGATTTTTTGGTTGCCACAATTCGTTTGTTGCCGCAACCGAATGATTTTAGTTGGTTGCCGCAACAAATCAGTTTTCTTTTTGTGGATGTCAGTGCTATATGAAGTGTTACTTCACAGGTCAAATCGGATTGATCATGTACATTTATAATATCAGGGAGGTAGGTATATAAGTAATTTAAATAAGAAGTTTCATTGATCTAGCTCTTTTAGTTTTCCTGTAATCATGATTTCAAAAGACAGAAAGACATGCAAAGAGACGGTAATCATCATGTAAGGTTTAAAAAGAAAAATAAATAAATTTGTTTTAATTATAAATATTTTATAGTTCAAGAGTTTAAATTTAAATTTTTAATATTATATTAGAGAAGTAGAAATATTTTGAAAAACAAAACCGCACTTGAAACCTCAAATTGAAACCATTACTTAAAATAATTTGGTTTCAAGTTCACCACAACTTTTTGTACTGCAAAAGTGAAAAGTCAAAAAGTTAATTTTTGTATTTATTCCATTTCGATTGTTTGAAAATTAAAATTCCACTCAAAACCACAAATGATCAACTTCTCGTCGTCGTCATCATCGTCGTCATTATCATCGTCAGCAATGCCACAAATGCTCTTTCTTCAGCACAAAGCGTCGAGGAGTAGCAGAATCTTCAGTCGAACTCTGTGCCATATGTGATGATTGCTTCGTGAATACGCAATGCCAACGAAGAATGAATTGAGTGCTTTTCATTTTGCACTGAGCTGCGGTTTTGTTCATCGTTTTTGTTTTTTTTGGGTTTTTTTTTTATTGTATTTTCACATTTGAACTTCGTTGCATTTGCAATCAGAGTTGTGTTGATTCATGCAGTGTAAGCGAGAGAGTCGTGCATTGACTTTCGATGTTGTTTCAATTTGCATATCGACCCTACTCGTTTTCAAATCCACCCAGTGGATTCCAAACTCCAGCAGGAGACAGAAACTTCATCGTAATAATGGCGACTTCCTATCTAGGAATGACCGTACGTATGCGGTGCTTTTCAACAAAAACCATTGACTGTTTTCAATATCGACACTATGCGTTCTCACAACCACGACCTTTGTTCGCACCTACACTCACGCTTGCACTTGACATACTCTACTCCACGCACAGTACACTCTTTATCACGCACAGTCGTCTATACTCACTCTTTACTTCACTCACTCTTTCTCTGTATTTACAACAGGGGCGGAACTTAAATAGGCCCACAAAATGATATTTCGATTTTTGACGATTTGTTTCGAAAATCGTTTTAAATCATTGTCAGTTGCCTCGCTTCTTCAAATATATTCAGATAAAGTGTTGCAAACCCAAGGTATAACGGTTTTGATATCGATTTCAGGTTGTCTTTGTCGTTTCGGATATGGTTTTCTGTTTTTTGAAGAATGGGTTCCATATCGCGGTTCTCAGTTTCACATTACGGTTTCGATTTTAGTATTAATTTTAGTTTTTGTTCAAATTTTCAAAATATAAAATATTTCCACACACAGATAAATAGAAGTTTGTGGAAAGTCTTTGGTAGATTATCAAATTTTTGGTATTAAAACCCTTTGTCTGTTTGAAATATGTCGAAAAAATGTTTCTGAACTGCTTTGACTCTGCCAAATACTTTGTATGGGGTAAAAGGGCAAAAACCAAAATATTTTACTCAAAAATTAAACTATATAATATTATCTAAAAATTTGATTTATAGTTTTATGTAAAACTATTGAACAGTATAAACTGTATAAAAAATTGTATTTTATTAAAAATTGAAATTTTCCAGTTAGTTTTTATTTTATTTTTAAAACCGAAATTGTTTTTTATTTTATTTCTGAAAAATCAGTTCAGTTATCGTTTCGATTTTTAAGTGATATGATTTCAAAAGGATATAGGTTTCGGTTATGGATTCAATCTCCCATTAATTCGAACCTTTATCAAATATATTTATATACAAAATAGCCACCAAATATTTCTTTCTCAGTAGTTGTAACAGTTAAATCGACTTTTATCATTTAAAACAGGCAATACACTGGATCTATTAGAAATGTAAATAAATAGTTAGAACTTCTAAACTGGATTTCCAAAAAGACGGGATAGAATCAGCAGACTGATTTTTTTAGAGAAAATTTGAATTTATAGTAAAAAAAAATTATTGAAAATTTGAATTGAAAAATATAATTTTTAATGTTGGGTGTGTTAAATAGCGGAAATATCAAACATACATATATTAATATCTGATGAAAAATATATATTTCTACAGAAACATTAATATAGTAAATTCATGTAAATCCGCGATTAAACCCATTTATGTTTAAATATCGTATAATAATATTTCAATCTGAACAAAATATGAATACAATTCAATTATAATGTAATTATATATTACTCCCAATATTTATATGGTGATTTCGAATTACGTTATAATTACATTCAAGCATATTCAAACAAATATTTTCTATCCGTGTATCTAAAATTTTGCTGCAATGTCATATTTTCTGTATTATTTCTCTCTAAATACGGAATGACGTTAGTTCTCAACATCGATGTGTATTTTCCAGAGTTCATACTCGTGTATGGGAATGCTAACTTTAGTATACCATTAACACAAAACAAATATTACAAACTAGCTGGACCCGTGCACGACTCGTGCCAAGATTTTCTGAATTCAAAGATATGGAGCGATTTTATTAATATAAAAAACATTTTATTATTTATATGAGGGGCCCGTGCTTAGCTGTTGAAATTTTTTTATTCGTTTTATAAATGTGGTAACCAAATAATTCTCCGCCAAAACAACTTTTCTCAAAGACAATTTTTTCTCAGACTGCGCTTCTCCGCAGAATTATTCCCAGTAGAAATCTTCCCCGTAAAATCCACATAGAACGCTTTACCGTAGAATTCTCAACGTAGAATTCATCCCGGTAGAATTGTTCCCGGAAGAATTCTTTCTCGTAGAATTCTTCCCCGTAGAGTTTTTCCCAGTAGAAGTTTTAGTGTGGTGGGTTTTAATGTAGTAAGTTTCGGTGTGGTGAGTTTAGATGTGGTGAATTTTGGAGTGGTGAGTTTAATTGTGGTTAGTTTTGGTGTGGTGAATTTGAGTGTGGTGAGTTTAAGTGTGCTGTTTTTAAGTGTGGTGAATTTTAATGTGGCGTGTTTTAGTGTGGCGTGTTTTAGTGTGGCGTGTTTTAGTGTAGCGAGTTTTAGTGTGGTGAATTTTATTGTGGTGAGTTTTAGTGTGATGAATTTTAATGTGATGAATTTTATTGTGGTGAGTTTTAGTGTAGTGAATTTTAGGGTGGTGAGTTTTAGTGTGGTTAATTATAGTGTGGTGGGTTTTAGTGTGGTGAATTTTAGTGCGGTGAGTTTTAGTGTGGTCAATTTTAGTGTGTTGAATTTTTGTGTGGTGAGTTTTAGTGTGGTGAGTTTTAGTGTGGTGAGTTTTAGTGTGGTAAGTTTTAGTGTGGTGAGTTTTGGTATGGTGAGTTTAAGTGTGGTGAGTTTTAGTGTGGCGACTTTTGGGTATAGTGAGTTTTAGTGTGATGAGTTTTAATGTGGAGAAATTTTAGTGTGGTGAGTTTTAGTGTGGTGAATTTTAGTGTGGTGAGTTTTAGTGTGGTGAAATTTTAGTGTGGTGGGTTTTAGTGTGGTGAATTTTAGTGTGCTGAATTTTTGTGTGGTGAGTTTAAGTGTGGTGAGTTTTAGTGTGGTGAGTTTAAGTGTGGTGAGTTTTTGTGTGGTGAGTTTTAGTATGGTGAGTTTTAGTGTGGTGAGTTTTGGTGTGGTGAATTTTAGTGTGTTGAATTTTTGTGTGGTGAGTTTTAGTGTGGTGAGTTTTAGTGTGGTGGGTTTTAGTGTGGTTAATTTAAGGGTGAATTTTAGTGTGGTGAGTTTTAGTTTGGTTAGTTTTAGTGTGTTGAGTTTGTTTTTCATTTTCTTTCCTTTTTTTGTTTTTCATTTAGTTTGGATTGTGGTTTTATGTGATTGGTTTTGTTTTTGTATTTTTGCTTTTGTTTTGTGTTGTGCTTTTGCTTTTTTGTTTTTAATTTTTTTTTTGTGTTTGAGTTTTTTGTTTCATGTTCGTTGCTGGTGAAAGTGCCGAGTTATATCGTATTAAAAGTTTAGGTTGTATGGGAGGTGCCACGCCTCTTTGCCCAATCCCGCCCATATATAACCTATCATTCCTTCCAGACCATACCGCATCTGTGGTAAAAATTTCAAGACAATCGGTTTAGCCGTTTAGACGGAGAAGCGGAACAAACGTGATTGCTTTTGTTTTTATATTTTTGCTTTTGTTTTGTTTTGTTGTGTGCTTTTGGTTTTTTGTTTTTAATTTATTTTGTGTATTTGAATTTTTGGTTTCATGTTCGTAGCTGATGAAAGTGCCGAGTTATATCGTATTGAAAGTTTAGGTTGTATAGGAGGTGCCACGCCTCTTTGTCCAATCCCGCCCATATATAGCATATCATTCCTCCAGACCATACCGCATCTGTGGTAAAAATTTCAAGAAAATCGGATCAGCCGTTTAGACGGAGAAGCGGAACAAACGTGATTGCTTTTGTTTTTGTATTTTTGCTTTTGTTTTGTTTTGTGCTTTTGTTTTTTTGTTTTTAATTTTTTTTTTGTATTTGAGTTTTTTGTTTCATGTTCGTAGCTGGTGAAAGTGCCGAGTTATATCGTATTGAAAGTTTAGGTTGTATGGGAGGTGCCACGCCTCTTTGTCCAATCCCGGCCATATATAGCCTATCATTCCTTCCAGACCATACCGCATCTGTGGTAAAAATTTCAAGGAAATCGGATCAGCCGTTTAGACGGAGAAGCGGAACAAACGTACAAACGAACAAACAGATTTATTATATTAATAGGATAGGATAATCTTACAAAATGTATCGATTATTTTGTAACACTATTTTTTTCCGATGAGAAAACGTTTAATTTGGACGGGCAGGATGGTTCAAATTTCTATTGGAGTGACTACACTACTTTTCGAAGAGAAACTTAGTCGGCGGTTCTTAGCTGGTTTTGGGAACATTTTGTGTTCATGAATTGTTAGAGTTAGCATTCCCATACACGAGTATGAACTCTGGAAAATACACATTGATGTTGTATTTTCCTCCTTCCGTATATAGAGAGAAATAATACAGAAAATATAACATTACAAAAAAATAATGCTGTTTTAGATAAGGGCAATGAGACTAGCTCATGGCTAGTATCGTATAACGTGGAGGTTTTGCATCGGCCAGCCTACTCCACAGACCTGAATCCAATAGAAAATATCTCAGGAATGATGTTCCGAAAAATATTTGTTGAAAACAAGCAATGCGAAAAAATATCACGTTTAAAAATGGATGTGATTGAAGTTGGGAGTCAATTGGTGAAGAAGTACGAATAAGCTTAGTTAATAAAAGAATTTTTGAGCTTATTCATAATCAAGAAGGCAATACTCATTATTAAAATAATATAAATTAAGTCTAACTTACAATAATGTGTCATTTTGTGCTATATATTAAAATGCATCTAAAGTTACCACTATGAAAACAAACTTTTAATTACCACGGTTACAAAAATAAAGATAATTGGAGATTTTCTATAAAGAAATAGTTTTTTTTTTACATGAGCTTTAAATATTTTTTGGAAAAAATTAAAAAAAAAAAAAATAAAATAAAAAAAAAATTAATATTCGATGAAAATTTAATATTTAGTGAAAAATTGAATTAAGTGAAAATGTAATTTTTTTAAAGCTCAGTTAAATTGTTAGTGTAAAATTTTGATTTTTTGTGAAAATTGAATTTTTTGTGAAAAATTGCATTTTTAGTGAAAATTGAATTTTTAGTGAAAAATTGAATTTTTTGTGAAAAATTGAATTTTTAGTGAAAAATTGAATTTTTAGTGAAAAATTGAATTTTTAGTGAAAAATTGAATTTAGTGATAAATGTAATTTTTTAAAGCTCAGTTAAATTTTTAGTGTAAAATTTTGATTTTTTGTGAAAAATTGAATTTTTTGTGAAAAATTTAATTTTTTGTGAAAAATTGAATTTTTTTGTGAAAAATTTGAATTTTTAGTGAAAAATTGAATTTAGGGAAAAATTGAATTTTTAGTGAAAAATTGAATTTTTAGTGAAAAATTGAATTTTTAGTGAAAAACGTGAAGTGAATTTTGTGAAAAACGCATTTTTTAGTGCAAAAATATATTTTTAGTATAAAATTTTAATTTTTAGTGAAAAAAAAATATTTAGTTTATTTTTATACAATTATTTTTCCTAATGTTTAAGATATTGGTGTCGATATTTATTTATTAATTTATTTATTTATTATTTTCTTTTTTATTTTGAAAATATGGTTTAAAAAAAACTGATGCGAAAAGTGTGCGCCCCTGAACAAAATGTTCTCCACTACACTCCAAATTCGAACAGTCCATTTATTCTGTTAACCGCTTCAACTCATCGTTGCTCTTCGTCAAATTTTGCATAAATTTAGCGTGTTTCTATCGCTGTTCTTCAATTGCATTAATTTTACACGGAGTTTTTTATATTTTAGTATTTTTAATATACACAGCAAAATAATTGTAGAAATTTTGAATACATTAATTATGAATCATAAATAAATATTTACATCAAATTATCGTTATTATTAAATACATTTTATAAAATTATTTATTATTTATAAATTATTTATTAAAATATTCATAAGAATTATATTTTATAACTATTATGATTTTGTGTAATTATGAACATTTTATCTTTTTTACCATATACACAGAAATATCAATAAATATTTTTTCTTCTTTATAACAACACAAAATAATACCATGAAAACAATAGTAGTTCAATAGTTTTTGCACATAAAATTTAACTGATTTATATTCATATATAAAATACTTTTATGGATAAAAATTAAAACAATAATTCGTCGTTATAGATGTCAGACTTTCAACCATTTCCGGGACATATGATATTGAGCAGGTCTCTCGAAAAATGTTTCTAAATTTTGTATACCAAATCCGAATAATTCTTTCAATTTTAGAAAAACATTTCTCTGCGTGTCACTAATCCCGGCACTTCTGGTGCTGCACATTTCTTCATTCTGCCAAAGCCATATGGAAATTCAAATGCAAAATTTCGTCCTGTTTAAGCGGATACAAGGATGTCAATGGTAATGATGAGGGTAACGTCTGTCACTTGATTATAGTGCTTGGTGAGGGTGCCGTGCCATTGGTAACGCGGCAGCTGATTGCAGAGTTGTATTGCGGTGAATTTATCTACAATGTTGATAATGATGTCAATGATAATGTTGCCGCTGTTGCCGAATATAGTTTTGTAGCTAGCTTCATTATTGCTGACGTGACGTGCTGTCTCTGTGAGTGGTCGCTTGTGACAAAATCAGTGACAATTTCATTTATTGTCTTTTGCATAATACGCATGGGGATTTGTCGTAAACGATATGAGACTCTTGTCGATTGGCAATGCAAGTTGTGTGGGGGGAGGGGGAATACTGCAACGAGTTGTATTTAAATGAACATAGTCTTGAAATTTATAACGATGTTGATATTTATAATTTTTTGTAAAAGTATTTGTATCATTTTGCAATACATCACTTGGTAAATGTTTAATATCATAGTTTTTGACAACACTTAATTCACCATTCTTTTCTCACCACACTTTTTTAAGCGCATCTCATAGTCATTTAATGACAATCAATCATTAGAAGTAATTATAATAGTTTAGTCAGTTCTATAAGAACTTAGGCCGAGCTCTCTCACCATTTTGAGCTGTGCATATTATATTTGTACTCAAAGTGGTGGGAGCTACAGTTTATTGCTGAATCCGAACGGTGGGTAAGAGCTTTTCATAGGCAGTGTTTTACTCTCGTAGGTTTGCCATTTACTGACGAGAGGTAGCGCGGTAGAGAAAAATGTTTCTATGAAAAGATGTTGTTAGCCCCAGTCCAGGCTTGAACCGGCTCGCAGTCCAACGCACTAACCACTGAGCTACCGCGGCTAATTAGCACTTATAATTGTAGCCGCGGTAGCTCAGTGGTTAGTGCGTTGGACTGCGAGCCGAAAGGTCCCCGGTTCAAGCCTGGACTGGGGCTAACAACATCTTTTCATAGAAACATTTTTCTATACCGCGCTACCTCTCGTCAGTAAATGGCAAACCTACGAGAGTAAAACCATTGCCTATGAAAAAGCTCCCACCGGCCGTTCGGATTCGGCAATAAACTGTAGGTCCCACCACTTTGAGTACAATTATAACACGCACAGCTCAAAATGGTGAGAGAGCTCGGCCGAAGTTCTATACAGAACTGTAGCGCCAAACTATTATTATTATTATAATTGTAATAATTTATATACTCACCTCATATCGTTATATACATTATTATAATACTCAACACACCATTAACTCAACACACCAAATATTGCTTTGAATTTAACAAACAGAATTTAAACTATTTATAATTATTGCATATATATTTAGTATCATATTCACCTCTAACAATTCTCATATAATAAATTAACGACATCATAACCGGTGGTCAGTTTTATTAGCCAGTAAACACAATGCGAAAGTTACTTCGTAACATATTTATACTAATTCCATTATAAATTTGCTACTTTGGAAATTCACAACTATATAAATTCAGCATTTAATAAATTATTGACATCTTTAACTCACCACACTAAAAAAAAACACATCCTAAACTCGTCACACTAAAATATGTCGCATTAAGATGTGAGGTTAAGACCTCACTATACAAAAAAATAACCACATCTTAAATCTACTACATTTTAAACTCACCACATTCAACCTCGCCTTTGATTCACCTCTTACAAATTCACCACTTTATTTACTAACCTCACTAAAAAGTAACAACACACACAGCTTAAATGGTGACAGAGTTCGACCTATATTCTTCAGAGCTGTAGCGCCAAAATATAGTTCTTATACATTTCAAATAGAAACCACAAAACTTAAATTTATTCCCTCTATAAACTCACCACATCATAAACTCTCCACACATACATTCAGCACATCTTAAATTATATACACTGAAATTTGTCCATATTAAATTCATCACGTTGTAACTCACATCTTTAAAAAACATTCCTTTATTTTAATTCACTATATTTTTAACTCCCCCAGACATAATTTTTGAGTGAGTTGAGGCAGTTTAGCAACATTATTTCGACATATTTTAAACAGACAAAGACGGAGTTTGTTTTCCGCAGTCTGTTATCTGTTTTCTGCCCGTACCGTCAATAAAATTCCACAAAATTTGACAATCTGCTATACAATCCCGAAAAATATACCAATTATCTGTGTGTTTGATGGAAATATGCCAGAAATATTTCTGGAAAATATCAGAAATTTTGTCTCGAGTCACTACAATAAAACTTACGATATTAAAACTTCATCACTATATGAACTTACCACACTAAACATTATAAACTCAACAAAGTACATCTCACTACATTACCAACAAAAAAAGGTACACCCAGAAAAAAATACCCTCAAATCCCATTAAAATTGGTCAATAGGACAATTATTTATTTAATAGTATACAAAAAATAAATCTTTTCATATAAACTCAATGGAAATGTCATGGTATTTTATAGTATTTAATGGTATTTTCCGATTAAAATAATATATTATCCAATTGACTATTTTAAGTAGTAAAAAACTATTATTTATATAGTATTTTTTTCTGGGTGTATTTAAGAAATATATTTTGAAAGATTTTAAACAGACAAAGGCGGAGTTTGTATCAAAAGTTATCTGGTTTCTTCGCTTTTCTCGGGAGTCTGCCTTTAAAATTTCCGAATATTGGCAAATCTGCCATATGCTTCTTACAAACTTCCATTTATCAGTGTGTTCATCAGAAATATGCTGGAGATATTTTGAACCTTCTCGTGACAAAATTTTGACAGATTCAAGACAGTTTAGATATATATTTTTTTGAAAAATTTTCAGCAGACAAAGGGGCAGTTTGTATCAAAATCAGTCTGTTTTCTGCCCATTCCCAAAATATTCCGGGAATGTCAGGAAATTAAAATTCCATGAAATTTGAAATAATCCCCCGAGACAAAATTTCTGTCACTTTCAAAGAATATTTCGGACATATTTCCGGGTAAAACACAGAAATAATTAGAAGTTTGTGAGATGCATATGGCAGATTATCAAATTTGATGTAATTTTAAAGGTGTATTCCCGACATATTTTGGAAACAGGCAGAAAACAGGCAGGTTTTGATACAAGCTTCGTTTATGTCAGTTTGAAATATGCAGAAAAAACAGTTTGTAAACTGCTTTGACCCTGACAAAAATTGTGTCTGGTTCTGCTTTCCATAAACTTCCATTTATATTCATAAAAAATGCCAAACATTTTGTCTCAGTAACCTAGTTAATATTTTGAAAGACTCAGGCAATTTGAACACATTTTTTCTAAAAGAATTTAAGCTGACAGAGGTGGAGTTTTTATCAAAAGCTGTTCCTTTCACAATATGCGGAGAATTTAATAACTAGCTGGCCTCGTGCCAAGATTTTATGAATGCAAGGATGTGGAGTGATTTTATTAATATAAAGAACATTTTTATTATTTATATCTTCCCCGTAAAATTATTCCCCGTAGAACGCTTTTCCGTAGAATTCTTCCCGGTAGAATTCTTTCCCGTAGAATTCTTCCCCGTAGAGTTTTTCCCAGTTGAAGTTTTAGTGTGGTGAATTTTAGTGTGGTGAGTTTTGATGTGGTGAGTTTTGATGTGGTGAGTTTTAGTGTGGTGAGTTTTGGTGTGGTGATTTTTGGTGTGGTGAGTTTTGGTGCGGTGAGTTTTGTAGTGGTGATTTTTGTTTTATTAAATTCGGTTCAGCCTATTCGGAACATACAGACATACATACACAGAAAAAAATAATCGACGTAAATACAGCAATCAAAATTAATTGTACACCATGACATTTTTGCCATGTTCATGTATTGAGCTAACACATGCGCTAAAAATGTTATTTGCTTCGAAAAATATACCAATAAATGATTTTGCTTAAGTAGCAAATGATTTAATTGGTATGGTCGACGTTTTAAAAGCACTTTTGTATTTTCACAGTATTCTTATAATTCTTTTTTAGTTTATTAAAAAATAATAATATAAATTCTTGTGAAAGTATATAACAAATATAATTTTCTGATGATGAAGCATAATTAAATATGCAACTATTGCCATCATCATCATTTTCAACGACACTAATAGAGTATGATCAAACTCTATAAGCGTTTCTTTTGACATGAACCAAATGTGAACTGATATGCGCACCAACCGCCAATTATAAATTCTAATTCTAAGAGAATTCCACCAATTTCACCTATTCCACTATATTCACCAGCGCAGTAAGCGAGTACACGAACACACACCACGCACTGTTATAGCGACCACGCACTGCTACAGCTACCACTCACTGCTATAGCGACCATGCACTGCTATAGCGACCATGCATTTGCTATAACATCAACGCAGTATGCGAATACACATAGCTGTTGCCAGAAAATGCGATTGCTAATATGAAGAATGTGTACGCTGATACAATTAATAATTTAGTCGGCGCAGTTTTAGCAATAATTTGATTGTGTTGATGTACCTTTTTGGCTATATTTACGATTTTTTTTGTCTGTGTACATTCACAAATATATAGTAGATGTTGTTCCAAATTGGTTTCATATATTAACATGTACCACAAAAAATTGCATCATTTTCAATTTTTAAATTAAAATGATAATTTCCTTTTTTCTCATTTCACAAAATAAAACAATTATATAAAAATAATTAGAAATGTTTTTTCAATAACAATTGCGAGTTTACAAATTTGTTCAATGTTTAATTTCGCTTTTTTGTAACTCGAAAAAATATAAATGTAGAAAATTCAACGTTTAATATTTTATAAATGTGGAAAAAAGTGATTTCATGTTTTTCATTTTTTATTCAGTTAAGTTCCATTATAAACTCTATTGTTATTACTCGCTATTTGAATATTGTATATGACACAAAATTCAGTATAAATTAACGAACTGTGTTATTTTTTATATTCGTTATTTTCAGTATTACATAGTGCTTTGTAATTTTTATTTTTATTTAGTACAAAGTTTTAAACAAAAACTTTACAAACAAAACAATTAAAAATTCATAACAATTAAAACAATGTTTCGTGGGCGCAATAAAGTTAAAGTTTGCAAATATGTTTTAATTAATTAAATATGACAGCAAATACTTTTTGTAAAGTTTTCTATGATTCAAAGTATAATTTTTCAACAATATATTTCAATATATTTCAATGTAAGTAAAATGTCAAAAAGAAAATAAAAACTAACTAAGTATACAGTTTTTATATATCTTTACCCGAAATCTCCTGATTTTTTTACGAATTTTGAGATGGAATTTCTTTGTCTTACTAATTAGACCGTAAGGTTCTCGAATATGTCATTTATAATTTTATTGGCTGTAACGCCAGGATGTGGTGGCAGAACGAGGTGTTTAAATGCGGTAAAAATCGAAAAAAAAATTAAAATTTTGAAAAACTATGAAAAATTAAAAATAATAGATTGAAATCTATCATATGCACTACAATTTTAATGTGTTTTTGTTCACTCATCACAACTGTAACCATATGGTCACACGAGAACAATTCGGGTTAATAACTATATTTTTGCCAAATTTAATGAAATCAGAGGATATAACAGATTTATCGGAACACTCAAAAAAAAAAAAAAGATTTACTAAGCTATTTTAAATCTATAAATAATATAATATCAAATATCAATAAAATGCTGACTAACTCCAAAAATCGGAATTCTATCCTATTGCTTTATTTTTTCATCTTTCAACAATTAAAGCAAAACTTTGACACGTCGATAAAAAACCCAAAAAATTCAAGAATATAACTTCTGACCATAACAAAAAAAAAAAACAAATTAAAAAATAAAGCTCACAGCATAAAAATACAAAACCATAGCTATACTCTATATTTCTAATGTTTGTGCCATAGAGTAACCAGTCAAGAATATCTGCAGCCACTAATGATGCTCCATGCAATTTATGACCATTATTAGGAGATTAAAAATGCAAAAAGATATAAATGCATAAAGGGTAAAATGTTGAAAACAAAATGCAAAAAGTGAAAAAATGTGAAAAAAACGAGAAAAAAAGAATCAAAATTGAAACAAAAAGAGGAAAAGAAAATATAAAAAAAATACTCTCTAACAAAACCTAATGTTAGAAAGAGATGTTTACTCTAGCTAAAGAGAAGCTTTACCATAAATGTAATAGAAAATGTTTTGAATATTTATTATAAAGCATGGCAACCCTTTTAACTACAATAAATGCATTTTCATTTAGAAGACAAAATGACCAGCACTTTGTAGCTGTGTGTGTGTGTTAGAGCAAAATGGTATGACACAAACTGAGATAGACATAGTGTATAATATCGGACTTATGTCGTAGTTAAAACTAAAACTATTTGGTTGCCAACTTTTGTGTAAAAAATAAAACTAAATAACAACATTATATATTTGGAATATTTGTAAATACAATGAATGCTTTAAAAAAAAATTTTTTTTTTTTGAGATGTAATATAATATAATAATAGTTTGGCGCTACAGTCCTGTTTAGAACTTCGGCCGAGCTCTCTCACCATTTTGAGCTGTGCGTGTTAATTTTGTACTCAAATTGGTGGGACCTACAGTTTATTGCCGAATCCGAACGGCGGGTGAGAGCTTTTCATAGGCAATGTTTTACTCTCGTAGGTTTGCCATTTACTGCCGAGAGGTAGCGCGGTATAGAAAAATGTTTCTATGAAAAGATGTTGTTAGCCCCAGTCCAGGCTTGAACCGAGGACCTTTCGGCTCGCAGTCCAACGCACTAACCACTGAGCTACCGCGGCTAGATGTATCTAAGTTTTAAATTAACTACAGTGCAAAAAATATATTTTAAGCTTATATAAAGCTTTTATCTAAAAACGATTATAGTGCGACCTAGGATGATTTGGGTTAAAATCATCTTTTATTTATTTATTTATTTATTTATTTATTTATTTATTTATTTATTTATTTATTTATTTATTTATGTATTAATTAATATCTTAATAAAAGGTGTATAAAGTCTCACATAGACCAGACAAGGTCCATAGTTTTATCGCCAAAACTATCTTTTTATTTAGAGAAGATTGTTGTTCTATTCTCGTGAGTTTGATCCATCACATAAGTTTTATTTAGAATTTACCTAAAATTTTTCTTTAAGTTTTTCATAAAACTTTTTAAAGCTTTAAGAGATTTTCATTAAGGTTTTAAGGCTGTTAATAAATATATTATTTTCAGAAAGCTTTTAAAAGATTTTCACAAAGCTTTCAAATATTTTCATTAAGCTTTCAAAGCTTTTCATAAAGCTTTTATTAAGATTTTAATGCTTTCGTTAAGATTTCCATAAAGTTTTTTAAGCTTTTATAAAACTTTTAAAGGTTTTCATAAAGCTTTTTGAAGCTTTTAATACAGCATTTTAAAGCTTAAGATTTTAATGCTTTCGTTAATATTTTCATAAAGCTTTTTAAGCTTTCAAAAAACTTGTAAAGCTTTTCATAAAGCTTTTTAGAGCTTTTCAAAAATCTTTTTAAAGCTTTCGTAAACCTTTTCATGAAGGTTTTTAAAGCTTTTCGTAAAGTTTTTTAAGCTTATCATAAAGCATTTTAAAGCTTTTCATAAAGCTTTTTAAAGCTTTTCATAAAGCTTTTCATAAAGCTTTTTAAAGCTTTTCATAAAGCTTTTTAAAGCTTTTCATAAAGCTTTTTAAAGCTTTTCATTAAGCTTTTTAAAGCTTTTCATAAAGCTTTTTAAAGCTTTTCATAAAGCTTTTTAAAGCTTTTCATAAAGCTTTTTAAGTTTCTTAACGCTTTTCATTAAGTTTTTTAAAGATTTTTTAAGTTTTTTTTTTAAAAAGCTTTTTAAATTTTTTTCTAAAACTTCAAAATATTTTTAGATTTTTCATAAAGCTAAAAGAAATAAATAATTTTAAATCTTTTTATAAAATTTTTCATAATGTTTATTTAAAGCTTTTCATGTTTTTTTTTAATGTTTTTTTATAAAGTTTGTAAATTATTTTTATAAAACTTATTAAAAAAAAGCTCTTTTATAATGGTATTTATTTTTTATAGAGCATTCAAAATTTTAAAATCTTTGACTTAAGGCTTAAAGTTTTTTTATAATTTTCATTTAATATGTATTAAAAATTAGTTGGCAACATCGAGTGCCAACCAACGCCTCTGTGCATTTTTGTTTGTATTAGCTCAACGCAATAAGGAAATGCAAGCAAAAATACAAAAAGTAAAATTACAAAAACACAGCTAAACTAACAAAAAAAATATATCCCTAAAGCAGTTTCTGGGATTTTTCCAAGTTAAAGCAACCACAGCGCATAAAAGAATTCTCTGAACAAAAAAAAATGTTTATGAAATACAGCTCAATGCAAATAGCCACTGAAACAAATACGCGTGGAATTGGTTCCCTCAAAAAAAAACCCATCTCACACAATACCCGATGCCTCTGGCGCTGACCACAAGAAAATGTGAATTATTTTAGTCTCACTGATAACTAAAAGAGTTGAATGCAGCATAGCACAGCAGCAGCAGTAGCAACCCGGAAGAATCTAAGGTCTTTCTTTGTTTATATATCTTTCTCTCTTTGCACCATCCACCTTCTCATTCTCCCTCGGGGTATCTATCTTTCATTCTTTCGAACACTTTGTGAGTCGAATAATTGCTTGCAGGTATCCTTACGTATTAAAGTGCAGACACACATTAAGTGGTTTCTCATTTTCTTTACAGTGACCTTCAGTTGGTCATGGTTTTTATCACCTGCGCCATTTTGTACACTTTGTCTTTATCTGGCTTTTAGTTGTTTGCAGAAATGAAAAGAAGGAAAGAAAAAATGTTCCCATTAAATTATTCTATGCGACTACAACACAAAGCTTTATTGCATTTTTCCGCATATTTCTCACATATTCTGGCAGATCCTTTACACATGAATTGAATTTTTTTCTAGAAAAATACGGTGGATTCATTTGTAAAAGATTGTAACGTTGGAAAAATGTGTGAAAATATATATTGGAGGAGTCTAACAAATTGTTGGAGTTTTATGATTTTTAAATGTTTCTATGAAATATTAAAGTAGCAATTAATAAAAAGCTTTTAAATCTTTCAAAAAGCTTAAAAAAAATTTCATAAAGCATTCAAAGCTTTTCATAAAGCTTTTAAAGGTTTTCATAAAGCTTTTAAAGCTTTTCATAAAGCTTTTGAAGCTTTTCATAAAGCTTTTAAAGGTTTTCATAAAGCTTTTAAAGCTTTTCATAAAGCTTTTAAAGCTTTTCATAAAGCTTTTCACAAAGCTTTTCATAAAGCTTTTCATAAAGCTTTCATTAATATTTTATAGCTTTCATTAAGCTTTTCACAAAAGTTTTAACGCTTTTGATATTTACGAATTAATATTGTGGAAAAATTTTGAAAATATATGTTTTAAAACTAACTTTTCAATGTGTCATTTAGTTTTCATTAAATATTTTGTGTGAAAATGCTAAAGCTTTTTTTTTAACTATTTCATTAACATAGCTTTAAATTAATATGAAATGTTAACAGAAATTTGGGTGAAAAAAACTTTGAATGTAAATTCAATACAAAGCTTTTTTTCTCCCATCAATATTTGTGGGAGTCTTTATTTACTTCAATTTTATAAGTTTTATAAATTGAACTAAAATACTTCAGAAAACTTTAAAAATTAGTTCAAAAGCAATACTTCCTGAATTTTGTATAATATAATTTTGCAGAGCTTTTTTCATTTTAAATTTTTGTGTTTGAAAATTAAAACTTTTTTATAGAGCTTTTTTAAAACTTCTTTATAAATTCAGTTTTAAGCTGTAAGACATTAGAATAAAAATTCACAAGATTTGTGAAAAGTTTTATTTTTTTTTATTGCACTGCAAACCCTGTTAATAATTTAAATATATTAGAGAGAATTTTTTTTTTGTGAAACCTTTATAAGTCAAATTTATGTAAAGCTTTAATTTATTGTTCAGTTTTTTATATTAAACATTCATAATTTTACTCAGTTTTAAACTTTTAATCCCAAACATGTTACAAACATAATATAATTAAAAAATCTATATTTCCAGAATGTTGTATAATCTAGAACAATATAACTTTAGAATGCTTTTCATAACATATGAAATCATATGAAATTTTTTTATTTGTTGAGTTAGATTATTCATAAAAAAAGCTTTAAAGCTAAACATTTAAAAGCTTTGTTAAGCTTTGATAATCCTATGTATTATTTTTCTATGTAATCAAGAACAAAACAATGTTGTAAAGCATTCATATGAAGAGGTAAAGCTTTTAATTGGTTGCACTATATTTCCTGAATTTCATATAATCTAGGACACAATGATTTCCTGAAGCTTTTCATATCAATTTTTTGTCTAAAAATTTAAGCCTTTTTTATAAAGCTTTGTAAAACTTTTTTTTATATAAAAAGCTCTTTACTCTTTAAATCTTTTTACAAAAAGCTAGGTAACCATTCGAATCGAATTTTTGTGTACGAAAAAATGAAGGCTTTTTACAAAACTTTGTAGAGCTTTTTTATATAAAAATCTTGAAATCATTCGAATCGAATTTTTACGTATGAAGAAGTTAAAGCTTTTGTTGCACAGTTTTACTTCAAAACACAGAATTTTCATAAAAAACAGTATAAGTTTAACATTAAATATTAAGGGTAATTAGTTTCAACTTTTTATATACAGTATTAAGTATGTAATAGCCATTTCAGTGCTTTTTTGTAAACACGTAACTTACACAGATAACATCTTAGTATCTTTAAATATTCTTAAATTAGAAAATGTTAAGAGTCATCAGAATGTAAAAGCAAAAGCTCTATGAAAAGTTGTATTTTTATAAAGCTTTTTAAAAAAACTGTTAAATGTTGTAAATCTTAACATTTTATATGAAAATAGCAAAGCTTTTAATTTATTAGAGATTTTAGTAAAACATTTTTACATGCTAAATATCAAAATTATGCATTTTTCATAATTTAAAATAAAAATTAATAATTTTCATTTTATAATAATTTCATATTAGTAGTTGTCATGGATTCTATAAGATTTTTTGTATTGTTTATTAAAAAAAAAAAACTAAATATTTAATCATTTGAATGCTTTTATTATTTTTTTTATCTTAAAATCAAAACTTCACCACATAACAGCAACCAGTTATGGTTCTATCATATTTGTGGCGCTGAGAGTATAAATTATAAAAACATTGTTAGATCTGCCAAGAAATTGGTAGGATGGATCAACATTTTGTATTTATTTTTTTAATATTTAAAATACGCTGTCATTTGTAGCTTTGGGTGTTTTCTACCTTTGCGGAATGTCGATGAAATTCACAGACGTTGCGGACAGACGGACGGATGCAAAGCCAACCATGCTGTGGTTTGGTTTCTCATACTATTCTATTTTATTTTATTTATTATTGTTGGTGCTCAGTAATATTTCTACATTATTGCTGCAATATGTTGTTGCTTGTTTGGTTGTTGCTACTGTTGTTGGTGTCTGTTGCATGTAGCAGCGACTTTACATTGTTGCCTGCGGCATTCGTCAGGGTCCTGGTTATGTTGTCGTCGTCATTGCAGCAGCCATATTGTTGAAGCCTTGCTGAATTTGTTTAAATTTTCTCATGTCCTTGTTGTTGCTATTTTTGTTGTTTTAGTCCTTGTCATTTGTAGATTGTTTGTGGAAGGGTGTGCGAGGGGGTGGGGGGTTTGCTTACGTTGTGGCAACTTTCATAAAGTCAAAACGTTTAGCGCAAATAGATTTTTGCTGCAAATTGCATTGCTTGCCATGCTGTGTGACTAGCGAGGGAAATTGTCAATAAGGTGACCAGATGTCACTAATGCTGAATGAAATTGCGACAATAAATTGCTGTGAACCAAGAAGAAATGGTGACTAAAACTGAAGCAAGAATGAATAAAAACTTATATAAAAATATAACAAATATGTTTAAATCAATCACTTTTTGGTGAGTTGGTGTTGAAGTCATTAAAAAATAAAAAAAAAATAATTTAAATATAAAACTGTTATAATGTAACATGTTTGTTATAAAAATGACTACGTTTTACAGAAAATTCAATTTAAATGATTAAGTTTTTGATTTAAAAACAAATATGTTTAAATCAAATACTTTTATTTCAAATTTTACTACGTTTTAATATAAGATTCAATGTGGTGAGTTGGTGTTGAAGCGATTGAAAAATAAAAACTATTTAAATTAAATAATAAACTGTTACAATGTAACACGTTTGTAATAAAAATTACTACGTTTTATAGTAAATTGCACTAAATGAATAAGTTTTTAATTCAAAAACTAATATATTTAACTCAAATACTTTTATAGTACATTTTACTACGTTCTAATGTAAGCTGTATATGTAAATAAACTCGGGAATAAAAACTATAATTTTTATAGAAAACAAAATGCAGCACGTCGTTGTTGTCGTCGTTGTGCAAACAACGCCTTTAGCTAAGGATGCTGCAATTTCTTGAAGGATAACAAGCGAAGGATCTCGACGATTGCAATTTCTTCTTATTGTTGCTGGCTGCCTGGCAGGTGTAATGCCGTGAAAGCGGGCCGTTTGGCCGGCAGGCGGCAGACGGCAACGCTTTGAGTGAGTTGCGTGCAAATGATGTATATGAGATTGAGCAGGAGTGATGGCAGGACGAAAAAGAGCAGCCAACCAGATTGAAGTAGAGAAAGACGAAGTACGTGTCCAAAATAGTGCGATTTAGGAGTAGCTACCAACTGAGGAATGTGCTCGGTTGCGCGCCGAAGGATATATTGAAATTGCTGCCGCAGGATGTGATATGCGGAGCAAGGCAATGTAGTGGGAAAACAGTTGAATTTTAAGGAGGTGCTGCGTCAAGAGCAAATTCGAAGGCATGCAATCTGGGTAAAATCTACACAAAACTATTTTATTAAATAAAAAAAAAATTATTGAAAAATATTAAATATAATAACAAAATAATAGGAAATGATATAAAATTAAAAGAAATAAAAAAGCTATATGTAAAATTAAGAAAATTAATAGAAATTAAAAGAAATTAAAATAAATTAAAATAAATTGAAAGAAAAATAAAAAAATTAAAAGCAATTAAAAGGAAATAAAAGCACTTAAAGGAAATCAAAAGAAATTAAAAGAGAAAAAGGAGAAAAATAAAATCAAAAAAAAAAAGATAGAAAGAAATCAAAAACCATACTAAAAAAATAAATAAAAGTAAAGCAAAGAAAATATAATAGAAAATAAAAGAAAAGATAAGAAAAGAAAAGAAAAGAAAAGAAAAGAAAAGAAAAGAAAAGAAAAGAAAAGAAAAGAACTTAAAGGAAATCAAAAGAAATTAAAAGAGAAAAAGGAGAAAAATAAAATCAAAAAAAAAAAAGATAGAAAGAAATCAAAAACCATACTAAAAAAATAAATAAAAGTAAAGCAAAGAAAATATAATAGAAAATAAAAGAAAAGATAAGAAAAGAAAAGAAAAGAAAAGAAAAGAAAAGAAAAGAAAAGAAAGAAAAATAATGAAATAAAAAGAAAAAACTAAAATAAATAATAGTGAAGAGAAGTATAAAAATAAAAGAAAATAAAAGAAAATAAAAGAAAATAAAAGAAAATAAAAGAAAAGAAAAGAAAAAAAAAGAAAAAAAAAAAAAGAAAAGAAAAGAAAGGAAAGTAAAGAAAAAAAAAAGAAAAGAAAAGAATGAAAAATAATGTAATAAAAAGAAGAAATGTAAAATAAATAAAAGAGAAGTAATAAAAGAGAAGTAAAGAAAAAAAAATAAAAACGAAAAGAAAAAAAAATAAAGAACAGAACATAAAAAAACCCATAAAGAAAATTAAAGAATATCACAAAAAACAAATAATATCACAGCAAAAAGAAAAAAAGAAATACAAAGAAAAGAAATACAATAAAAAGTAAGTAAAATATAATAAAAAAATGATTATTAATTTGAAATTAAAAAATGATTGATTCTATATGTCGTAATAAAGAAATCTCTATTGATTCAGTGAATTTGTATTGTTTTTTTTTTTATTATTTTTTGTATTATAAAAGAAAACAACTGCAAAAAAAAAACTATTTCCAATGCCAAACAATTCACACACTCGTCTGATTGCAACATTGCAAAAACATATTGTTTCTTATTTTCACTACAGCATTTTAGCATTTATCAGCAGCAGCAACTCGTTGCAAAAGTTGCTAAGGTTGCAAAATGTTGCTGCAATTTCTGTTTGCAATTGTTGAAATCTAGCTGCCATTGATCAAATATTTTCCCATAGAAATCAAATCAAATGGAATGAAAATAACATAAAATAACTTAAACTAAAACAAAATAAAACAAATTACACAAATGTTTTGTTGAACTTGCAGGTTACTAGAATTTTTGATACATATGATTTACAAGAATTCTCTACCTTTTTTTTCTAAAGTTTATATACTATATTAAAACATTAATGTAATAGAATAATAAAGAAATATAATAATACAAAAAAAAAATAGTTAAAACTTAAGAAGAAAAAGAGAGTCTGGTAAGAATTGGTTTTCATTACCAGATAGAATAAGGATAGAACTACTCAAACAAAATTTTGAGTTTATAAAGCAGCATTCCCACTAACTGTGTCAAAAGTATGAACATTTTTAAAGTCGGAAACATTGAAGGCAAAAGGTTGTGGACATTTTTCGGAGCGAATAATCTAGAATTAAAATATATAAAATTAACTGCAACTATCTCAGAAAATTCATAAAAAGCATAGTATTGTCTAGTAAAGACCTTTAAAAAGCATAATTTTTTCTCATTGCTAGAACTAAAAAATAAATGCTAAAAGAAAGTCTCAATAAAGTCCTATTTTATCTAAATTAAACTCTTTTTTTTTTTAAAAACTCAAGAAATTTGATTCTAAAACTTTTAAAAATATGTTTATTATATATATATAAAATTCACTTATTTCATTAAAATTGAAATCCAACTAAACTTCAACTGTCAAAAGTATATCTCTAATTAACATGTTTTGCTTGCAGCAACTTTCAGCATCGTCCCATGGCTCATTTTATTTTGTTAGTCTCTGATTTGGCCTAAATCAACAAACGAAACTTCTGATTATTGGCTTCCCAAGAATAATAAATGCAAAACAACTCAGTTCTACTCGGTACTGTCTCCACAAATGCCGTCGTACTCTACGCATTTGCGAGAATGCCGAGAATGATAAATTAGAAAATGTTTTATTATTTTATCTACTTTATTTGTATATTTTTATTTGAACTCTTCTTTTGAACTATTTTTGGTTTATGCTAAATTCTGGCTGCCAGGCAACTCTCGATTATATAGTAGGTAGTGCTTCGAACGAACTTAGTAGGTAAATGTTAAATATTGCATTCATTTAAGCAGCAGAACATACAAATAAAATAGAGCAAATATTAATTCCTTAAAAAGACAAAATAGAACAAACTGAAAATTTTATTTAGTTCATCGGTTTTATATTATTTTTGTTGGAAAAATATTGAAGTGAGTTTTTTATGGTTCTAACTTAATTTGTACAAAATTAAATAATAAGTTTTAGCCTATGATTGTTATTATCATAAGAACCTTAAACTAGCAAACATTTTTAAGAACAACGTTTATAGTATCCCGATCATAACCCTGAAATAATTTCTACTAAAATCTTCGAAAATCCAAAAATTCTACATGGCCAATTAGAAAGATTGGATGAGATGTCTCGATGAAGAATTAACAGGGGAAAAATATATCGCGAAGAATTATCTCGAAGATAATTTATCTTAGGAAATGATATGGAATGATATGAAATGATCTGAAATGATCTGAAATGATCTGAAATGATATGAAATGATATGAAATGATATGGAATGACAAGAAATGATCGGAAATGATATGAAATGATATGAAATGATATGAAATGATATGAAATGATATGAAATGATATGAAATGATATGAAGTGATATGAAATGATATGAAATGATATGAAATGATATGAAATGATATGAAATAATATGAAATGATATGAAATGATATGAAATGATATGAAATGATATGAAATGATATGAAATGATATGAAATGATATGAAATGATATGAAATGATATGAAATGATATGAAATGATATGAAATGTTATGAAATGATATGATATAAAATGATATGAAATGATATGAAATGATATGAAATGAAATGATATGAAATGATACGAAATGAAATGATATGAAATGATATGAAATGATATGATATGATATGATATGATATGAAATGATATGAAATGATATGGAATGATATCAAATGACATGAAATGATATGAAATGATATGAAATGATATAAAATGATATGAAATGATATGAAATGATATGAAATGATATGAAATGATATGAAATGAAATGATATAAAATGATACGAAATGAAATGATATGAAATGATATGATATGAAATGGTATGAAATAATATGAAATGATATGAAATGATATGATATGAAATGATATGAAATGATATGGAATGATATGAAATGATATGAAATGATACGAAATGATCTGAAATGATATTAAATGATTTGAAATGACATGAAATGATATGAAATGATATGAAATGATATAAAATGATATGAAATGATATGAAATGATATGAAATGATATGAAATGATATGAAATGATATGAAATGATATGAAATGATATGAAATGAAATGATATGAAATGATACGAAATGAAATGATATGATATGAAATGATATGAAATGGTATGAAATAATATGAAATGATATGAAATGATATGATATGAAATGATATGAAATGATATGAAATGATATGGAATGACAAGAAATGATCGGAAATGATCGGAAATGATATGAAATGATATGAAATGATATGAAATGATATGAAATGATATGAAATGATATGAAATGATATGAAATGATATGAAATGATATGAAATGATATGAAATGATATGAAATGATATGAAATGATATGATATGAAATGATATGAAATGATATGAAATGATATGAAATGATTTGAAATGATATGAAATGATATGAAATGATATGAAATGATATGAAATGATATGAAATGATATGATATGATATGATATGATATGATATGATATGATATGAAATGATATGAAATGATATGAAATGATATGAAATGATATGAAATGATATGAAATGATATGAAATGATATGAAATGATATGAAATGGAATGATATGAAAATTAATGATATGAAATGATATTAATTGAGATGCAGTTAGTATTGACTTTCGAAACTTTAGCAGTATTTTCTTCTGTTTAGTATGTCTGGCTTCACCTGCCTCTGTCTTAATATGTCTTCCAAATATTTCGCATGTCTCTTATTGTCTCTTCAACTGTCTGCCAACCGCAATTCGGTTCATCTTTTTCTTTATTTTTCCTTTTTCACTCTTTCATCGCGCACTCGTTGACGATTTCGAAAACTTTTGGCTTTTGTTGCCGCAACTATTCGTCCACAAACACCTTCAAAACACAATCCACAACATCAACCGACGCCACCAGCAACTACATCAACTCCAACAGTAACATATTAGCGCTGTGTTCATCATGTTCGCTGTGTTCATCATGTAGCATGTTCATCATGTACAGTGTTCATCATGCATCGCTTACCTTAACAAGCTGTTTTCTGTGTGCAATTTTGGGCAACATGTTGTCAATGTTTATTTTTTTTTTTGTATTTACTGCGTGGTTTTGCAACCTTCTGTGTTTTTTTTTTTTGTTTTTCTTGTATCGTGTGTTTTGTTAACTTTGCAGAATTTTTTTTTTAATTTGATTTTTCATTTATTATTTTTACATTTTGTGTGCTAATCTAATAAAATAACAATTTAAAAATGTCTGCTAATATCAGGAGTTGAATTGTTATTGGATTTTTTTAGGAGAACTTATCTATGCAGGGTTTAAAGCAGTGAGTAGAAAACGAATCATATCAAAATTATTGGTATAATATCTTCTGAATTTAATATGAATTAATTGTGAATATAGTAGGTTTGTTTATTATTGTATCTCATAGTTCAAGATATCAAAATTCAAGAGCAAACGCAATTAGAAAGACAAAATCAAATAAACTTCACAACCCGAAATCAAAAGAATAACATTTCAGATCTAAAACTTGTAAGAATTGCTATCAGATATATAAAAAATTCAGGATTCTGGTTTAAATTATTTTTTTCTAAATCAGTTTATAATTTTTAAATTATTTTAAAGTTATCGAACTCGAATTTCGGCAAAACTCCAATTATAATTTGGCTCAAATTTTTTTCAAAATTAGTTATATTATTACTATCGTCTAATATAATATTTTAATGGTTTAAGAGTTGATAGTAGATCAAAATTTAGAGAATTTCAATTGATTAAGTACACTTCATTATGTAGCATGGATATTTGCCAAAAAAAAAAAATTACCTGCGGAACCAAAATATTCCTCTTTCCAAATTTTTCGAAGTTGGCTCTCTTTTTGAATACTTTTTCTGACAACAACTTATTGTACAAACCGTCTATATATTTTCTAACTTTCCATAATATCCAAAAATGTATAGATAATGTTTTTGGGCTAGAGACATGCTATCTTTTCCTTTAAATTGCCTGCTACAAATATGATTTTCAAAATTTTTTAAACATAAAATTCTATTTAACTTTGTCTTCCATTAAATATTTCAATAATTTACACAAGACATCAGAATAAATGCATTTGAATCCCAATTCAAGACATTCATTTTATTTCAAGGCATGTACTGTCGCCAACTCTATGCTTCAAAATTAAAAGACTATGTTGCTGACAACAACAGAGTAGAAGTAGTGTCAAAACAAAATACAAACAAGACGTAGTTATAGTGAAGACTCTAATGATGTGCAATAGGGCGATTGCAGTTGAAGTTAAAAAACCACTTTAAATCCATATTTTTATTTTTTTACCATCTATATAAAGTTTTATTGGATGGTAAAAGACTCAAAAAATTAGAGATTGTATCTATTAAGGTCCTCCTAAAGTTTCATCAATGTTGAATAAAATCTTATGTACGCGCATCGTCCTTGAAGTTGAAAAAGTACAAAAAAATCGATATTTTCTTTGGTTAAACCGTTTTAAAATTGGCATGGGTGGTTATTTTGATATATATTTTTAGGTGTGCTGAATTTAAATGTGTTAACGGTCAATTTCTATCGGGTATAGTTTTAGAAAAAAAAAATCCTGTTTTTTATTATATAAATTATTAAAAAAAAATGATTTTGGATATATTGCTTTTCGACCAATGCATTGTTATTGTCGTATACAATTTTTTTTTTAAATTTTTTGTTGAAAAAAAATGTTTGTTGTATTCTTTATAAGCACACACATAAATACAGACAAAAACATTACTGCCGTCGGCAGATTAGCTGTTGTTTTCAACATTCGTCTTCCCAATCATAACTCGTTGCGCTCACTCACTGCACTCACTGTACTTGTTGCATTTTTAGCGACAGTAGTGTCAGTTGGTTTTGTTTTTCAAGACATTGAATGTCTAGATAAAAATGTCTTGACACTACATGCCATCAATGAAACAAACAATGCAGTGAAGTGTAGTCACTGGAGAGACTTAACTATTATACTGTCGACTGTCATTGTAAAATGCACTAAATACTGTAGAGTGCAATCGTAAATATTTTGCAGAGAGAACTTAAACTATATTTGTGCAGATGTCTAATTTACACTATGTAGATTTGAAATTATTCAAATATTTAAAGGTCATTCGACGCATTTTAGAAATTAGTTTTTAATTTTTACTAAATTTTACGATTTTAAACTAGAATTTTCAAAATATAATTTTGACCGTTCCGAATTTGGTTTACCATATCGCATCAAAGCATCGAAATTATATTGTCGTATATCATTAAAAAAATTTATAACATTAAAATTCAGTAGAACGATAAATTATTTCCCATTAAAAAAACACAAATGAATCAAAATATAGCAACACACGGTGAGGTACCTACCAAAATAAATTATTTTTCATTAAATTTAAAATGTAAAAAAAAATCCTCAATGGCAAAGTTATTAAGATAAAGGGTTTTCCAATAAGAGCGCTACAAAAGTTTTTTTTCAAGGGTTTTTCAACAGGGACGCTACAAAAGTAGAGCGACAGGGACAGCAAACGACGCCATATTTCTTGCCGCTCATTTCTCTTCAGTAAGGTTTGCCATTTCATGATGGAAAGATATACGAGCCAACAACGAGTCGAAATTATTAAAATTTACTACCGAAATTCGAATTCGTATATCTTTCCATCATGAAATGGTAAATCTTACTGAAGAGAAATGAGCGTCAAAAGAGCGGCAAGAAATATGGCATCGTTTGCTGTCCCTGTCGCTCTACTTTTGTAGCGTCCCTGTTGAAAAACCCTTTACATAAAAGAAATTTTAAACATTATTTAAAAGTTGTGTAAAAGGTTAGAGTTAAACACTTTTTTTCAGTTTAATCAAGTTTATTTTGTCTTTACCTTCATTATATCAAAGATAATGACAATTACCATTTCTGGAAAATTTCGCATAAAATGTTAAAATTAAATCAGTGTTGACAAGAACTTCAGCAAGTCATCTCACACTCATTTGCAGCTAGACAAAAACACACTTTGTCAATAAATTAAAAGGTAACCAACGCAAAATGCTTATATTGTAATTAAACTAATTGAGCATCCTGCTTTATTGTACCAAAAACCACTCAAAATACCACCCATTGATGCATACTTTCGAACTTTGAAACTTTGTTAGGTGCACAATAGACACTTTTTAACTAATTACAATTGCAAAGGTACTTTTTGCGACAAAAAAAAGAAGATTCTATTAAAAAGGGTATATTATAAAAATGTCTTAAATATTATAAAAAGTAGTACAAAAACAAATACCTTATCCATTCAAATTATGCTTCAAAAATAACTTTTTAAAAATTACATTTAAAATATCATTTTTAAAATGAAAATTATAGAACCTTCTCAAAAAATGCGCTAATATAAAAAAAACACTCTAATATTAAAAAATACCGCTGTTTCTCACTACTAAAAATGCTTTAAAACTTAATCAAAAAGGCTGCCAACACAAAGATTTCTTTTTAATCACTTTTTTTAATCTCTACGTCAACACCTAAGCTTTTAAATTGTGTTTCTTTGTAACTTTTGCACTCGACACAAAGTTCAACCCGCCGGTTTTTTCTTTCACTTTTTTTTTATTGTGTTTTTGAAACCCATTTCATTTTCGCCTATGACCCTTGGCATAATAGCTACCTAAGCAATTTATTCATTACGTTTTAAAAAATAAATGTAAAAAGATTTTCCGCATGTCACTCTACAACTTTCGTTTACTTTGACTCAATTTAGACCAAATTAAGTTACTTATTCAGACGCCTTTTTACAGTGACTGCAGCAGCCTGTAATTCGTATTTCGTTGTGACGGTCGAGCGTAGTCCGTGCAACGTTTCATGTATCGTTCGCTTTTTGCAAATTTAATTTTTCCTCTTATTTGGCTGTCTGTCGAGTTGTTTAAAATTAAATTTTCCTCTGGGAGTAGTTAAAAATTTCCATAACATTTGCAGCGTCGCCGGAAATGAAGAGCCGAAGAGAAACGGAAATGGCAAAGTGGCAGCGACAGTGATAGAATAAAAAAAAATAGCGGAAGAAAGAAGTGGCAAAAATAAAGTATAGGACAAAAAAAAAGCAGCAAACACGCATAGATATCCTAAACACTTTGCGTTTTTTTCGACCGACTTTCTATGAATTTTTTCGACTTTTTTACGTCTTCCACAACATGCGGGACTCATTAACACTGAGTGCAAAAATTACTCGCCTACGTAAAAAATCAAAAAAAAATAACCTCAAAATGTAAAAAAAAACTTTCGTGAAGAAGTACTGTACACAAAAAAAAGAATACCTCAAACGGAAGTAGTAAAGAAAACTTAAATTACGCTAAAAAGGAAATGGCACTAAAAGAGCACTAAAGAAAAGAATTCGAATAATGCATAGCATTCAGAGAAAAAAAAGTAGAAAAAAAGAAGACATGCAGGATGTGGTAAATGCGGCTTTGTATGGCTTCAAAACCATTTGGAGAATTTACGTCTAATTGAATGTGGTACTTGGAAAGTGCCAAATGAAAATGAAAATAAAGTCGTTCGATATATAAACTTAATATAGGCAGCAACTACAATAACTCGTCAATTGCAGTAGAAAGATGAAAAAAATTGCAAAGGAATTACTTCCTGCGGTTCAGGAAATTAAAATGACAAAAAGCACGAATTGTTGGAAAATGCAAAGAGAAGGGAAGTAATGCAAAAAGTTGATGAAGAACTCATCACAATTGTAGAGTTTATGCAAAATAAGAGATAAATCATATTTAAAATGTCGTACCATAAGTACTAAAAACATATTTGGTTTCTTAAAACATCGAGTTTTAAATCTCTTTTATAAAAAAAAAATCAAAACCAAAATTTCTACGTTTTTTCTTGACTATTTAGAGCAGATTTTTGGAAAATACAAATTGATGTTTCTTGAAAGGGATTAGACACCATCCCATAATACAATTTTGGCAGGTTGAAAGCAGTTTGGAAATATTTTTTCGAGTTATTTCAAATAGACAAAAGGCGTAGTTTGTACCAAAAGCTGTCTGTTTTCTGCACGTTTCCAATATATATTTGGGAAATATTCTCGAGACGAAATTTCTGACATTTTTCAGAAATATTTCATGCACATTTCTTGCAAAAACTCAGATAAATGGCATATTTTGAAAAGTGTATAGCAGGTTGTAAATTTTTTGGAATTTGAATAATAGATTTACGTCACATTTTTGCGAAGCGCAGAAAACAGACACCTTGTGATACGAACTCTGTTTTTTTATAATTTAAAATATGTCGAAAAAATGTTTCTAAACTTCCTTTAACATTCCATAAAATTTATTAATCTACCATACGCTTCCTAGAATCTTCATAAAACATGATACAAACTTCACCTTTGTTGGATAATTAGATATTTGCAGATAAGAGCTCTGGCATATTTTACTATTTTCACAACAAAAAAAAAATTATTACCATTTAACATTTTTTATAAAAATAATATAAAGCTTTTATTCTATAACTTAAACTACAATAAATTCAATAAATTTATACTATAAATTTAATAGTATTTATACTATAAATTAAATAGTATTTATACTATAAATTCAATAGTATTTATACTATAAATTCAATAGTATTTGTACTACTAATTTAATAGTATTTATACTATAAGTGTAATAGTATTTATACTATAAATTCAATAGTATTTATACCATAAATTCAATATTATTTATACTATAAATTCAATAGTATTTATACTATAAATTCAATAGTTTTTATAATATAAATGCAATAGTATTTATACTATGAATTCAATAGTTTTTATAATATAAATGCAATGTTATTTTCTCTGATTCATTAATTCAATGCAATCATAATTTAAATCTAAATTCAAAAATTGTTTATTAAAAATTCTATTTATTCCTAGAAATTCAAAATTTCACTAAAATTCAATTTTTCATTAAAAATAATATTTTAATTGAAAATTATAATTTTCGTTGCAAATTCAATTTTTCACTAAAAATTCAATTTTAAACCAAAAAATCATATTTTCACTAAAAATTAAATTTTACAGTAAAAATTAAATTTTTCAGTAGAAATTCAATTTTTCAGCAAAAATTAAATGTTTTAGTAAAAAAAAATCAATTTTTCAGTAAACATTCAATTTTCCAGTAGAAATTCAATTTTTCAGTAAAAAATCAATTTTTCAGTAAATATTCAATTATTCACTAAAAATGCAATTTTTCACTAAAAATGCACTTTTACACTAAAATTTTAATTTTCTTCTAAAAATTCATTTTATTCAATTTTCAGTACTATAAGTGGCTCCCTAGTTAAGTGCAAAATAATGAAGTTGACTGCGTTGCAATGCGAAAACAACGAGTGTAATAAACGAAACGAAACAAAAAAAAAAAACCAACGTCAGGCAGAAATAAAGCGAAGCACTTGCAGAAATGAAAAAACCCTAATGAAAAATACACAAAGAAAAGGTCAGTGAAATAAAATGTTTTTTCTTTAACTAAATTTAGAAAATGAAAAAATTACAAGTGCTGTTTTAGTTGAAAAAAAAAATTAATTTAATTTTAAAGTGTTGTCATTGTTCCGAAGCAATTCTTTTGAGATTTCGGGATTTCTCTGACGCGCATTTAAATTGCGTAATTGCCGCATGTTGGACAACTTCATTAAGTTGACATTACGCAAAACCCCCAGATTGTGGGACTTTGCTGCAAGTCCTTTTGTAAATACGTATTACGTACTATGTACGAACTCTGCAAGAGCCATAGCGCGAAAGTTATCAGAGAACAAAAACCAAAAAAAAAAAAAAACACTGACTGGCGACAGCCGGCGGAAGTAGAGATAAAATTTAAGAGCGCCTCATTATGAGTGTGGTGACACACATATGCGCTTATATTTGTGCACTGAAAAAAATATACATTGTTTTCAAAAACCACACTCGGAAATTATTAAACTTATAATATATATACTATTAAACTTCTTTAATATTCTATTAAACAGATAAGATATACTATTAGACTTAAAGGATCTTTATTAAGCATATTAAATATATGATACATGACTATTAAGTTATATAAGATAAATAATTTTAAACTTATAGGATACACTATTAAACTTTAATGGTATGAAATACGATTTTTGTATTTTACTTCTGGCAACATATTTTTATTATACTATAATATATTATAATTCAATAGTACGCCTACTATAAATTCAATAGTATTATACTATAAATGCAATAGTAATAATTCAATTATTCAATAGTATTTATACTATTTATTCAATGGGATTTATACAATAAATTCAATAGAATTTAAACTATAAATCTAATATTATTTATACTATAAAATAAATAGTATTTATACTATATATTCAATAGGATTTGTACTATAAATACCAATAGTATTTATACTATAAGATCAGTAGTTTTTATACTATAAATTCAATAGTATTAATACTATAAATTCAATAGTATTTATACTTTAAATTCAATAGTATTTGTAAATTTGTAGCAGCGGTAGCTCAGTGGTTAGTGCGTTGGACTGCGAGCCGAAAAGTCACCGGTTCAAGTCTGGACCGGGGCTAACAACATCTTTTCATAGTAACATTTTTCTATACCGCGCTACCTCTCGGCAGTAAATGGCAAACCTTGCCTATGAAAAGCTCTCACCCGCCGTTCGGATTCGGCAATAAACTGTAGGTCCCACCACTTTGAGTACAAATATAACACGCACAGCTCAAAATGGTGAGAGAGTTCGACCTAAGTTCTTATAGGACTGTAGTGCCAAACTATTATTATTATTTATATATATAAATTCAATAGTATTTAAACTATAAATTTAATAGTATTAATACATTGAATTCAATAGTATTTATACCATAAATTCAATAGTTTTTTAACTATAAATTCAATAGTTATACAATAAATTTAATTGTTTTTTTTACTATAAATTCAATAGTTTTTTACTATATATTCAATAGTATCAATATAGTATTCTCATATAATAAATTTTTTTACAGTGTACATATATGTATTTTTTAAATATATATGTGTGCTTTTGAATATGTTTTAGTATATGTGCGAGCAATGGTCTCTGTGTCAAACTGTAGAACGTTATGAAATTAATCTTAACTAGTTCGCAACACTTTACGTCGCACTTTCTTTGCGTCAACCAAGTGCGGCAGCAGTGATTGCATGCATGTGGCGGGCATATCCGGAAACGGAAGCACATACCACACACACAAACAAACACCCACTCACTTATACAAATTCATTATCTTTAGTAAAACGGAAGTGACTGCGGAAAAAACTGTGAAACGTATAGCGGACAGTGAAAGGACATTAGCAGGACAACACGGAAAATATATATGTTATATAAATATACTTTTTTTCACTATTTTTAATGTTACTACTTGTGCTAAATAACAATTAAAGCAAATTAGCTGGAGGCTCAGATTTTCACAGAATGTTTTATAATAAGTTGAATTAAACAAAGGATATATTTTAATTATTTTTAAATTTATATAAATTTAGAACATATTTAAACAATCGTTTTAGTGAAAAAATGTTCCGACTTTCGAACGAATTTCATTTATGTAAAATATGTAAACAAACGACTTTGAATTCGATGTCTCAGTACAAAAAATTGTTTTTCAATAAATTCAATCCGTTTGCTTTGACTCGATTGATTTGAATTTGTTTGAAAAACACATTTTTTGTATTATGACATTGAATTCAAAACCGCTTGTTTTAAAAATTTATATGAAATTCAATCGAAAGCCGATTAATTATAATTAAAGGGCCTGTTGTAAATAAATATAAATTAAAATATAAATTATGGGGCCTGTTTTAGCTTTCAATCGAATTTCCAAAACAATAATTTGTGATGAAAAACCGAATTTAAAAACGTTGATTGTAAATTTTCATATTAAACTCGATCAGAGTTCGCTCGAAAACTAAAAATTCAATTTTTCACTAAAAATTCAATTTTTCACTAAAAATTCAATTTTGACTAAAAATTCAATTTTTCACTAAAAATTCAATTTTTAACTAAAAATTCAATTTTTCACTAAAAATAAAATTTTTCACTAAAAATTCAATTTTTCACTAAAAATTCAATTTTTCACTAAAAATTCAATTTTTCACTAAAAATTCAATTTTTCACTAAAAATTCAATTTTTCACTAAAAATTCAATTTTTCACTAAAAATTCAATTTTTCACTAAAATTAAAATTTTCACTAAAAATTAAATTTTTCGCTAAAAATTAAATTTTTCACTAAAAATTAAATTTTTCAATAAAAATTCAAATTTTCACTAAAAATTAAATTTTTCACTAAAAATTAAATTTTTAACTAAAAATTAAATTTTTCACCAAAAATTAAATTTTTCACTAAAAATTAAATTTTTGACTAAAAATCCAATTTTTCACAAAAAATTCAATTTTTCACTAAAAATTCAATTTTTCACTAAAATTAAATTTTTCACTAAAAATAAAAATTTTCACTACAAAATTCCATTTTTCAATAAAAATTCAAATTTTCAATAAAAATTCAAATTTTCACTAAAAATTCAATTTATCACTAAAAATTCAATTTATCACTAAAAATTAAATTTTTCACTAAAAATTCAAATTTTCACTAAAAATTAAATTTTTCACTAAAAATTAAATTTTTCACCAAAAATTAAATTTTTCACTAAAAATTAAATTTTTGACTAAAAATCCAATTTTTCACTAAAAATTAAATTTTTGACTAAAAATTCAATTTTTGACTCAAAATTTAATTGTTCACTAAAAATTCAATTTTTCACTAAAAATTTAATTTTTCCACTATAAATTTGATTTATTAAATATTACTACACTATTTTCTTGGTGTAGCTTTAGTAAATGAATAGGTTTTCTTTTAAATTTCTACTGTCGGCATTGTGATATAATTTTGTAAATTGTTTAATATCGAGTTTAACATATATTGATATGGCAAAAGCACAAATTACATTCTGTGGGAATAATGGCAAATTCGCTGATTTACATTTTGCATTTAAATTACAGAATGAAACAGTGTTAACAACTAAAAAAAAACCTATAAAATGAAATAAAAATTTAGAAGCCTAGAAAAATACAAACAACAAAAACAGAAAATGCCAAAAAAAAAGAAATATCAGCTTTTATTTATACGCATATTAACACACATACAACGAAAATACTTCACTATATAAAAAAAAAATAAAAAGCACAGACTAGAACCTTAGACACACAAGTAAAAGCACTAAGCCAATTTAGACATAAAAAAAGCCACAAAAATATAGAAAAAAAAAATACAAAGTAGAAAAAAATTCGCAAATCATGGCAATGGCGACAGGTTTCGCTTAAGTAACCACGGCACAAACAAAAATTCTCCAAAAAGCAACAACAACAAACACACTACCACGTATTGCGAATCACTGTACTATATATGTGTTTTACTGTTTGTGAACAAAATAGTAGAAGAACAAAAAAAGAGCTAAAAACCAAAAAACAAAATAAAATTTGATTTTGTTAAAGCGTTGCCGCTGGGAATCAGTTTAACGGCTTAAGTTGGCCTAGACGTGCGCCATGGTTTTGTGTGTCTGCCGGGTTTTAGCCATGTCTTGCGTTGCTATTATTGTTGTAGGTCGTGCGGCTGATCCTTTTTCGACGTGACATCCTGACAGACGGCGAGAGAAAAGACAGAGAACTGCGCGACAAAATTTCGCATTTCGAGTTTTACTTAAAACACACACTTTTGGGAAATGTCTTTGATACTTTTGCGTTTATAAATACTGGGTAGCAGTTATTTTATAAATTTTATAAATCATAACTACATTCAAAAATAATAGGATTTTAATAGTAAAATAATTATTTTTGATGTAATAAAATTGGGCAATAGGATGCATACCTTTAGTTCAATAATTTTCATACTGTTAAAACAATACATTGTGGTACCATTCATTTTATAATGCATTACAATAGCAATATGAAATCAATTTGTCGTACTTATACACTTTTTTCTGAGTGTAATAAAAAAAATGGTATGACTTTTGATTTGTTCTACTTTATTTCAAGTGAATACAAATTTTGTTTAAAATACATAACTAATTCCAATATTTTAGTTTTCATTTTAAACAAATTGGAATTAAAAAAAAAGGCAAATAGTATGAAACTCAAATAATATCGATATAATTTCACTGCATTAGTTCATTTTTGTAGTTAGTTCGATATAATTGAAAATGCCTTATATTACATAAAAAAAAAATCGCAAAATAAAAAATAAAATAACCTTTCTGTAATTTTGCATAATTTTGCATAATTTCGTATATATTGTCTTGTAATTTGTGCAAAATATTAGATGATTAGTGATGATCCGGTTACCGCGTACCAAGATTGAATAGAACCTAAGGTAGTCCAAGGTAGTCAGATATTCAACGATTTTTTTATAATTTACATAGTTACTGTAGGAATAAACGTTAAATGAGGTTTTTTTTAGAGAATTTGGTAAATATTCATTTCATATATATACTTTTTAAATTAAAAATATACTAATTTAGACATTATAGACCACAGGCATGTCTTGATTTAAAAAAAAAAGCTGGCCGTTCTGTCATAAAATACCCCATATATATTTACAGCTGTTATAAACTAGAACATGTTAACAACATTTTTTTTAACTGCGTGAAATTAGCTGGTACTCTTTAAACCTTTTCGATTTATTTCATATTTCGTTAATTTAAATAGAAAAATCTTCAACCGTACTGGAACCGTATTGGAACCGTATTGGAACCGTATTGGAACAGTATTGGAACCGTTTTGGAATCGTATTGGAACCGTATTGTAACCGTATTGGAAAAATAATCGAATACCTCAAAATATAGCTATATCTGTTTTCTTCTTTTCAACGCCTATTTCATCGTATAAAATACAGGCATTCATAAGTTAGAGTATTGTGAACGTAGACATTTTTTTTTACTATTTTCTGAACCACTTTAAACGAAAAATCGTTGTCAATCCCAAATTTTTTATGTATATTTTTGAACAATCCTCCGGAGTATTTAAAAAATATATATAAAAAAAATCATTTGTAAATTTTTAAAATACATATAACGTTTTAAATGTTTGTTGCGATTTTTGAAATTTTTTTATTATGACTTATTGTCTTTTCTTTGAAAGCTCGTTAAATTCTCTATAACACCGCATTTGAAGTTTAGTCCTATTGTTTCTATATAATTTTTAAAAAATTGATAAATATGTGAATACCTTGAAATAGTCAGATTATATTGATTCTTGGTACTCGATAACTGGATCATCAATAGGGGTCTGATATTTTGCACAAACTATAATACGCATGGGTTTTAAACAAAGTTTGAACAATATCCGCTACATTTAAAAAATTATCTGAAATTCCCCATCAGCTGTTATAAATTAAAACTTGTCATTTAACATTTTTTATCTGCGTAAACTTTGCTTGTACTCTTTTAACGTTTTCGTTTTATTTCATATTTTGTTAATTTAAATATAAAAAACCTGGAACCGTACTGAAACCTTACTGGAACCGTAATGGAACTGTACTGGAACCGTACGGTTACAGTACTGGAAAAGTACTGTAACCGTACTGGAGTTGTACTGGAATCGTACTGGAACCGTAATGGAACCGTAATGGAACCGTACTGGTCTGACAAACAATAGAATACCTAAATATGAGACGCTTCTTTTTTGTACAAACAAAATTGAATACAATTTTTGTTCATGCAGTTTTAGTTAGCACAAGATCGATACTACGATGCAAGAACTGCCAAGAAGAGCTGGCAAAAAAATCAGACTACATTTTCTCTTCCAAATGCAACTGTTTAAAAAATAAATTTAAATAAATATTCAATATTCATTAATATTCAAATTTCAAAGAGTATTTTAATAAAAATTGTTTATTCAGTGCATTTAGTTAATAAAACTGAAAAAAAAACTATGAGAAAAATAAAAGGACGTAGGTACTCAAAAAGCAAACATCACTGTTTAACGTGTTGGTAGGCGTTTAATAAAAAAAAAAATAAAAACCATTTGACCTAACCTTCCTTGCTGGTTTTAAATTATTTTCATATAATTATTTTATAAAATATTTTTATTTTATTAATTAATATTATAAAAACCAGTTAGATAAATATTACAAAAATATCAGGAATAATATGGTGTAATTTATTCCCATTAATTGACACAAAAACTGACCACATCGAACGAAAAATGTGAGACACAAAAAGATTTTTGCATTAACATTAATTGGTATTTTGTACAGCATGATTTGCTCACATTTCTGCATTTATTAAACACGAATTTATATTTTCAGTTCATTTTGTATGCATAGCACAGAGCCAAAAAAAGGACAGGATATTAAGGACTAAATACATCGACATAAAAGAGCATAAAACACATATACAAAAAAAAAAAACAAATATTTAGTCAAAAATATTAGAAGACTATTTGATGATTGTGGCATTTTTCCAAAGTACGTTTAGCTTTTTGTTTTGTTAAGTTTTAATCTACTCAGAATCAGATGCAGACACAGATAAAAGCACAGAATCCTCTAACATTGACACTGATTTAAGCTGCTGTTGTTTTGCGTATGTGGTGCAAATTAAGATCCTGTGGATAATGTGTGGCATGTGGTCGGAGGAGATACTCAGCACATGTATTTGTTGCATGTCAGTGGAGCTTAGACGGGGCTTTTGTAGCCGCAGCCGCAACAATGAAATTTCGCAACATCACAGATGATTATAGGAAGTTTTGAAAAGTGAAATTAAAAGCTTTATTTCGAAAACAAAAAATGTTTTTTGAGGCAATTTTACTTTTGATGAATCTATAAAGGATATTTTCAGTTTACATATTACTTATATTTGGAAAATTTGTTTTTTTTCAGTACAAAAAAAAAACATTTTTAATGAAAAATTAAAAATTTTCTGAAAATTTTTTAGTGAAAAATCGAATTTTTAGTGAAAAATTGAATTTGTAGTGAACATTTTTATTTTTAGTGAAAAATGGATTTTTAGAGAAAAATTGAATTTGTAGTGAAAATTTTAATTTTTAGTGAAAAATTTAATTTTTAGTGAAAAATTTAATTTTTAGTGAAAAATTGAATTTGTAGTGAACATTTTTTAGTTAAAAATTGAATTTTTAGTTAAAAATTTAATTTTCAGTAAGAAATTGAATTTTTAGTGAAAAATCGAATTTTTAGTGAGAAATCGAATTTTTTGTGAAAAATTGAATTTTTATGAAAAATTGAATTTTTAGTGAAAAATTGTATTTTAAGTAAAAAATTGAATTTTTAGTTAAAATTGAATTTTTAGTGAAAAATTGAATTTTTAGTGATAAATTGAATTTTTAGTAAAAAATTGTATTTGTAGTAAAAATTTTAATTTTTAGTGAAAAATTGAATTTGTAGTGAAAATTTTAATTTTTAGTGAAAAATTTAATTTTTAGTAAAAAATGGAATTTTTAATGAAAAATTGAATTTTTAGTGAAAAATTGAATTTTTTAGTCAAAAATTGAATTTTTATGAAAATTGAATTTTTAGTGAAAATTAAATTTTAGTGAAAAATAGAAGTTTTAGTGAAAAATTGAATTATAGTGAAAAATAGAATTATTAGTAAAACATTGAATTTTTAGTAATTATTGAGTTTTAGTAAAAAAAAATTGAATTTTTAGTGAAAAATCGAATTTTTAGTGAGAAATTGAATTTTTAGTGAAAATTTGAATTTTTAGTGAAAAATTGAATTTTTAGTGAAAAATTGAATTTTATAGTGAAAAATTGAATTTTTAGTGAAAATTTGAATTTTTAGTGAAAATTTGAATTTTTAGTGAAAATTTGAATTTTTAGTGAAAAATTTAATTTTTAGTGAAAAATTGAATTTTTAGTGAAAAATTTAATTTTTAGTGAAAAATTGAATTTTTAGTGAAAAATTTAATTTTTAGTGAAAAATTGAATTTTTAGTGAAAAATTTAATTTTTAGTGAAAAATTGAATTTTTAGTGAAAAATTGAATTTTTAGTGAAAAATTTAATTTTTAGTGAAAAATTTAATTTTTAGTGAAAAATTTAATTTTTAGTGAAAAATTTAATTTTTAGTGAAAAATTGAATTTTTAGTGAAAATTTGAATTTTTATGTTATTTGAATTTTTAGTAAAAATTGAATTTTTAGTGAAAAATTGAATGTTTAATGAAAATTTGAAATTTGAATGAAATTTGAATTTTTAGTAAAAAAAAGGAAATTTCAACAAAAAAAACTATTATTTGATTTACCACAAACACTTTAATCGGCTCTAATTGTATTGAATGGGACTAAAAGCAGACCACCCCTCAAGCGGAACAAAACAATTGATTCACTCACTCTGTTACTCAGTCCGTCACTCAGTCATTCGGGCACTCACTCACTCTGTCAGCCAAATAATATCAAATATGCTTTTGTATTGGTATTACGAGCGCCCTGCTGTTAGGCTTTGTTTCGGTTTGCACCAAAAATTGCAATAACCACAGCAACACACTATGGGTCAAAGACCGCATATTTGTCACATAAGAACTTAAAGCGAAAGTCGTCGGAAATTAATGAAATAAACGTTTTTGGAAAGATAAAATATTTAATTTTGACAATCAACATTTTTTTTGGTTTATTTTTTAACTTAATATACAAAATATTTATCTTTTAGAACACAATTGTACAGTCAACAATTTAAAATTCATAGGTGAATATTGGCACTTCTCCTTTTCCTAATTCACCCATTTTTTGACAACTGAAAGCTAAATCTATCTCCTATTTGATTCTAAAATTTTGTGCATTTATCTTCTGTACTACAGAATATAAAAATTTTTCAGATGAAATAGTAACTTTTGATCCAAAGTGCACACCAACATCTCACAGTGGTTCAGAAACGTTTTTCATCGGCCAAAACTCTGTATCTTTCATGTAGTGGAACAATTTGGCAGTTAAACTGCTTATGGGGTTAGTTATTCAGCTATAAGTTAAAATTAATTTCACCTTTAAAACTTTTAAATGTTTTTAGTTGTGAACGTTCGAAGTCGTAAATTCGGATTAATTCTGTTATAATGCCTCCAGCGTCCAAGTTTTTCACTATTCGGCATCAAAAGGTAGTAAAGGGTGAAAGAGTATTCATTCAGCTATTAGTTACAATCAATTTTAGCTTAACAACTTTTGATAGTTTTTAGTTGTGAACTTTCAAAGTACAAAATTTTGACTTAATTTAGCTATTACGCCTCCAGCGGTCAGGTTCTGTCGTATTCGCCAGCAAAATTGGCTATAAAGTGGAAGGTTATTCATTCAGCTATAAGTTAAAATCAATTCTAGCTTGAAGTCTTTTAAATCCTTTTACTTATGAACGTTCAAAATCGAAATTTAAAAAAAAATTAACTTTTCTTATATCCTCCATAGCACAAACAAAAAAAATTAAATCATTGATTTTTCCATAGAAATATAAAGAATACATGCAATATTAAAAAAATGAGCGCATTATCTTTTAAACTTACGGAGATATGACTCAAAGTGAAAAAAACGAATTCAAAAATTCATACTTTTCAAAATTTTTTAGAGGTTCAAAATTTCAAACCAAAAACAAAATATTTTTGAGTATCTATCTCAATCATGACAATTATTAATAAAAAAAAACTAATTTAAAGAAAAAAAAATGTTATCCTTCATAATCCTTCATATCTTCTAAACGGAGCGTCCTAGAGGGGTCAAAGTAGGCGAAATTTTTTGTGATTTCAAAGTCAATTTTTCGAAATTTGTTTTTCTTAAATACTTCATATCTTCTAAACGGAGCGTCCTAGAGGGGTCAAAGTAGGCGAAATTTTTTGTGATTTCAAAGTCAATTTTTCGAAATTTGTTTTTTTTTAAATCCTTCATATATTCTAAACGGAGCGGTCTAGAGGGGTCAAAGTAGGCGCATTTTGTAGTGATTTTAATGTAAATTATTTATTCCAAAAATCATTTAAATCGATCAAGAGGTTCCAGAGAAATCAGTTCTTGAAATTTGTTTTTCTTAAATCCTTCTTATCTTCTAAACGGAGCGTCCTAGAAGGGTCAAAGTAGGCGCATTTTGTAGTGATTTTAATGTAAATTATTTATTCCAAAAATCATTTAAATCGATCAAGAGGTTCCAGAGAAATCAGTTCTTGAAATTTGTTTTTCTTAAATTCTTCATATCTTCTAAACGGAGCGTCCTAGAAGGGTCAAAGTAGGCGCATTTTGTAGTGATTTTAATGTAAATTATTTATTCCAAAAATCATTTAAATCGATCAAGAGGTTCCAGAGAAATCAGTTCTTGAAATTTGTTTTTCTTAATTCCTTCATATCTTCTAAACGGAGCGTCCTAGAGGGGTCAAAGTTGGCCAACTTTTTTGTGATTTCAAAATCAATTTTTCGAAATTTGTTTTTCTTAATTCCTTCATATCTTCTAAACGGAGCGGCCTAGAAGGGTCAAAGTAGGCGCTTTTTATAGTGATTTTAATGTAAATTATGTATTCCAAATATCATTTAAATCGATCAAGAGGTTCCAAAAAAATCATTTCTTGAAATTTGTTTTTCTTAAATCCTTCATATCTTCTAAACGGAGCGTCCTAGAAGGGTCAAAGTAGGCGTATTTTGTAGTGATTTTAATGTAAATTATTTATTCCAAAAATCATTTAAATCGATCAAGAGGTTCCAGAGAAATCAGTTCTTGAAATTTATTTTTCTTAAATTCTTCATATCTTCTAAACGGAGCGTCCTAGAAGGGTCAAAGTAGGCGCATTTTGTAGTGATTTTAATGTAAATTATTTATTCCAAAAATCATTTAAATCGATCAAGAGGTTCCAGAGAAATCAGTTCTTGAAATTTGTTTTTCTTAATTCCTTCATATCTTCTAAACGGAGCGTCCTAGAGGGGTCAAAGTTGGCCAACTTTTTTGTGATTTCAAAATCAATTTTTCGAAATTTGTTTTTCTTAATTCCTTCATATCTTCTAAACGGAGCGGCCTAGAAGGGTCAAAGTAGGCGCTTTTTATAGTGATTTTAATGTAAATTATTTATTCCAAAAATCATTTAAATCGATCAAGAGGTTCCAGAGAAATCAGTTCTTGAAATTTGTTTTTCTTAATTCCTTCATATCTTCTAAACGGAGCGTCCTAGAGGGGTCAAAGTTGGCCAACTTTTTTGTGATTTCAAAATCAATTTTTCGAAATTTGTTTTTCTTAAATCCTTCATATCTTCTAAACGGAGCGGCCTAGAAGGGTCAAATCGATCAAGAGGTTCCAAAAAAATCAGTTCTTGAAATTTGTTTTTCTTAAATCCTTCATATCTTCTAAACGGAGCGTCCTAGAAGGGTCAAAGTAGGCGCATTTTGTAGTGATTTTAATGTAAATTATTTATTCCAAAAATCATTTAAATCGATCAAGAGGTTCCAGAGAAATCAGTTCTTGAAATTTGTTTTTCTTAAATTCTTCATATCTTCTAAACGGAGCGTCCTAGAGGGGTCAAAGTAGGCGAAATTTTTTGTGATTTCAAAGTCAATTTTTCGAAATTTGTTTTTCTTAAATCCTTCATATCTTCTAAACGAAGCGTCCTAGAAGGGTCAAAGTAGGCGCATTTTGTAGTGATTTTAATGTAAATTATTTATTCCAAAAATCATTTAAATCGATCAAGAGGTTCCAGAGAAATCAGTTCTTGAAATTTGTTTTTCTTAAATTCTTCATATCTTCTAAACGGAGCGTCCTAGAGGGGTCAAAGTAGGCCAACTTTTTTGTGATTTCAAAGTCAATTTTTGAAATTTGTTTTTCTTAAATCCTTCATATCTTCTAAACGGAGCGTCCTAGAAGGGTCAAAGTAGGCGCATTTTGTAGTGATTTTAATGTAAATTATTTATTCCAAAAATCATTTAAATCGATCAAGAGGTTCCAGAGAAATCAGTTCTTGAAATTTGTTTTTCTTAAATTCTTCATATCTTCTAAACGGAGCGTCCTAGAGGGGTCAAAGTAGGCGAAATTTTTTGTGATTTCAAAGTCAATTTTTCGAAATTTGTTTTTCTTAAATCCTTCATATCTTCTAAACGAAGCGTCCTAGAAGGGTCAAAGTAGGCGCATTTTGTAGTGATTTTAATGTAAATTATTTATTCCAAAAATCATTTAAATCGATCAAGAGGTTCCAGAGAAATCAGTTCTTGAAATTTGTTTTTCTTAAATTCTTCATATCTTCTAAACGAAGCGTCCTAGAAGGGTCAAAGTAGCATTTTGTAGTGATTTTAATGTAAATTATTTATTCCAAAAATCATTTAAATCGATCAAGAGGTTCCAGAGAAATCAGTTCTTGAAATTTGTTTTTCTTAAATTCTTCATATTTTCTAAACGGAGCGTCCTAGAAGGGTCAAAGTAGGCGCATTTTGTAGTGATTTTAATGTAAATTATTTATTCCAAAAATCATTTAAATCGATCAAGAGGTTCCAGAGAAATCAGTTCTTGAAATTTGTTTTTCTTAAATCCTTCATATCTCCTAAACGGAGCGTCCTAGAGGGGTCAAAGTAGGCCAACTTTTTTGTGATTTCAAAGTAGGCGCTTTTTATAGTGATTTTAATGTAAATTATTTATTCCAAAAATCATTTAAATCGATCAAGAGGTTCCAGAGAAATCAGTTCTTGAAATTTGTTTTTCTTAATTCCTTCATATCTTCTAAACGGAGCGTCCTAGAGGGGTCAAAGTTGGCCAACTTTTTTGTGATTTCAAAATCAATTTTTCGAAATTTGTTTTTCTTAAATCCTTCATATCTTCTAAACGGAGCGGCCTAGAAGGGTCAAATCGATCAAGAGGTTCCAAAAAAAATCAGTTCTTGAAATTTGTTTTTCTTAAATCCTTCATATCTTCTAAACGGAGCGTCCTAGAAGGGTCAAAGTAGGCGAAATTTTTTGTGATTTCAAAGTCAATTTTTCGAAATTTGTTTTTCTTAAATCCTTCATATCTTCTAAACGGAGCGGCCTAGAAGGGTCAAAGTAGGCGTATTTTGTAGTGATTTTAATGTAAATTATTTATTCCAAAAATCATTTAAATCGATCAAGAGGTTCCAGAGAAATCAGTTCTTGAAATTTGTTTTTCTTAAATCCTTCATATCTTCTAAACGGAGCGTCCTAGAGGGGTCAAAGTAGGCCAACTTTTTTGTGATTTCAAAGTCAATTTTTTGAAATTTGTTTTTCTTAAATCCTTCATATCTTCTAAACGAAGCGTCCTAGAAGGGTCAAAGTAGGCGCATTTTGTAGTGATTTTAATGTAAATTATTTATTCCAAAAATCATTTAAATCGATCAAGAGGTTCCAGAGAAATCAGTTCTTGAAATTTGTTTTTCTTAAATTCTTCATATCTTCTAAACGGAGCGTCCTAGAAGGGTCAAAGTAGGCGTATTTTGTAGTGATTTTAATGTAAATTATTTATTCCAAAAATCATTTAAATCGATCAAGAGGTTCCAGAGAAATCAGTTCTTGAAATTTATTTTTCTTAAATTCTTCATATCTTCTAAACGGAGCGTCCTAGAAGGGTAAAAGTAGGCGCATTTTGTAGTGATTTTAATGTAAATTATTTATTCCAAAAATCATTTAAATCGATCAAGAGGTTCCAGAGAAATCAGTTCTTGAAATTTGTTTTTCTTAAATTCTTCATATCTTCTAAACGGAGCGTCCTAGAGGGGTCAAAGTAGGCCAACGTTTTTGTGATTTCAAAGTCAATTTTTTGAAATTTGTTTTTCTTAAATCCTTCATATCTTCTAAACGAAGCGTCCTAGAAGGGTCAAAGTAGGCGCATTTTGTAGTGATTTTAATGTAAATTATTTATTCCAAAAATCATTTAAATCGATCAAGAGGTTCCAGAGAAATCAGTTCTTGAAATTTGTTTTTCTTAAATTCTTCATATCTTCTAAACGAAGCGTCCTAGAAGGGTCAAAGTAGGCGTATTTTGTAATGTAAATTATTTATTTCAAAAATCATTTAAATCGATCAAGAGGTTCCAGAGAAATCAGTTCTTGAAATTTATTTTTCTTAAATTCGTCATATCTTCTAAACGCAGCGTCCTAGAGGGGTCAAAGTTGGCCAACTTTTTTGTGATTTCAAAATCAATTTTTCGAAATTTGTTTTTCTTAAATCCTTCATATCTTCTAAACGGAGCGGCCTAGAAGGGTCAAAGTAGGCGTATTTTGTAGTGATTTTAATGTAAATTATTTATTCCAAAAATCATTTAAATCGATCAAGAGGTTCCAGAGAAATCAGTTCTTGAAATTTATTTTTCTTAAATTCTTCATATCTTCTAAACGGAGCGTCCTAGAAGGGTAAAAGTAGGCGCATTTTGTAGTGATTTTAATGTAAATTATTTATTCCAAAAATCATTTAAATCGATCAAGAGGTTCCAGAGAAATCAGTTCTTGAAATTTGTTTTTCTTAAATTCTTCATATCTTCTAAACGGAGCGTCCTAGAGGGGTCAAAGTAGGCCAACGTTTTTGTGATTTCAAAGTCAATTTTTTGAAATTTGTTTTTCTTAAATCCTTCATATCTTCTAAACGAAGCGTCCTAGAAGGGTCAAAGTAGGCGCATTTTGTAGTGATTTTAATGTAAATTATTTATTCCAAAAATCATTTAAATCGATCAAGAGGTTCCAGAGAAATCAGTTCTTGAAATTTGTTTTTCTTAAATTCTTCATATCTTCTAAACGAAGCGTCCTAGAAGGGTCAAAGTAGGCGTATTTTGTAATGTAAATTATTTATTTCAAAAATCATTTAAATCGATCAAGAGGTTCCAGAGAAATCAGTTCTTGAAATTTATTTTTCTTAAATTCGTCATATCTTCTAAACGCAGCGTCCTAGAGGGGTCAAAGTTGGCCAACTTTTTTGTGATTTCAAAATCAATTTTTCGAAATTTGTTTTTCTTAAATCCTTCATATCTTCTAAACGGAGCGGCCTAGAAGGGTCAAAGTAGGCGTATTTTGTAGTGATTTTAATGTAAATTATTTATTCCAAATATCATTTAAATCGATCAAGAGGTTCCAAAAAAATCAGTTCTTGAAATTTGTTTTTCTTAAATCCTTCATATCTTCTAAACGGAGCGTCCTAGAAGGGTCAAAGTAGGCGTATTTTGTAGTGATTTTAATGTAAATTATTTATTCCAAAAATCATTTAAATCGATCAAGAGGTTCCAGAGAAATCAGTTCTTGAAATTTATTTTTCTTAAATTCTTCATATCTTCTAAACGGAGCGTCCTAGAGGGGTCAAAGTTGGCCAACTTTTTTGTGATTTCAAAATCAATTTTTCGAAATTTGTTTTTCTTAAATCCTTCATATCTTCTAAACGGAGCGGCCTAGAAGGGTCAAAGTAGGCGCTTTTTATAGTGATTTTAATGTAAATTATGTATTCCAAATATCATTTAAATCGATCAAGAAGTTCCAAAAAAATCAGTTCTTGAAATTTGTTTTTCTTAAATCCTTCATATCTTCTAAACGGAGCGTCCTAGAAGGGTCAAAGTAGGCGTATTTTGTAGTGATTTTAATGTAAATTATTTATTCCAAAAATCATTTAAATCGATCAAGAGGTTCCAGAGAAATCAGTTCTTGAAATTTATTTTTCTTAAATTCTTCATATCTTCTAAACGGAGCGTCCTAGAGGGGTCAAAGTTGGCCAACTTTTTTGTGATTTCAAAATCAATTTTTCGAAATTTGTTTTTCTTAAATCCTTCATATCTTCTAAACGGAGCGGCCTAGAAGGGTCAAAGTAGGCGCTTTTTATAGTGATTTTAATGTAAATTATTTATTCCAAAAATCATTTAAATCGATCAAGAGGTTCCAGAGAAATCAGTTCTTGAAATTTATTTTTCTTAAATTCTTCATATCTTCTAAACGGAGCGTCCTAGAAGGGTAAAAGTAGGCGCATTTTGTAGTGATTTTAATGTAAATTATTTATTCCAAAAATCATTTAAATCGATCAAGAGGTTCCAGAGAAATCAGTTCTTGAAATTTGTTTTTCTTAAATTCTTCATATCTTCTAAACGGAGCGTCCTAGAAGGGTCAAAGTAGGCGCATTTTGTAGTGATTTTAATGTAAATTATTTATTCCAAAAATCATTTAAATCGATCAAGAGGTTCCATAGAAATCAGTTCTTGAAATTTGTTTTTCTTAAATTCTTCATATCTTCTAAACGAAGCGTCCTAGAAGGGTCAAAGTAGGCGTATTTTGTAATGTAAATTATTTATTCCAAAAATCATTTAAATCGATCAAGAGGTTCCAGAGAAATCAGTTCTTGAAATTTATTTTTCTTAAATTCTTCATATCTTCTAAACGGAGCGTCCTAGAGGGGTCAAAGTTGGCCAACTTTTTTGTGATTTCAAAATCAATTTTTCGAAATTTGTTTTTCTTAAATCCTTCATATCTTCTAAACGGAGCGGCCTAGAAGGGTCAAAGTAGGCGCTTTTTATAGTGATTTTAATGTAAATTATGTATTCCAAATATCATTTAAATCGATCAAGAGGTTCCAAAAAAATCAGTTCTTGAAATTTGTTTTTCTTAAATCCTTCATATCTTCTAAACGGAGCGTCCTAGAAGGGTCAAAGTAGGCGTATTTTGTAGTGATTTTAATGTAAATTATTTATTCCAAAAATCATTTAAATCGATCAAGAGGTTCCAGAGAAATCAGTTCTTGAAATTTATTTTTCTTAAATTCTTCATATCTTCTAAACGGAGCGTCCTAGAGGGGTCAAAGTTGGCCAACTTTTTTGTGATTTCAAAATCAATTTTTCGAAATTTGTTTTTCTTAAATCCTTCATATCTTCTAAACGGAGCGGCCTAGAAGGGTCAAAGTAGGCGCTTTTTATAGTGATTTTAATGTAAATTATGTATTCCAAATATCATTTAAATCGATCAAGAGGTTCCAAAAAAAATCAGTTCTTGAAATTTGTTTTTCTTAAATCCTTCATATCTTCTAAACGGAGCGTCCTAGAAGGGTCAAAGTAGGCGTATTTTGTAGTGATTTTAATGTAAATTATTTATTCCAAAAATCATTTAAATCGATCAAGAGGTTCCAGAGAAATCAGTTCTTGAAATTTATTTTTCTTAAATTCTTCATATCTTCTAAACGGAGCGTCCTAGAGGGGTCAAAGTTGGCCAACTTTTTTGTGATTTCAAAATCAATTTTTCGAAATTTGTTTTTCTTAAATCCTTCATATCTTCTAAACGGAGCGGCCTAGAAGGGTCAAAGTAGGCGCTTTTTATAGTGATTTTAATGTAAATTATGTATTCCAAATATCATTTAAATCGATCAAGAGGTTCCAGAGAAATCAGTTCTTGAAATTTGTTTTTCTTAAATTCTTCATATCTTCTAAACGAAGCGTCCTAGAAGGGTCAAAGTATGCGCATTTTGTAGTGATTTTAATGTAAATTATTTATTCCAAAAATCATTTAAATCGATCAAGAGGTTCCAGAGAAATCAGTTCTTGAAATTTGTTTTTCTTAAATTCTTCATATTTTCTAAACGGAGCGTCCTAGAAGGGTCAAAGTAGGCGCATTTTGTAGTGATTTTAATGTAAATTATTTATTCCAAAAATCATTTAAATCGATCAAGAGGTTCCAGAGAAATCAGTTCTTGAAATTTGTTTTTCTTAAATCCTTCATATCTCCTAAACGGAGCGTCCTAGAGGGGTCAAAGTAGGCCAACTTTTTTGTGATTTCAAAGTCAATTTTTTGAAATTTGTTTTTCTTAAATCCTTCATATCTTCTAAACGGAGCGTCCTAGAAGGGTCAAAGTAGGCACTTTTTATAGTGATTTTAATGTAAATTATTTATTCCAAAAATCATTTAAATCGATCAAGAGGTTCCAGAGAAATCAGTTCTTGAAATTTGTTTTTCTTAAATCCTTCATATCTTCTAAACGGAGCGTCCTAGAGGGGTCAAAGTTGAAATTTGTTTTTCTTAAATCCTTCATATCTTCTAAACGAAGCGTCCTAGAAGGGTCAAAGTAGGCGCATTTTGTAGTGATTTTAATGTAAATTATTTATTCCAAAAATCATTTAAATCGATCAAGAGGTTCCAGAGAAATCAGTTCTTGAAATTTGTTTTTCTTAAATCCTTCATATCTTCTAAACGGAGCGTCCTAGAGGGGTCAAAGTAGGCCAACTTTTTTGTGATTTCAAAGTCAATTTTTTGAAATTTGTTTTTCTTAAATCCTTCATATCTTCTAAACGGAGCGGCCTAGAAGGGTCAAAGTAGGCGCATTTTATAGTGATTTTAATGTAAATTATTTATTCCAAAAATCATTTAAATCGATCAAGAGGTTCCAGAGAAATCAGTTCTTGAAATTTGTTTTTCTTAAATTCTTCATATCTTCTAAACGAAGCGTCCTAGAAGGGTCAAAGTATGCGCTTTTTATAGTGATTTTAATGTAAATTATTTATTCCAAAAATCATTTAAATCGATCAAGAGGTTCCAGAGAAATCAGTTCTTGAAATTTGTTTTTCTTAAATTCTTCATATCTTCTAAACGAAGCGTCCTAGAAGGGTCAAAGTATGCGCATTTTGTAGTGATTTTAATGTAAATTATTTATTCCAAAAATCATTTAAATCGATCAAGAGGTTCCAGAGAAATCAGTTCTTGAAATTTATTTTTCTTAAATTCTTCATATCTTCTAAACGGAGCGTCCTAGAGGGGTCAAAGTTGGCCAACTTTTTTGTGATTTCAAAATCAATTTTTCGAAATTTGTTTTTCTTAAATCCTTCATATCTTCTAAACGGAGCGGCCTAGAAGGGTCAAAGTAGGCGCTTTTTATAGTGATTTTAATGTAAATTATGTATTCCAAATATCATTTAAATCGATCAAGAGGTTCCAAAAAAAATCAGTTCTTGAAATTTGTTTTTCTTAAATCCTTCATATCTTCTAAACGGAGCGTCCTAGAAGGGTCAAAGTAGGCGCATTTTGTAGTGATTTTAATGTAAATTATTTATTCCAAAAATCATTTAAATCGATCAAGAGGTTCCAGAGAAATCAGTTCTTGAAATTTATTTTTCTCAAATTCTTCATATCTTCTAAACGGAGCGTCCTAGAGGGGTCAAAGTTGGCCAACTTTTTTGTGATTTCAAAATCAATTTTTCGAAATTTGTTTTTCTTAAATCCTTCATATCTTCTAAACGGAGCGGCCTAGAAGGGTCAAAGTAGGCGCTTTTTATAGTGATTTTAATGTAAATTATGTATTCCAAATATCATTTAAATCGATCAAGAGGTTCCAGAGAAATCAGTTCTTGAAATTTGTTTTTCTTAAATTCTTCATATCTTCTAAACGAAGCGTCCTAGAAGGGTCAAAGTATGCGCTTTTTATAGTGATTTTAATGTAAATTATTTATTCCAAAAATCATTTAAATCGATCAAGAGGTTCCAGAGAAATCAGTTCTTGAAATTTGTTTTTCTTAAATTCTTCATATCTTCTAAACGAAGCGTCCTAGAAGGGTCAAAGTATGCGCATTTTGTAGTGATTTTAATGTAAATTATTTATTCCAAAAATCATTTAAATCGATCAAGAGGTTCCAGAGAAATCAGTTCTTGAAATTTGTTTTTCTTAAATTCTTCATATTTTCTAAACGGAGCGTCCTAGAAGGGTCAAAGTAGGCGCATTTTGTAGTGATTTTAATGTAAATTATTTATTCCAAAAATCATTTAAATCGATCAAGAGGTTCCAGAGAAATCAGTTCTTGAAATTTGTTTTTCTTAAATCCTTCATATCTCCTAAACGGAGCGTCCTAGAGGGGTCAAAGTAGGCCAACTTTTTTGTGATTTCAAAGTCAATTTTTTGAAATTTGTTTTTCTTAAATCCTTCATATCTTCTAAACGGAGCGTCCTAGAAGGGTCAAAGTAGGCGCTTTTTATAGTGATTTTAATGTAAATTATTTATTCCAAAAATCATTTAAATCGATCAAGAGGTTCCAGAGAAATCAGTTCTTGAAATTTGTTTTTCTTAAATCCTTCATATCTTCTAAACGGAGCGTCCTAGAGGGGTCAAAGTTGAAATTTGTTTTTCTTAAATCCTTCATATCTTCTAAACGAAGCGTCCTAGAAGGGTCAAAGTAGGCGCATTTTGTAGTGATTTTAATGTAAATTATTTATTCCAAAAATCATTTAAATCGATCAAGAGGTTCCAGAGAAATCAGTTCTTGAAATTTGTTTTTCTTAAATTCTTCATATCTTCTAAACGAAGCGTCCTAGAAGGGTCAAAGTATGCGCATTTTGTAGTGATTTTAATGTAAATTATTTATTCCAAAAATCATTTAAATCGATCAAGAGGTTCCAGAGAAATCAGTTCTTGAAATTTATTTTTCTTAAATTCTTCATATCTTCTAAACGGAGCGTCCTAGAGGGGTCAAAGTTGGCCAACTTTTTTGTGATTTCAAAATCAATTTTTCGAAATTTGTTTTTCTTAAATCCTTCATATCTTCTAAACGGAGCGGCCTAGAAGGGTCAAAGTAGGCGCTTTTTATAGTGATTTTAATGTAAATTATGTATTCCAAATATCATTTAAATCGATCAAGAGGTTCCAAAAAAAATCAGTTCTTGAAATTTGTTTTTCTTAAATCCTTCATATCTTCTAAACGGAGCGTCCTAGAAGGGTCAAAGTAGGCGTATTTTGTAGTGATTTTAATGTAAATTATTTATTCCAAAAATCATTTAAATCGATCAAGAGGTTCCAGAGAAATCAGTTCTTGAAATTTATTTTTCTCAAATTCTTCATATCTTCTAAACGGAGCGTCCTAGAGGGGTCAAAGTTGGCCAACTTTTTTGTGATTTCAAAATCAATTTTTCAAAATTTGTTTTTCTTAAATCCTTCATATCTTCTAAACGGAGCGTCCTAGAAGGGTCAAAGTAGGCGCTTTTTATAGTGATTTTAATGTAAATTATTTATTCCAAAAATCATTTAAATCGATCAAGAGGTTCCAGAGAAATCAGTTCTTGAAATTTGTTTTTCTTAAATTCTTCATATCTTCTAAACGAAGCGTCCTAGAAGGGTCAAAGTATGCGCATTTTGTAGTGATTTTAATGTAAATTATTTATTCCAAAAATCATTTAAATCGATCAAGAGGTTCCAGAGAAATCAGTTCTTGAAATTTGTTTTTCTTAAATTCTTCATATTTTCTAAACGGAGCGTCCTAGAAGGGTCAAAGTAGGCGCATTTTGTAGTGATTTTAATGTAAATTATTTATTCCAAAAATCATTTAAATCGATCAAGAGGTTCCAGAGAAATCAGTTCTTGAAATTTGTTTTTCTTAAATCCTTTATATCTCCTAAACGGAGCGTCCTAGAAGGGTCAAAGTAGGCGCATTTTGTAGTGATTTTAATGTAAATTATTTATTCCAAAAATCATTTAAATCGATCAAGAGGTTCCAGAGAAATCAGTTCTTGAAATTTGTTTTTCTTAAATCCTTCATATCTCCTAAACGGAGCGTCCTAGAGGGGTCAAAGTAGGCCAACTTTTTTGTGATTTCAAAGTCAATTTTTTGAAATTTGTTTTTCTTAAATCCTTCATATCTTCTAAACGGAGCGTCCTAGAAGGGTCAAAGTAGGCGCTTTTTATAGTGATTTTAATGTAAATTATTTATTCCAAAAATCATTTAAATCGATCAAGAGGTTCCAGAGAAATCAGTTCTTGAAATTTGTTTTTCTTAAATCCTTCATATCTTCTAAACGGAGCGTCCTAGAGGGGTCAAAGTTGAAATTTGTTTTTCTTAAATCCTTCATATCTTCTAAACGAAGCGTCCTAGAAGGGTCAAAGTAGGCGCATTTTGTAGTGATTTTAATGTAAATTATTTATTCCAAAAATCATTTAAATCGATCAAGAGGTTCCAGAGAAATCAGTTCTTGAAATTTGTTTTTCTTAAATTCTTCATATCTTCTAAACGAAGCGTCCTAGAAGGGTCAAAGTATGCGCATTTTGTAGTGATTTTAATGTAAATTATTTATTCCAAAAATCATTTAAATCGATCAAGAGGTTCCAGAGAAATCAGTTCTTGAAATTTATTTTTCTTAAATTCTTCATATCTTCTAAACGGAGCGTCCTAGAGGGGTCAAAGTTGGCCAACTTTTTTGTGATTTCAAAATCAATTTTTCGAAATTTGTTTTTCTTAAATCCTTCATATCTTCTAAACGGAGCGGCCTAGAAGGGTCAAAGTAGGCGCTTTTTATAGTGATTTTAATGTAAATTATGTATTCCAAATATCATTTAAATCGATCAAGAGGTTCCAAAAAAAATCAGTTCTTGAAATTTGTTTTTCTTAAATCCTTCATATCTTCTAAACGGAGCGTCCTAGAAGGGTCAAAGTAGGCGTATTTTGTAGTGATTTTAATGTAAATTATTTATTCCAAAAATCATTTAAATCGATCAAGAGGTTCCAGAGAAATCAGTTCTTGAAATTTATTTTTCTCAAATTCTTCATATCTTCTAAACGGAGCGTCCTAGAGGGGTCAAAGTTGGCCAACTTTTTTGTGATTTCAAAATCAATTTTTCAAAATTTGTTTTTCTTAAATCCTTCATATCTTCTAAACGGAGCGTCCTAGAAGGGTCAAAGTAGGCGCTTTTTATAGTGATTTTAATGTAAATTATTTATTCCAAAAATCATTTAAATCGATCAAGAGGTTCCAGAGAAATCAGTTCTTGAAATTTGTTTTTCTTAAATTCTTCATATCTTCTAAACGAAGCGTCCTAGAAGGGTCAAAGTATGCGCATTTTGTAGTGATTTTAATGTAAATTATTTATTCCAAAAATCATTTAAATCGATCAAGAGGTTCCAGAGAAATCAGTTCTTGAAATTTGTTTTTCTTAAATTCTTCATATTTTCTAAACGGAGCGTCCTAGAAGGGTCAAAGTAGGCGCATTTTGTAGTGATTTTAATGTAAATTATTTATTCCAAAAATCATTTAAATCGATCAAGAGGTTCCAGAGAAATCAGTTCTTGAAATTTGTTTTTCTTAAATCCTTTATATCTCCTAAACGGAGCGTCCTAGAAGGGTCAAAGTAGGCGCATTTTGTAGTGATTTTAATGTAAATTATTTATTCCAAAAATCATTTAAATCGATCAAGAGGTTCCAGAGAAATCAGTTCTTGAAATTTGTTTTTCTTAAATCCTTCATATCTCCTAAACGGAGCGTCCTAGAGGGGTCAAAGTAGGCCAACTTTTTTGTGATTTCAAAGTCAATTTTTTGAAATTTGTTTTTCTTAAATCCTTCATATCTTCTAAACGGAGCGTCCTAGAAGGGTCAAAGTAGGCGCTTTTTATAGTGATTTTAATGTAAATTATTTATTCCAAAAATCATTTAAATCGATCAAGAGGTTCCAGAGAAATCAGTTCTTGAAATTTGTTTTTCTTAAATCCTTCATATCTTCTAAACGGAGCGTCCTAGAGGGGTCAAAGTTGAAATTTGTTTTTCTTAAATCCTTCATATCTTCTAAACGAAGCGTCCTAGAAGGGTCAAAGTAGGCGCATTTTGTAGTGATTTTAATGTAAATTATTTATTCCAAAAATCATTTAAATCGATCAAGAGGTTCCAGAGAAATCAGTTCTTGAAATTTGTTTTTCTTAAATCCTTCATATCTTCTAAACGGAGCGTCCTAGAGGGGTCAAAGTAGGCCAACTTTCTTGTGATTTCAAAGTCAATTTTTTGAAATTTGTTTTTCTTAAATCCTTCATATCTTCTAAACGGAGCGTCCTAGAAGGGTCAAAGTAGGCGCATTTTATAGTGATTTTAATGTAAATTATTTATTCCAAAAATCATTTAAATCGATCAAGAGGTTCCAGAGAAATCAGTTCTTGAAATTTGTTTTTCTTAAATCCTTCATATCTTCTAAACGGAGCGTCCTAGAGGGGTCAAAGTAGGCCAACTTTTTTGTGATTTCAAAGTCAATTTTTTGAAATTCGTTTTTCTTAAATCCTTCATATCTTCTAAACGAAGCGTCCTAGAAGGGTCAAAGTAGGCCAACTTTTTTGTGATTTCAAAGTCAATTATTTATTCCAAAAATCATTTAAATCGATCAAGAGGTTCCAGAGAAATCAGTTCTTGAAATTTGTTTTTCTTAAATTCTTCATTTCTTCTAAACGGAGCGTCCTAGAAGGGTAAAATTAAGCCAACTTTTTTGTGATTTCAAAGTCAATTTTTTGAAATTTGTTTTTCTTAAATCCTTCATATCTTCTAAACGGAGTGTCCTAGAGGGGTCAAAGTAGGCCAACTTTTTTGTGATTTCAAAGTCAATTTTTGAAATTTGTTTTTCTTAAATCCTTCATATCTTCTAAACGGAGCGTCCTAGAAGGGTCAAAGTAGGCGCTTTTTATAGTGATTTTAATGTAAATTATTTATTCTAAAAATCATTTAAATCGATCAAGAGGTTCCAGAGAAATCAGTTCTTGAAATTTGTTTGTCTTAAATCCTTCATATCTTCTAAACGGAGCGTCGTAGAGGGGTCAAAGTAGGCCAACTTTTTTGTGATTTCAAAGTCAATTTTTTGAAATTTGTATTTCTTAAATCCTTCATATCTTCTAAACGGAGCGTCCTAGAAGGGTCAAAGTAGGCGCATTTTGTAGTGATTGTAATGTAAATTATTTATTCCAAAAATCATTTAAATCGATCAAGAGGTTCCAGAGAAATCAGTTCTTGAAATTTGTTTTTCTTAAATCCTTCATATCTTCTAAACCGAGCGTCCTAGAGGCGTCAAAGTAGGCCAACTTTTTTGTGATTTCAAAGTCAATTTTTTGAAATTTGTTTTTCTTAAATCCTTCATATTTTCTAAACGGAGCGTCCTAGAAGGGTCAAAGTAGGCGCATTTTGTAGTGATTTTAATGTAAATTATTTATTCCAAAAATCATTTAAATCGATCAAGAGGTTCCAGAGAAATCAGTTCTTGAAATTTGTTTTACTTAAATCCTTCATATCTTCTAAACGGAGCGTCCTAGAGGGGTCAAAGTAGGCGCATTTTGTAGTGATTTTAATGTAAATTATTTATTCCAAAAATCATTTAAATCGATCCAGAGGTTCCAGAGAAATCAGTTCTTGAAATTTGTTTTTCTTAAATTCTTCATATCTAAACGGAGCGTCCTAGAAGGGTCAAAGTAGGCGCATTTTGTAGTGATTTTAATGTAAATTATGTATTCCAAAAATCATTTAAATCGATCAAGAGGTTCCAGAGAAATCAGTTCTTGAAATTTGTTTTTCTTAAATTCTTCAAAGTAGGCGCATTTTGTAGTGATTTTAATGTAAATTATTTATTCCAAAAATCATTTAAATCGATCAAGAGGTTCCAGAGAAATCAGTTCTTGAAATTTGTTTTTCTTAAATCCTTCATATCTTCTAAACGGAGCGTCCTAGAGGGGTCAAAGTAGGCCAACTTTTATGTGATTTCAAAGTCAATTTTTTGAAATTTGTTTTTCTTAAATCCTTCATATCTTCTAAACGGAGCGTCCTAGAGGGGTCAAAGTAGGCGCATTTTGTAGTGATTTTAATGTAAATTATTTATTCCAAAAATCATTTAAATCGATCAAGAGGTTCCAGAGAAATCAGTTCTTGAAATTTGTTTTTCTTAAATTCTTCATATCTTCTAAACGGAGCGTCCTAGAAGGGTCAAAGTAGTGATTTTAATGTAAATTATTTATTCCAAAAATCATTTAAATCGATCAAGAGGTTCCAGAGAAATCAGTTCTTGAAATTTGTTTTTCTTAAATCCTTCATATCTTCTAAACGGAGCGTCCTAGAGGGGTCAAAGTAGGCCAACTTTTTTGTGATTTCAAAGTCAATTTTTTGAAATTTTGTTTTTCTTAAATTCTTCATATCTTCTAAACGGAGCGTCCTAGAAGGGTCAAAGTAGGCGCATTTTGTAGTGATTTTAATGTAAATTATTTATTCCAAAAATCATTTAAATCGATCAAGAGGTTCCAGAGAAATCAGTTCTTGAAATTTGTTTTTCTTAAATTCTTCATATCTTCTAAACGGAGCGTCCTAGAAGGGTCAAAGTAGTGATTTTAATGTAAATTATTTATTCCAAAAATCATTTTAATCGATCAAGAGGTTCCAGAGAAATCAGTTCTTGAAATTTGTTTTTCTTAAATCCTTCATATCTTCTAAACGGAGCGTCCTAGAGGGGTCAAAGTTGGCCAACTTTTTTGTGATTTCAAAGTCAATTTTTCGAAATTTGTTTTTCTTAAATCCTTCATATCTTCTAAACGGAGCGTCCTAGAGGGGTCAAAGTATTCCAACTTTTTTGTGATTTCAAAGTCAATTTTTCGAAATTTGTTTTTCTTAAATCCTTCATATCTTCTAAACGAAGCGTCCTAGAAGGGTCAAAGTAGGCGCATTTTATAGTGATTTTAATGTAAATTATTTATTCCAAAAATCATTTAAATCGATCAAGAGGTTCCAGAGAAATCAGTTCTTGAAATTTGTTTGTCTTAAATCCTTCATATCTTCTAAACGGAGCGTCCTAAAAGGGTCAAAGTTGGCCAACTTTTTTGTGATTTCAAAATCAATTTTTCGAAATTTGTTTTTCTTAAATCCTTCATATCTTCTAAACGGAGCGTCCTAGAGGCGTCAAAGTAGGCGCATTTTGTAGTGATTTTAATGTAAATTATTTATTCCAACAATCATTTAAATCGATCAAGAGGTTCCAGAGAAATCAGTTCTAAAATCCACAAACAAACAAAAGTTCAACTTTGGCTTATTATACAGCGGAATATAATCGGTCTATTTTTATTTTGAGTATCTTAAATCATAGTTCATTAATTTTAAATTAAATTAAATAAAAAAACCGCATTTAAAAATATTAACTGCATCAAAATATACAAAGTTTTGGCCGATGTAAAACGTTTCTGAACCACTGTGCGACGGTTTGATGGAAAGACGCCTAGATTGAGGGATCGGTTGACGCGTTAGAAGTGGCTTTTATTGAATTGTTGATGTTGTTGTTGCACCGTGTGACACATCGGTGAAATGAACAAATATTAGCGCACACGTGCAAACAATAGAGCGTAACACATACTCCAACACATTGCAAATTGAGTTGCATAGCAATGAACACAAATACACACTAAAATATAACCCAGTTCAAAAATAAATAGGATAGGTGAAAATATGGAAATTTAATTTTGAGTGATAAATTGAATTTTTTAGTGAAAAATATAAATTGAATTGTTAGTGAAAATTTTAATTTTTTATGAAAAATTGAATTTTCAGTGATTAATTGAATTTTTAGTGAAATATTTCATTGCTAGTGAAAAACTGAATTTTGAGTGAAAAATTGAATTTTTAGTGAAAAATTTAATATATAGTGAACATTTTAATTTTTAGTGAACATTTTTTTAGTGATAAATTAAATTATTTAGTGAAGAATATAAATTAAATTTTTAGTGAAAAATTTCATTGTTAATGAAAAACTGAATTTTGAGTTAAATATTGTTTTTTTTAGTAACAAATTGAATTTTAAGTGAACATTTTTTTTTTTAGTGATAAATTTAATTTACAGTGAAAAATTTTAATTTTTAGTGATAAATTGAATTTTTAGTGAAAAATTGAATTTTTAGTGCTAAATTGAATTTTTAGTGAAAAATTGAATTTTTAGTAAAAAATTGATTTTTTAGTGAAAAATTGAATTTTTAGTGAAAAATTGAATTTTTAGTGAAAAATTTAATTTTTTATGAAAAATTAATTTTTACTGAATAAATATATGTGTGAATTATATATATTTTTAATATCAACCGCCAAAAATCAGACATGTTTTGCCACCGGGTTTAATTACAAACCCACAATGAAAACAAATAACGCTTGTTTCCACCTAAGTTTATCGCTGACAGGCACTTGCTATTGTTCTCTAATTTCAATTAATTAATTTCTGGTGGTTGAATGTCACTTGCTGTCACACGAATTTTGCCTCAAAGTTGCCAAATGTTTAGCAACACTTTGTGCTGTCAATTTGACCAGATTAAATATTGACTGTAGTTAAGTCTTAAGGATTTTCTTATTTATAATTAAAACGAAGAGGTTTTTAATAGGCAGATTTAATAGACAGATTTAAATATTGGCAGATTTAAATGTTGAGTTTAGATTGTCCACTTAATAAAAAATAAATTCAATATAAATACGAATTATATAATAAAATTAACTATTAAAAACGAAAATCTTTAGTATTTCTCTAATTTAGTATTTTTTTTTTTTGGCATATTTAAGTCTATAAACAGTCCATATATCGTACTCTGATTTGAGTCCATATACCAAAATGATCATTTTACATTTTAATACAAACCACATAGTTTCGAATTCCATAATTTTTTTCCCATACTAAGTCAGTAAACAGTCCACATTTCTTACTTCGAACTTAGTCCGTATTATAATATTAAATGAAATTCCATTTTATTGTTTCCATAAGTTGTTGGTAATTTATAATTTTGAATTTTTGATCATATTCGAGTCTACAAACAGCTCATATAAAGTGCTTCAAAAGTCGCTTCGAAAGATAAAATAGACAAAATAATGTTGATTATCTTTTCTTTGCTACTACCTAGTTCATACATCGATTGTGCATATGCACTGTGCTATTCACATTATCATTTTTGTTTTACTTGTATACTTAGTTTTTTAGTAAATTGTGAAATCATGTAGTTTTTCATAAGTTAAGTTCTATGAACATTATTTCATTTAACTTATAAAAACAAAAAAAAAAATAATATATGAACATTTTCACTGTGTACCTCATTTAGCTGGATATTGCTTTTTGTGTATTTGTTTTTGTTCACATATGCGTTTGAAAGTGGAACAACAACAAAAATCGAATAAAGCAGCATCAAAGCTTTTGATAGAATTTTTGGCAGGAAAGTTATTGTACCACAAAGAAACTCGTTGTTGTTGCCAACTAGATAGCTGTACGAGATACATACATAAACGAGATACATACATGCGACTGTCTGTTGTCATGCGACTGTCTGTTGTCATTCGTCTGTCCGTTGTCATGCGTCTGATTGTTGCCATGCGATGATACAGGATAGAAACGAAGAGTTGTCATTGTGAAAGTGTGTGTATACGCATCGTAATTCGTTATTGTTGTATTCTCTTCTTTTTGTTAGTGTTCGCTATGTATCGTTTGAGTTTGTGTTCACAAAGATAAATGTTTGTGTTCTCTTGACATACGATACGCATAGCATACGGATTTTTTAATCTCTGACGAAAACAGAAATATGCCTATTAGGGTGTCACTTATTTCACACTTTTTCGATTTTTAGTTTTCTCACCCCCTAGGATTGTTTATTAGAGACAAAAAATAAGATATGCAATTTTTTTTTGATTTTCAACAACGAAAACACGTGCCGCAAGTACATTGAAAATTGTACTACTTAGGTGGTGCATTTGTACCAGGAGTCGAAATTTAGAATATTTCAGAACAATATTTCTGGTATGCAATCATGTGCAACTGTTTGCGAAAAAAAATTATGTGTAATCGGATTTTCGATATTTCGATAATTTTCCGAGTTATCGATTGTTTTATACAGCATGTTTAAGATTTTTGTAGTCGATCTTTTATTTAAAATTTAAAAAGTAAAAATTTGCAAGATTCTTGCAAGAAAGAGCAAGAAAGGCATTGCAAGAACAAGATTAAGACTTAGCGTGCAAGAACAAGAGCAAGAACAAGATTATCATTTCTTGCATTGTTCATGCAAATGATCATCACTAACTTTATCACATTTTAAACCAAACCTTATTTCAATTTAATATATTATTTCCAATTTTAAACTGTACTATGTTCTACCATTTTGAATTTATTATTGAGTCTATAAAGATATTACTCAATATAATATTAGGATATATGGTACTCCTAATAATATTTCACTCTGAATTGTAACTTCAAAAGAATTCTTTCTAACTTAATCCTTTACTGTATTATATTTGTATCCAATTTATATAGTCTTAAATTCAGTATTTGCCACATATTGAGTCAGAAAAACAATCATTCCATAAATCCTAATACAATTTAAGTCCGTATTCTCAAAAAAATGAATTCTTTCCAACTTAAATCTTAAATCTTAATTATATTCCAACTTTTAGTCCAAATAAACTATATTTATTGCACCAACCAACTTATTGCCCAATTAACACTCAAGTCGTTTGTCATAACCAAAATAAAAAAGTTTTAATTTAAACTACTTCAAATTAAAACAGTTTTCAAAATAATTGGTGTGTGTTTATAATATAGTTGACAACCGAATATGTCAGTTCCAACAACCAATTTGTAGCAATATTGTTTTAAACGAAAGAAGTTGGTTGCCACAACTAATTTTTTCTTTTTCCCTACATCATACCTAACGAGAATTTTTCTGACAATTGCTTTAAATATATTTGTTTTGAATTTACTATTTGTTACCTATTAGTCTTTAATCAATACATATATTCTATAGTCCCCTTAGTACTATAGATTAATATACTATAGATTATATACTATCGAGCTTATTATAAATCTACAAATCGTTTATCTCGCCTCATCTCTTTCATATCAAACATATTTTATTTGTGCTATTAACTTTTATTATTTAAGTGTTTTTTTTTTTTATTATTATTTATTTATTTGTCTGAGTTTTGCCACGCGTATCCCTACTTGTTTGATATATGTTTGTTTATTTGTTGGCTTTGTGCACTTTATGACATTTATGAATTTTCCCCAAGCAAATTTACTTTCTCATAATAAATCGCGGTATACTTTGCTTTGACTTACATGAGCTTTGTTTACTTGAGTTTCTTTTTAAAGTGCTTTTTTTGCTCTGAAACATTTTTTTTTTGTTTTTGCCTTCCTACAGATTTCAGAGTTTATTAATTTTTCTTCTACTGCTGCTGCTTGCTTAGCAAAAATATTATGAAATTTTTGTACAAAATAATATACACGAAATAAATCTTTTATTAGTTAGAGAAAATTTGTTTTATTTTTTTGTTGTTGTTGTCTGGTCAGATTGTCTTGTCTTGGGTACACGGAGTAAAATTTAAAAATTGTATGTAAAATTACATTCAATATTTATTTTACTAATAGAGGTAATTTTGTGTAATACTTATTTCTAAATCTATGATAAAAACTATATATATATTTCTATATCTATAATATATAATATCAGCTAATCATTAATATGAATAATTTTCAGTGTAAAATCACTATTTAAAATAGTTTTTGTTATCACGTATATGAATTCTATATAATTCGCAGATGCTGATTTCGATTGCATAGGTATTAAGTTTTTTCCAATTACCTAATAAGAAAAATAAGAAAAACTTCTGCATGTCAAGAATAATTACACTTAGTTACTTTTTGATACCCAAGAACATAATCTCTGCATAACTAGAATCATTGCTCTTAGTTACTTTCAACAGATAGGCAAACACAATAACGAACAGATGGCAAAACAGTCGGATATCGTAAAACAAAGCATACGCGCGAATATTACAGATAAAGCAAGGACGATGAAAACACCAACAGATTCATAAACACGTATTCTTTTTGCGTAGAATACCGCAACAATGTTGCGTGTTCTTTTTGGTTTTGAATAGTCAATAAATTAACTTCTTAAAATCCAGCAGAATATATCTTGTTTACTTTTTTGATATTTAAGTAATTCCCTAGTAGAAATTTTCCCGATGCGCCATCGGGAAAATATGATCATTGCCTCTGCATGCCCTTATCATGCTTACCATAGCAGGGTTTCCATTATCTAAACAGTCAATGTTCCCGATCATAGCTACATTATTTGTTCCTCATAACAAAATTAGCATCAGGCAATGATCGAGATTAATGAGAGAAACCCTATTATGCTCGGGCTCAGACAAGGCAATTGTTGGGTAAATAATAAAATGGGGAATTGCCCGATCAGTACATGATCATGGCCTGATGTCAATACATGATCAGGACACTGCGTTACAAGGACATTATGGGCCTCGTCATATCCAGATCATCTCAAATAATGACATGATCACTTCATGACCATGGCCCTACCAAAATTTCTACTAGGGTTTTCTTTCTTAATATTCAGATTATAAATTCTAGAATTTTAGTAGAATTTTATTGATTTTTTGCTATTTTCATTTGAGTCGAATTCCTCTCCAGTTTTACAAGTTTATTTTCATCCGTGTAGGAGAAAAAATCGGGTAAAAACTGATACTTTTCATTAATTTCAATGGGCATATTTAAAAAAACAGAACTGATGGAAAAAAGTTAGTAATTTTAATAAATGATTTTGGCTATGCTCTGCACAATCATATGTCATTTTCTTTATTAGCGTTAGATCCGAAATACAAAAAAAATCATTCAAAAATAGTTTTAAAAATTTTCGAATTTATTTAAAAATTTAAACATTTTTTAGGGGCACTGGGTATGTTATAAAAATTAGAAGCGATCAAAAAAAGTTAGTAATTTTAATGGTTAGTTTGGACTATGCTCTGCATAATCATATACCATTTTCTTTATTAGCGTTAGATCCGAAATACAAAAAAAAACATTCAAAAATAGTTTTAAAAAATTTCGATTTTTTTTATAAATTTAAACTTTTTTTAGGGGCACTGGGTATATTTTAAAAATTAGAACTGCTAGAAAAAAGAAAGTAATGCTGATCGTTAGTTTGGACTATGCTCTACATAACCCTATATCAATTTATTATTTTTCATTAGATCTGTAATACTAAAAAAATCATAGAAAAATAGTCTAAAAATTATAAAATGTTCGTGTTTAGTTTCAAATATCTTGAAATCATATCGACATTTAAGCATTTAATCATATATTGAAAATAGTCTTGATAATTAAATGCAAAAGTACGTTTAAAGTTTTTTGGACAACTAATTTTCCAAAGTACTGTAATTTTTTGTTGTAAAAACTGCCTGAAAAGGGTCTAAAAATTGCAATGCCATTTTCTATATAAAAGTTAAGCAATTGAAAAAAAACTGAGTATGCAGTTAAAATCAGCACCCACGAATTATATAGAATTGAAATATGGAATGTCCATAGAACATTTTTTCGGATTTCGTTTAGTAGTGTAATTCAAATTCTAAATTGTACTCATTTCATTTATATCATATATATTTTGGTACTCATTAAAAATGAGTACTTATTTCTGGCAGTGTACCAAACCACATTTTACAGTATTTATTTTTTGCATTATTTCTGTTGACTGCTAACAAATAGTTTCGCTTTAGTTCGGCTCACAGGATTTGCAGAATTCACTGGTTGCACGAGCGCCGGCGAATCCTGTTTGCCAACTAACAGGATCAGCGGCTATACTTCTTCTTGCCGATTTCGTTGGTATCGAGGAATGTGCGCCAAGTGCTTTTGCCGTTATTTACTGTGTGTCTGTGTGTGTGTCGTCATCGATTCAAGGATATGAAATAACTTGAAGTAAACAATGCGCACCTAGAGTACTTGATGTCACAGTTTTTGAAGTTTTGTTATAATTTTTTATTTTTTTTTTTTGAAAACTTCACACATTTTTGTGGTTTTTTATATTTTGTAAGTTTCAAGTTTTTTTTTTAATACTTTTTTTCAATACTTATGCAACGGAAATAACGTTATTGAGTGCATTAAAGTGTTTTCCGGTTGGTATATTGTAAATTTTAGCTGCTTTTTGTTAAACTTGGCAGCACTCTTCGATCTTCGATTTAGTTTTTTCTATGCTGCACTATTTTGGCAGCACTTTATACTATTATTTGTATTTAGTATGCGGTCTTTTGTTGTCAATGCACATGATGATGATTTTTCCCTAGTTTTTCTCAAGTATTTCCAAATCTTTTCTGTTACACCTCCTGTGCAAAATCTTTTCTCTGATATGTGTGTGTTGTTTTTTTTTTTTTGTATACGTTGAACTTTTACAATTCGGTCTGACGTACTTCCCACGGTGGCTTTTCTCCTGACAGTTACCACTACCGTTGCAAGATGGCGGTGCAACGGCTTCTAGCGGAATTGAACTGCACTAGAGCTTCGCCGCTAGTTTTAGCAAAGTATTAAAGTTGTGCATAATTTATAAATGTTTTTATGCTATTCTTTATAATGCAAAAGATTTTTTTTTATTGCAAAAGTAGAAAAAGTAAAAAAAAATACACATAAAGTACCTATAAATATTATGCGTGTAATAGGAAAATACATAAAAAGTGCACAGCCAGTAATAAGTAGTTGGGAATTTTTTAAGTACTACCAACTATGAAGAAGAATTTGTTAAATTTTTTGTATGCATATGAAGCAGTATTTATTGCTACTCAGAGCAGCAACAAAGTTAAGAAAATAATTTACAAGTTTTTTTCCAAAAGAAAAATATAAAGTAGCATTTGTTAAAATTTTAGGCATTTTTGTAAATACCACACCAAAAAATGAATATTCAAAAGTTTTAAGTGTGACGCGAAAAACTCAAAAATATGAAAAACTCATAGAAAACGTAGTAGAAATGTTCGTATATTTTGTGTGACTGTCGTAACTCATTCAATTCTTATTTTCTTGAAATTTAATATTGAACAATTAGAAAAAATAAAAATCTGTCTTTCTATCAGTTTGTTCCAGCATCACATCTAAACAGCTAAATCAATTTGACAGAAATTCTACCTGATAATACTATGGATTCCGGAGGGTAACATAGACTATGGGGAGTTGCTACTCCCAAAAAACACAAAATTAAAATCAGAAACAAAAGTAAAAAAACGTAGAATAATAAACAATATAAAAAAAGAAAACAAAATAAAAAAAGAAAAAAGAAAAAACACAAAGTCAGAGTTAAACGCAAAAGCACAAAATAAAAAGCAAACATAAAAGTAGAAATAAAAATACGAAATCAAAATAATAACAACATCAAAAAAAAACACAAAACCAAAAACAAATATAAATAAAAACACAAACTCAAATCCAAAAACAAAAAGACACAATCAAAAGCAAAAATTTAAATAAAATTAAAAATACGAAATAAAAATACAAAATCGAAAACAAATATTAACATAAAAAATGCAAAAAAAAAACGAAATGAAAATAAAAATAAAAAGAAAATAAAAATTACAAACAAAAACACAAAATCAAACAGAAAATCTATGCAAAAAAGTTAAAGTAAAACAAAAACAAAAGAATAAGAAAAAGAAAAAACAAAAGCAAAAGCAAAAAGTCAAAGTCAGAGTCAGAGTCAGAGTTAAACGCAAAATCAAAAACACAAAATAAACAGCAAAAATAATAATAAAAGTAAAAATACGAAATCAGAATAATAACAAAACAAAAAAAAACATAAAAGCAAAAACAAATACAAATAAAAAGTAAAACAAGAATTCAAAGTCAAAGTCAAATCCTAATCCAATTCAAATCCAAAAGCAAAAACACACATTCAAGAGCAAAAATTAAAATAAAAGTAAAAGTATGAAATAAAAATATAAAATCAAAAGCAAGAACAAAAACAAACATAAATAATGCAGCACAAAACAGGAAATCAATACAAAACACCATGGCAATACACAAAAAAAGAAAAATTAACAAAAAAAAAAAAAAAAAGGTTAGAAAATCAAAGTTAAAGTAAAAGTCAAACTCAGAGTTAAACGCAAAATCAAATGCAAAATCAAAAGCACAAAACAAAAAGCAAATATAAAAATAGAAGTAAAATTACAAAATCAAAATAATAACAAAATCGAAAAAAACACAATAGCAAAAACAAATACAAATAAAAAAAAAACACAAGTCAAATCCTAATCCAAAAACACACAATCAAAAGCAAAGAATACAATAAAATTAAAAATACGAAATATAAATAAAAATACAAAATCAAAAACAAAAACAAACACAAACATAAAAAAATGCAAAAAACGGAATGAAAATAAAAAGAAAAGTACAAACGAAAATGCAAAATCAAACAGAATATCAATACAAAACACCATGGCAATACACAAAAAAGTTAAAGTAAAAACAAAAACAAAAGAAAAAGAAAAAAACAAAAACACAAACAAAAACAGAAGAAAAATGAAGCAAAGTCAAAGTTAATCGCAAAATCAAAAGCAAAACACAAAATAAAAGCAAAAATAAAAATATGAAATCAAAATAATAACAAAATCAAAAAGCATAAAATCAAAAGCATAAAAAATACAAATAAAAACAAGAATAAAAACACAAAGCATAAAATCAAAAGCATAAAAAAATACAAATAAAAACAAGAATAAAAACACAAAGTCTAATCCAAATTCAAAAGCAAAAAATAAAAGTAAAAATATGAGATAAATATAAAAAAAAATCAAAAAGGAAAACGAAAACAAAAACAAAACTGAAAACAAAGACAAACATTTAAATTAAAAAAAAAAAACGAAATAAAAAATATATAAAAAATAAAGAAACGTACAAATAAAAACACAAAATCAAACAGAAAATTAAAACAAAAAAAAACGTGGCAAAACACAAAATCAAAAGTAAATTAAATTATTATTAAGTATTTTCGATCATTTCTTAATAACAATCAATGAATTAATATATCAATAAAAATCAAAAGCAAAAACCAAAATGAAAATACTCAAAAAATAGCAGAAACAACAGAATAAAAAAAAATCAAAAAAAAAAAACACACACACAAACGCAAAATAACTCAAAATCAAATACAAAATTAAAAGGAAAAAGGCATATAAGAAAAAGAAATATATAATATCAAAGACAAAAATAAAATGAAAAACGCATATAAGAAAATTATATATAATATCAAAGACACAAAAAGTAAATGTAAACTCAAAAAAACAGAAACAAATTTAAAAATCCAAAACCAAATAAAGAAAAACACAAAGCAATAAGAAAAAACAAAAAATTAGAAAAACCATAGCCAACGTAAAAGCAAAAACACAAATGAAAAAGTAAAATGTAAAACAATTGAAAAATGCAATAGCAAATATAAAAGCCAAAACACAAATCAAAAACATAAAAAAAAATGAAAAACACAATGGCAAAATAAAAAGCAAAAACACAAAATTAAAAGCAAAAACATATAACCAAGAGTACAAATAAAACCAAAATCACAAAAGCTAAACAGTGACAAAATAAAAACACACAAAAAAATCAAAATTCCAAATATGCGCTGTTTACTCTCGTAGGTTTGCATTGACTTCCGAGGGGTAGCGCGGTTTAGATAAATGTTTTTCTATGAAATTTTGTTGTTAGACCCAACTCAGATTTGAACATGGGACCTTTCAGCTCGTAGTCTACGCTACCCACGCTAAATGTGAAATCAACCAAATTAAATTCGATCTATTCAAAATATTAGCATCCATTTCCAGTTTAATGCTTCCCAGAACTGCTACAATTCAACATTCACATTTAGTTTCTAAAAATAAATAAAAAGAATATACAATATACATAATTTACAATAACAGTTTGAACTTTATGCGGATTTAAATCCACATGAATTACATTTTTCTCTGAAATTAAATTAGAGCTGACGATTTTAATATGAAAACGGTGCGCCTTATAAAAACATATTCAATTTAGATATGCAAAATGAAATACCAAAAACTAATTGTTAAATAAAATGCGAAAAAATAAAAATGCATTGATTAAAAATATAATTTTTCAGAGAAATATAAAAATTATATTTCAGTGGCATAGCTCAACAATATTTTAAAATAAAAATAATTCGAAATGAAATTTACTGTCAAATATTGAAGTATATAGAAAAAAATTATAGGAAAATAACGATTGCTAATTAACTGAAATCATAAATGTACAGATGAGTCTATTGAAAGGTTTTTCTGTATTTCTATTTTTTCTCAGTTGTTTTTTTAATCCATACTAAACTCAAACGATGCAATAATAAGCATAATAACAAAAAAGAAGAGAAAAAATTAAAAATCCCATTAAAAACCGCTAACTGCAATGAGCGAAAAAGTATGAGCTAAAGAAAAAAAAAATAGACAAATTACTTGGCCAAAGTAAAAAGTACTTTGCTAAGTGAGTGATGTGAATGGATGGACGTGAAATATGAAGAAAAACTACTGCTCAAAGTGATTGACAACAGGTTCGAAAAGGCGCCGAGGAGAAGATATAAAATGTAAAAAATGGTTGGGAAAAAATAAATAAAATATAAAAATTAAATTTCAAAAATAAAAATATAGTAATAGAGGAATAAGAAATTAGTGTATTAAATAATGATTATTTATGAAAAGGAAAAAATGATGAAAAATAAAAAGTAAATAAAGTTAAAGAGAAAAAATAAGTTGGTATATAGGATAACACTGCCCGAGAAAATTTAAATTTTGACGTGGTGCAGTAAAAGACTGGTGCGAAGTTAGCGCATCGCGGCGAATTGAAGTTATCCCACAATTTGAATTCGCCGCATTTATTACGTTTTTTTTATTTTTTAATATAATATACTAAAGTCTGCTGATTTATTGCAATTCCATGTAATATCAGTTCAAAAATTAATAAAAATCGAAAAAAAGTTATATATTTTTGTAAGTACAAAAAGTGCAAAAAAATTTAAAAACAAGAACAAAACGTTTAAAATGAAAATCAATGCAACATCTTAAAGACAACAGCTCTAGCTAATTTCAATATTAAAATATGCCCCGTTATCATGATAAAAATAGGGTTTTTAATAGGGGTACTTATCTAAACTTTAAAAGAAAATATGCATTCCTTAAACCTTAAACAAAATGCTTAAAATGAAAAACCGCCCCGAGATTTTTTGATATGTTGTAGATTATAGGCTAAACTAACGACTTTTTATAAAAATCGTACTTTATTCTAGGTTTTTCTTGGAGAAAAATGTGCCCAAAGATGTACGATTTTTCAATCGTAGTATGGAAAAAATGCATTTATTAAAACTTAAAAAAAAACGCTTAAAATGAAAAACCACCTCGAGATTTTTTGATATGTTGTAGATTATAGACAAAACTAACGATTATTTTAAACAATTGTGCTAGCCTACTTTTAATCAGGGTTCTCCATGGTGAAAAATGGATCCAAAGATGGACAAGACTTCAGTCGCAATTTTCAAAAAAATGCATTTATTGAAACTTAAAAAAAGCTTTAAATGAAAAATCTCCTCGAGATTTTTTGATACATTGTAGATTATAGGCTAAACTAACAATTACGCTGATTTTAAAAATAGCATCAAATGGGGTTAATACACCAATTGGGTATTATGCAATAAAATACCATAACTCGATATTGGAATTTTTTACAGCAATTCTAATGATACCATTTGATTACCAAGTTATGATATTTTATTGCATAATACCCAATTTTGACTAATGACATTGAACAAATGCCCCGTTAGGGAAATAAAGATTTTTGAGGGTTTTGGGTTTTTGACCAAAATCCCCAATGTTGATTTATGATTTTGAAAAAACTCTCCGTTTAGGAGATACAGAGTTTTTGGAGATTTGGGTTTTTGACCTATGACACCTTGTGATTCCGTTTATCGAATGGCATCACTAGATTTTTTTTAAAAAATCCCATATTATCTACATATTGTCACTGTCATGCCAAAAGGGCGAATGTGCATTTTTAAAAATGTAGGGAAATCAAATTTTAAAGTTTGAAGTGCTTTAAAAATTATCAAAATTTATATGTTTTTCAATTATTTCTGCTATTTTGGTTTATTTGTCAATTATTATAACGTATGTAAAATATCTTTAGATTTGGACAAGCTACTGAATTATAAATACGGATTTTGTGAGACTATATCCTGATCAAAACGCAAATATTTTTGTTTTTTATGCTATAACTTTTTAATAGCGCAAGATAAAATAGTAATGTAAAGGCATTAATTGTTTGATTTTAAAGCACCTATTTATTGGCATCATTAATTAAAAATATTTTGTCAAACATTAATTTGCCATTTGTTATTTGCAGGAAAAAATGTTTGGCAAAATATTTTTAAATATGATGCCAATCGATAGGTGCTTTAAAAACAAAGAATAAATACCTCTGCACCACTGTTTTATCTCGCACCAATAAAAAAAATATTTGCAAAAAAACGAAGAAATTGGAAAAATTGAAAATCTTGTCATGCCAAAAGGGCGTATCTTTTCGTTTTTTTGCTATAACTCCTTAGTGGTACAAGATAAAATAGTGATTTAAAGGCAATTATTGTTGGTTTTCAAAGCACCTATCGATCTGCATTATTAATTAAAAATATTTAACCAAAAAAAAATTTTCTGCAAATAACAAATTGCAAACTAATGTTTGGCAAAGTATTTCTAATTAATGAAGCAGATCGATATGTAATTTGAAAACAAACAATAAATGCCTTTACACCACTATTTTATCTTATACCAATAAAAAGTTATGGCGAAAAAACGAAAATATTCGCCCTTTTGGCATGACAAGTTTTTCAATTTTTCAAATCCGTTCTTTTGGTTTTGTTTTTTGTGGCTAGAAATATACAACAAAATGATACGCAATTTTGGCACAGCATACTTGAGGATAAACTACATTCAAAAATGTAAAAAAAAACGCAAATGTGAAAAATTGCACATTCACCCCTTTGGCATGATAGTGAATATGAGTACAAATACTCATATTTTTAGATTTTCTACCATTACCACAAAAGGAGTTAAAAATAGTAGTCTCTAAAAGAAATATTAAAATAATTTATATGCAATAATAAGTGTTATTTAGCTTTATTTCAAATTTGGACCACGAAATTCAAAAGTATCTCTATGCAGTGGCATTGTACTCATATGGAGATTTCCAAAACTGCAATAAAACAAATATTCGCAAAATGTTGGTTACGATATTCTGCCTGTAAGGTATCGATACATTTTTCAATTTCTTATTTTTTGCTCGTCTTTTATTTTTAAAATACCAACAAAAGAAAAGAATGAAAATATCTTTTCGATATTAGACGCAGAAAATATCGCACTATAATATAGAAATCTGTTTTTTTTTCAAAATTTTAATTTCGCGAGGTAAAAGCAAAAGAAAATCGAAAAAATATTCACAATATGAAAAATATGCTGAGCAATGAATATAAAAAAGTAAACAAAATGTAAATTAGAAACAGAAATATAAAATGAGATACAAAAATGAAAATATGGAACAATAATGATAAGTAATGGTCACATATAATAGAAATTAAAAAATTCTTCTGATCAGCATTAACATTTTTGGAAAATTGTTTTTATATTATTTACAAAAAAAAAAATCTCATTTTAATGAAAACTGAATATTCGTCCGTTTTTTATTTCCAAACTACCATTGGAAATCTTTTTTGCTTGGTGTGGTAAATTTTTAGATGTGAATATTTGATAAGTCGTTTAAAAAAATTCCACAATACCTTGAATAATTTACGTATTATGGGTTGCTAAAAGTTTATAGTACATTCGAACTTAAACTGTACTAAATTTTTCTAAACTTTGCAGTCATGTTCTGTATCCAAATGGCATAAAACCCTTTAAAAAAAAACGAAAATTTTCAAAGGGCCGTACTCCTGGGGTAGAGAATTATAAAAACGTTCAACTAAGATGCAAAAAAGAATATGAGAAGCAAATAAATAGTAAAATAGGTATATAAAATTGTATTAAAAGTAAAAACTCAGCAGAAAATGTGTAAGAAACAGCAGGCCATTAAATGCACCAATGGGACCTAAGTAAAGAACCACTTCATTCCAAAACTACTGACATAAAACTCCAAAGTAGAAGATGATGAACAGCAGCCAACAAATAAATAGAATATTTAGTTGAATCATGAGGTTCAGTAAAAAATCCAACGGTAGGGGGAAAAAAACGTGCCAACCGTGCAACATGTAAAATACTACTATGCAAAATAAAAATTAAAAAAAAAAAAAAGAATTATAAAAAAAATCTTGGACAATTACGTTGTACCAGATGACAGACAACGAACCGAAGAACATGGTAAACTCCTCGAACAACTTTTCGCACCCACTTGGGAGCAGTTTCTACACCGACTCGACTCTACTTAAGCATATTTCTTATTGTAATAAAAATCCGTATTTTTTATGGTATGAAACTGTTTTTCTTTTTCTGTTTTTGTTCTGCATAACGATTTAAAAATTATGATAATAAAGCATTTCATGCCAACTGCAAAACTACAGCAAAATCATATCACAGTCGAAAGATGAAGACGTGGAAGTTTTTCTGCGTCAGACTAAAGAGACGATATGTTCCGCTATCTGGTTGAGTCTTAAAGTGTCTGTCTGTCTTGAATCCGTGCTTCAGCATTGTCTACAGTAGAGACACGTAGTGCGTTGAAAACGTGCGAAAATAATGAAATCATCATCATAATTAAATAAAAACTGGCATAAAATTCAGCAGCAATGCCGACAAACTGTCAGAAGAAATTTCATTCAAAATGGTGAAAGTTTGTGGCAGCAGAAAAACTTAATTTTTCATTAAATATTCAAAATTTCACTAATTCTTGAAATTTACCACAAATAAAACAAATTATAAGTTATAGCTTAAAATTACACTGAAATATTAAATTTTTAACTAAAGTACAAATTATATTTTGAATTTTCAGTAAAAATTCAAAATTTCACAACAAATTAAATTTTTTACTATAAATTCAAATTTTCACTGAAAATTACAATTTTCACAAAAAATTCAATTTTTTCACACAAATTCAATTTTGCACTGAAAAAATTGAATTTTTAACTAAAAATTCAACTTTAAACTAAAAACTTCAATTTTCACAAAAAAAAATTCCATTTAACACTAATAATTAAATTTTTCACTCAAAATTAAATTTTTCACTAAAATTGAAATTTTCAAAAAAAATCATTTTTAACTAAAAAAAATAAAAAATTTAACTGAAAATTAAATTTTTAACTACAAATTCAACTTTTCACTAAAAATTCAACTTTTCACTAAAAATTCAATTTTTCACTAAAAAATACAATTTTTCACTAAAAATTCAATTTTTCACTAAAAATTCAATTTTTCACTAAAAATTCAATTTTTCACTAAAAATTCAATTTTTCACTAAAAATTCAATTTTTCACTAAAAATTCAATTTTTCACTAAAAATTCAATTTTTCACTAAAAATTCAATTTTTCACTAAAAATTCAATTTTTCACTAAAAATTCAATTTTTCACTAAAAATTCAATTTTTCACTAAAAATTCAATTTTTCACTAAAAATTCAATTTTTACTAAAAATTCAATTTTTCACTAAAAATTCAATTTTTCACTAAAAATTCAATTATTAACTAAAAATTTAATTTTTCACTAAAAATTCAATTTTTCACTAAAAATTCAAATTTTCACTAAAAATTCAATTTTTCACTAAAAATTCAATTTTTCACTAAAAATTCAATTTTTACTAAAAATTCAATTTTTCACTAAAAATTCAATTTTTCACTAAAAATTCAATTTTTCACTAAAAATTCAATTTTTAACTAAAAATTTAATTTTTCACTAAAAAATCAATTTCTTATTAAAAATTCAATTTTTCACTAAAAATTCAACTTTTTACTATAAATTCAATTTTTCACTAAAAATTCAATTTTTCACTAAAAATTCAATTTTTCACTAAAAATTCAATTTTTCACTAAAAATTCAATTTTTCACTAAATATTCAATTTTTCACTAAAAATCAAATTTTTACTACAAATTCAATTTTTCACTAAAAATTCAATTTTTCACTAAAAATTCAATTTTTCACTAAAAATTCAATTTTTCACTATAAATTCAATTTTTCAGTATAAATTCAATTTTTTACTAAAAATTCAATTTTTCACTAAAAATTCAATTTTTCACTATAAATTCAATTTTTCACTAAAAATTCAATTTTTCACTAAAAATTTAAATTTTCACTAAAAATTCAAATTTTTACTAAAAATTCAAATTTTCACTAAAAATTCAAATTTCACTAAAGATTCAATTTTTCACTAAAAATTCAATTTTTACCTAAAAATTAGTTTTCCACTAAAAATTTAATTTTTCACTAAAAATTCAAATTTTCACTAATAATTCAAATTTTCACTAAAAATTCAATTTTTCACTAAAAATTCAATTTTTCACTAAAAATTCAATTTTTCACTAAAAATTCTATTTTTCACTAAAAATTCAATTTTTCACTAAAAATTCAATTTTTCACTAAAAATTCAAATTTTCACTAAAAATTCAAATTTTCACTAAAAATTCAAATTTTCACTAAAAATTCAAATTTTCACTAAAAATTTAAATTTTCAATAAAAATTTAATTTTTCACTAAAAATTCAATTTTTCACTAAAAATTCAATTTTTCACTAAAAATTCAATGTTACACTAAAAATTCAATTTTTCACTAAAAATGCAAATTTTCACTAAAGATTCAAATTTTCACTAAAAATTCAAATTTTCACTAAAAATTCAAATTTTCATTAAAAATTCCAATTTTCACTAAAAATTCAAATTTTCACTAAAAATTCAATTTTTCAATGAATTAGATTTAATTAAAAATTCAAATATATATTTTTTGTGAATTTGTTTTGTATTAATTCTGCATATCATTAGCAATTTGATTTGTTTGCTTTGACTTTCTCAACATGTTGCATTCATCCACAGCATTCAGTGGAAATGTTAAAAATTCTAGAAAATATTTTCCAAGTTTTATAGTTGCTGTTGCCAAGCCAGCGAATGGACAGCGTCGCGTTACCACTAACGTTTAAACCAACTGTTTGTTTTGCGCGTATTCAATGCATTTTTGTTTTTTTTTTTTATTTGAGTTGTTTGTTTGGTTACCGAGCAAAAGAACAAACAGCAGAAAAAAAACAAACAATGATGCAAAGCAAACAAAATGAACAAACACATACGATATGTGGTTGTATGAGTCGACACACACACATAGAGACACACGGACAGACAGACATAAACTTCCGCCTTCACGAGACGATGCCGCCATCATCATCAAAATGACTGAAAAACGAACCACTTCCGCTGCTTGGAACGCAACGCAACTCTACTCCACATGAAGCTCATCAACTCGTTATCATTATCAGCAGTAGAAGCGGCAGCATCAATATCATGATCAACATCATAATCAACATCCGCAGCAGCATAATTATCATCATTATCATGTGAAATTATAAACGAGGCGACTGATGCGACGCACCGACGGACTCTCATTTAGTAAATTTTTTAAGTGGAAAAATAGTTGTTTGAGTGAATGCGTTGAATGAGTTTCACAAATGAACGAATGAATGAATGCTTGAGTGACTTGAACGCATTGTCAGTTTTTGTACGTTTTTGTTATGTTATACACAGTTTTCTTATACACAGCAAAAAAAAAAATTTTTGAAATAAGTTCTGAAATTCACTTTAATTGGATATTCAAATATTTCACATTTAAAATTGTGTTAAATCCAAAAAGCATTTTGATAGAGCAAAATGAACAGTTCAATTGAATTGAAAATTTAATATTTCAAATATGAATTATAAATGTTTGTAATAATCGATCATGTTCCGATTTTCGAATGAATTCCAATCGAATTTCATATAAAATGTTTAAACAAACGGTCAAAAATGAATTATTCAGACATGATCTGGTTTTCAGTCGAATTCCAATCGAATCTCATATAAAATTTGTGAGCAAATAATATTGAATTCGATGTCTCAGTACAAACATTTGTTTTTTTAATGAATTTAAACGCTTTGATTTGACATCAACGATTTGAATTTGTTTGAAAAAAACATTACTATTTGTTTACAAACTATTTGTTTACACATTTATATTAGATTCGATGGAAATCGATTGAAAGCCAGAACATGTCTGAATAATTCATTTTTTTTAATTCCCTTTATAAGAAAAATTCATATTTGAATAGTTAATTATTTAAATATGAATTTTGTTTAAAACATATTCTTTACAACACTCACAAAATAACAGACTGCATATTACAAATGATTTACTCTGGAATTTTTTAATATAAAATAGTTTTTGAAGAATTCAACTGAATTCTAGTTTTTGATATGTAAGATTTTTTAACACATTTCTGTATGTATTAAATTGTTGTAAATAAATCATTAACCAAGCATAAAAACGTTAAAATTCATTAATGAATTATAAATCATTAATAATAACTGACTACCAAATTTGTACATTCAAAAATGAATTCCATTGAAATCAATTTTATGAAATATGAATACTTTGTATTGTTGTAAATTCTTGCATTTATATTGGCGCCAAGCATAAAAATGTTAATATTCATAAATTCAAAGCTGAACATTTTGTTTATACAAATTTAAAACAGACTACATATCGTCACTATCATGCCAAATGGACGAATGTGCAATTTTTGACATTTGCGTTTTTTTACATTTTTGAATGTAGTTTTTCCTTAAGTATACTCATATCATTGATTAAAAATATTTTGGCAAAAAATAAAATTGTCATTTATTGGCAGGAAAAAATGTTAGGCAAATTATTTTTAATTAATGATGTAGATCGATAGGTACTTTAAAAACAAACAATAAATGCCTTTACACCACTATTTTATCTCGTATCCATAAAAATGTATGACGAAAAAACCAAAAGATTCGCCCTTTTGCAATGACAAGATTTTCAATTTTTCGAATATTTGTTATTTGCAAGAAAACATTTTTAATAAATGATGCAGATCGATAGGTACTTTAAAAACAAACAATAAATGCCTTTACACCACTATTTTATCTCGTATCAATAAAAATGTATGGCGAAAAAACGAAAATATTCGCCCTTTTGCTATGACAAGATTTTCAATTTTTCCAATTTCTTCGTTTTTTTGCTATATCTTTTTATTGGTGCAAGATAAAATAGTAGTTTAAAGGTATTAATTGACTGTTTTTAAAACACCTATCGATTGGCATCATTATTAAAAAATATTTTGCCAAACATTTTTCCTGCAAATAACAATTTGAAAATTAATGTGATTAGGTGCTTTAAAAACAAACAATTAATGCCTTTACATTACTATTTTATCTTGCGCTAATAAAAAGTTATAGAATAAAAAACAAAAATATTTGTGTTTTGGTCAGAATACAGCCTTACCAAATTCGCATTTTTAATTCAGTAAGTTGTCAAAATCCAATGATTTTTTATATACCTTATAATAATTTAATGAATGAACCAAAATAACAGATAAAATTAAAAAAAAATATAAATTTTGCTAATTTTTAAAGTACTTCAAACTTTAAAATTTGATTTCCCGACATTTTTAAAAATGCAAATTCGCCCCTTTGGCATGACAGTGTCGATATATAGTTCCTTAATTTTATAAAAAATGTAATATGCAAAAATGAATTCAACTAAATTACATTATTTAAATTATAATTTAAAATTTAAATGTGATAATATTTATAAAAGTCATTTATGAATTTTCTTTAAAAATATGAAATACCTTTTTTGGTATTTTTATTTCTTGTATATATCATATTTTCCACTTTTCTAGATCTATAAACAGATAATTGTTGTAAGTTCTTTCATTTATCAATCCTACAAGCAAGATCATGTTCATAATTGATTTCAGAACTGTATATTATACGCAATAACATTTTCTTTCGAGCACTCTAAATTAATGAACACAATAATTTATTGAATTCAATACTTTGATATATTCTTATTTTTTGTATTTATCATATTTTCTTCATTTCTGAATTACTTTTCAAAGAATTATAAGAAATATAATTATGCTTGATAACGATAAAATTCGTAAATAAACTTATAACTGCATAAATATATATTTTGACATTGAATTTTCTATAAAATGTGAACATTTAATGCATACCACTTATTTTAAATTAATTATTTAATTATTTTAAATATTCATTTTTTCGTCATTTTTTGTTCATATCTAAATATAAAAACAAATAATTATTGTAAATTCTTTCATTTATTATTTTCCAAGCTTAAAAATGCTAATATTCATAATTGAGTACAAAGCAGAGATTTTTATTTATAACCTTTTCTTTGCAGTACGTTGATTTAACAGACTGCATACAAAAATTGTTTGATTCCTTAATTTCATAAAAATGTAGCATTCAAAAGTGATTTCAACTAAACTGCATTATTTGAATCATTCTTTAAACCTTAAATATGATAATATTCATAAATGAATTAATTCAAATCATTCTTTAAACTTTAAATATTCTGAAATGAATTCCACTGAATTTAAATTTTAGGAAGTATTTATCATTTATATCTATCATATTTACTTTATTTCCAAATGCACAACAAATTTATTAAATTCTTGCATTTATTATTCTCTAAGCAATAAAATCTTAATATTCATAATTGAATTAATCGTTAAACATTTTCATCACGACACTCCGAAATAAAAAATATTATTTACAAATATATTAAAATATTGAAAATATTCTTATTTTATAATAATCTTTTTTTTCCACTTCTTCTTAATTTTTCCTGTGTACAAACGAGTTGAATATGTGAATTTTTGTTTCTCGCCATCAGGCGACAAGTTCAAAAGTCAGTTTGTGGGGGCAGCACGCATCAACGCTAATGGCAGAGTGCTGCTGAAAATGCAAATTGAATTTGGCACAAAAATTACAAAATTCAGCGCAACTGGACATGTGGCACCACTGCACATATTACATGCCACATAAATATTTTTAGAGCACCAGCAGGAAGTTTATTAATGCGTTTAAAAAATTTGATGCTTGCATTAAATAATTAATTAATGCATTTTAAACTACAAATTAAACTGTCAAAAATCAGATTTAAAATAATTAAAAATTAAATTTGAAATTAAAAATTTAATTTAAAATAAAAAAAAATCTTTTTTTACTGAGAATTTAATTTATTTAAATTTTAGTTAAATTTGAAGTTTTAATAAAAAAAAATTGCCATTTTAGTGAAATCACAAATTTTAAAGTAATGCTAGTTTATAATACTCAAAAAAGTTCTAGAATCGACTTGAACTAACAATGGAAATAATCGTTTAGAGCGCAGTGATGATGACGAAAAATAATAAACTAAAAAAAAGTAAAGTGTTAAATAGAAAAACATTAAATAAAAAAACAACTTGCAAAATAAAAATACTCCATAATTTTACTACACCGAGGAAAAAATTAAAATTTAAATTTCATAATTTTTATTTAATGATATGTGAAATTTTAAATGTAACACTTTAATATAAATTTGTCACAATCAGATACAGTTATTTTCAATGTTTAAAACGTTTTATGCTCATGTTTAGCACATAGCTCATAGCCTCTATATTGTTGAACTGATTGCATAAAAGGAATATCAAAAAAATACGTATTTAGATTTAAACCAACGGTTGATGATGAGAAGTAGAACGTGAAAAAGGTTTCAATGACAATATCGACTATCACAACGAAAACTAAAACGTTTAAAATTTTGTATATGAAAATTTTCAGGCACATTTTTGAATTGTACCTGATTTCATAAAGAGTTCCTGATGATTGTTGAGTTTTTATACCCTACACTAAGAGTGAAAGGGTATATTCAGTTTGGTACGCCGTTTGTAACACCCAAGGAAGCATCTACGGTATGGAAAAGTATATATATTCTTGATCAGCATGATCTCCTGAGTCGATTAAGTGATATCCGTCTGTCCGTCAGTCCGTCTGTCTGTCTGTTCCTCTGTCTGTCTGTTGAAAACACGATTACGGAAGAGCTAGTAGAAGAGCTAGAGCAATGAAATTTTAGATTTAGATTACTTATATATCTAAGCTGTCTGAACAAGAAAATTGGCATGTTCAAATACCTCATATAAAACGAGTTGGGAAAGTTAGGTCACATGGGTAAGTTCGGTCTCATGGGGCGGACTTTTATAGTCGGTCGGGCCCGACTATGGAATACCCTACACTCTTGTTGGATATATTAGTGGTATATTTTGTTGGGCAAATTTTTATAATTTACGACTAAAATTTCCACTACAAAAATCGGTAAAAAATTAAAAAAATTCAAATGTGGGCGGATCACGCCTAACAATATGGTTTAAATTTTATAAATATATATCTAATACTTTTCGAGTTATTGTTTCCCAAAAAGTTATATATGAGTGACTTGTATAGGAGGTGGGCGTGTCCGTTTACCGATTTGGTTCATTTTCAAACTCAGAACCATTTTTCGGCTAAAACATATTGAAACGAAATTTCAACTCATTCTGACAAGTATTTTTCAAGTTATTCTGTATCCGGTCAGACAGCAAGACAGCAAGACAGACAGACAGACAGACGGACAGACGGACATACGGACATGGCTAAACGGACTCGGGTAGTTATGCTGATCAAGAATATATATACTTTACCATACCGGACACGCCTCCGAAGGGGCGTTACAATATCTGCACAAACTTAATATACCCTGTACCTCATAGGTGTAGGGTATAATGAATATCTACAGATCAATTTTGCTGTATACGTGCTTAGGTAAACTTTTTTGGTCAAATATATATACATTATGCTCAAATACATGAAAATAATGTTTTCCCACGAAACTACTTGTGGTTCCCAAAAAAAAAAAAATCGAAATTCCGTACACCTACCCATTTGTAAATATGGGTATCAAATGAAAGAAAATTCTTCAGAGATGGAAAGTTTGTAGTTATTTTCAGGATTCGTATACCCTGGTGACCTATATACCACTTTAAAAGGTAATCACACATGTGTAGGGTATTTATAGTCGGCTTAGACCGACTATAATTTTGATAATCCTAACTATCATAATAACGCATTCTATAAAATGTCCCTAATTTAAAATTTCCCATGTGATCTAACCTTCCAAACTGGCTTATATTACCTTGTATCCGGTCAGACAGCAAGACAACAAGACCTACTTTTCCATACCGGACACGACTCCTAAGAAGCGTTACAATATATGCACAAAGTTAATATACCTCAATGTATAATACTAAAAATCCTCGTTAATTTATTTCTAAAGTTCATCGATGCTGCCAAAAAGTTTGTCTGGGGTTCCGAGACCAAATTTCTGTCATAATCGGGGAATATTTCATGCGTATTTCAGGCTTATTCACGGCAAACACACTGATAACTGAAAGTTTGTGCGAAGCATGTTGGAGATTAAAAAATGTTAGAGAATTCTAATGACAGAATTCACTGCATATTTTAGAAATGGCCAATAAAATGCAACCTTAGGTTCCATCCTAGTCCACACTGTCCTACAACATACACGGATAGAAAAGATTTCTTTAAATATGTTTGAATGTAAACATAAATATATTTGGCTGTTATTATAATAATGTTTGCCAATGAAATAATACATTTGTTTGCATAAAGCGCCAAAGATACACGTAATGCCTGCAAAATTATATTTGGGAGAGCACTTTTTTTTGCAGCGTGTATAAAGTCGATTTGCTATTTTATAATGTTTTTATTTTCTCGTTGTACACTTCATTTGAAATTGTAAAGTTTGCCTTTTGCTTTTTAAAGCGTTGGCCTATATTTTTTTTTTGTTTGCGCTTTTTTTAATCTTTTTGATATTTTGTGCTTTTTTCGCCTTTTTGTGCATTTTTGGTACTTTACCAACATTACATTTTGGCCATAAAAACAATAACAAAATAAATAACAACAAGAGGATAAATGCATATATGGAATAATATGAAGATAAATGCATTTATATGTAGTATTTTGTTGGCTCAGATACAAAGTACATTCAACACTGTCAGTGACACATTTTGTTTGTTTGTCTGTACGTCTGTCTGTCTTTCTCTCTGTTTTCATAGCGATTGTTTTTATTGTGATAAATTTGGATATCTGTTTGTTGACAAGGAAAATTATTTTAAATGTTTTATTTTATTTTATTTTATTTTTGTTTTTATTTGTACGATGTCAGCTTAAAGGCCAATTTTTGTTTTGTGCAAATACGAATTGTGTGCCAACAGTTATCGTATTAAATATTTTTTTTGCTGTTGGATATTTAGTACGCTGTTCCTGTGTAGTTTAAGTATACAATAGAGTATTTAACAGATGAGTGGTATTATGAATTTATTTAAAAATAAAATAGAGTTTTGTAATTTTTTAACATTTTAATACCAAAAAATGGTAAACAATAAAATGTCATTGAACAAATGTAAATGTACTATCTTTTTAATATTTTGAATCCGTTCAAATAGAGTTCGAATCCAAAAACTAAAATTAGTCCTTTATTGGAAGATCATTTTTATTTTATTTATAAATTTTAATTAATACGAAATTTTTTTTTTAAAAATAAAGTAATTTGTGCACCTTAATTTACCAATACAGCACGAATATTGCCGCAATATTGCTGCAATGTTGCAGCAATATTGCTGCAAGATTATAGCAATAATATTGCTGTAGGGGTACTGTAAAATAAAAATTTGAAAATAATGCAAAATAAAATCGAAGAATTTGTCAATTTTCAACAGTACATGGATAAAACTCAAAATGTTAAGTCTTTTGTTCTATGTTAATTTTCTAAAATTCGCAACTATTTAAATCAAAGAATCAACCAGTTGGGAAGGTTAGATCACATGGGAAATTTTAAAGTAAGTGTTATTATGATAGTTAGGATTTTCAAAATTATAGTCGGTCTAAGCCGACTATAAATACCCTACACATATGTGTGGTAACCATTCAAAGTGGTATATAGGTCACCAGGGTATACAAATCCTGAAAATAACTACAAACTTTCCATCCCTGAAGAATTTTCTTTCATTTGATACCCATATTTACAATTGGGTAGGTGTACCGAATTTCGATTTTTTTTTTTTTGGAACCACAAGTCGTTTCGTGGGAAAACAATATTTTCATATATTTGAGCATAATGTCAATATATATTTGACCAAAAAAAGTTTACCTAAGCACGTATACAGTAAAATTGATTTGCAGATGTAAATATTTGAACATAAGTGGTCAGTTCTCAGGTCACAATAGACCGATCATGATAATTTTCTTGTTCAGACAGCTTAGATATATAAGTAATCTAAATCTAAAGTTTCATTGCTCTAGCTCTTCTGTAATCGTGATTTCAACAGACATACAGAAGAACAGACGGACAGACGGACATCGCTTAATCGACTCAGGAGGTCAAGCTGATCAAGAATATATCTACTTTACCATACCGGAGATGCTTTTTTCAGGGTGTTACAAACGGCGCACCAAACTGAATATACCCTTTCACTCTTAGTGTAGGGTATAATAATTTTATATTGAAGATTTATAATTTATACACCCAGAAAAAAATATCCTCAAATCCCATTAAAATTGGTCATATAAACTCATTGGAAATGTGATGGTATTTTCTAGTATTTAATGGTATTTTCCGATTAAAATAATAATTTATCCTATTTACTATTTTTAATAGTAAAAAACTATTATTTATATAGTATTTTTTCTGGGTGTAATAATATATTTAATATACTAAATTACTAATAATTAATATATATATTTGCAAAATTGTCTTTTATTTTTGTCTTCATGAATAAAACTACAAAGTGTTCAACATGTATTTTGAAAATATCAATGAATTGAATATAATAAAATGCAATTAAAATTTAAATTACTAAAAACAATCACTTCAAGTTATCAACAAAGTCTGTGTTATGTTAATAAAACATTTACATTGCCAAACTTGATGACTCACTTTAAAATAAACCTCATATTTAATGAGATTTAATTTAATTTTCTGTCTCGCACAAACTTTTCAGAACATTAACCTCAGCAAGTTTTGCAATTATTTATCTTTGTTTTGCCGAAAATGATGCATCCAACCAACTCAACACCTTTTCTTAAATAATTCAGCACAAATTTCTAAATAAATTAAAATGTAATTGAATCGTTTTAACCTAAATCTTGTTGTAATTTACGGTCATTGAATAAACTAGAAACGCGTTGATATTTGGGTGATTCTAAGGGTTCACTAAGGGTTCCAAAAATATAATTATTAGTTGATTGTGGCAAACAAACAAAATGATTAAAATATAAATGATTGTGACAAAAAATATGAAATGAACAATATATCGTCGTTGTAGAACGAAAAATCACCCAAAATATATTAATGAAAAACCTAAATTTCGAGTTTGTTGATTAATATTATAAAAAGTAATTGATGCATTTTTAAACTTGAAATATCAATTGATAGATTTACATTTTCTTATCATGTTGTATAAAAATTGTGATCATCGATTAAAAATTGACAGATATATAAAGATTTTTATAACTCAATATTTGGCATTTTGAAAATGTATTTGGTGACTTTTCGTTCTACAACGACGAAATGATTATGAATTTATTGTGACAAACAAACTTTAAAAGTCATAAAATATTAATATAATTGCTCAAATTGCTAAAGACTACATTTTTGATATTTTTCAGGAATTTTTCGGGCATATTTCTGGCAAACATACAGAAAATGGAATATTTTTATAAATTTATAGCAGTCCCATACAAAATTTTTGGCAGGGTCGATCCAGGACAGTTTAAAAAGACTTTTTCGACATATTTCAAACATACAAAGACAGAGTTTGTATCACAAGATGTTTATTTTCTGCCCGTTTCCAAAATATGCCGTGAATCTGCCAATTTAATTCCACAAAATTTTCCAACCTGCTATACACCTTCTAAAATATTTCATTTATCTGTTCGTGAAAAATGCCTAAAATTTTGTCTCGGGAGGAATCGTTGTGGAATTTTTATAGGCAGATTCATGGAATAATTTGGAAACGAACAGCTTGTGATACAAACTCCGCCTTTGTCTGCTTGAAATCTTTCGAAAAAATGTCGACCCTGCCAAAGATGTTGTCTGGGGAATGAGCCATTTTTCTAAATTAAAAACTTTAAACGTTGACACAAACCAATGAAAAGCAACATATTGACTTCACCTGATATAATATCTGAATTAGAGTTGAAAGTCGTATCGAACCTTTAACAGAATCAAAAAGAATAATAATAATAGTTTGGCGCTACAGTTATATTAGAACTTAGACCGAGCTCTGTCACCATTTTGAGCTGTGCGTGTTATATTTGTACTCAAAGTAGTGGGACCTACATTTTAATGCCGACTCCGAACAGCGGGTGAGAGCTTTTCATAGGCAATGTTTTACTCTCGTAGGTTTGCCATTTACTGCCGAGAAGTAGCGCGGTATAGAAAAATGTTTCAATGAAAAGTTGTTGTTAGCCCTAGTCCAGGCTTTGAACCTGGGACCTTTCGGCTCGCTGTCCAATGCACTATCCTTGAGCTACCGATCAAAAAGAATTCATCGCTAAATATTCTTCAAGTTCATCAGCATAAGAAGCATTTTGTACAATTTTCATGAATAAAATTCCAAATAAATTAAATTGCAACAATTCAGAGAACTACAATATATGCAAACGGTACGAATACTTAAAATGTACACAGACAAATATGTACATCACATTGATGTATTCCGTTCCTCAAACAATGATTCATTGTATTGAAGAACCATTCATAATATTAATGACTAAAGCCATCAATGTTATGAATGCTATCATAAATATGAAGAACGCTTGGTAACTGTCGAAAAGAGTGTTTTTCAATATGATGACCTGTATGTGAAGAATACTTTTCATCATATTAATGAACCAAAATATAAAATGCAACATAACTGTTCTTCATATTGAAGAACGCTGTTCATTAAACCAAATTTCAATCAAAACATTTTGTTTTTCGTTTATTTTTGCCGTACTTTTCAGTTCTCCAGTAGTTTTTTATAAAGGGTTTTTCAACAGGGACGCTACCAAAGTAGAGTGACAGGGACAGCAAACAACGCCATATTTCTTGCCGCTCTTTTGACACTTCTCTTCAGCAAGGTTTGCCATTTTATGATGGAAAGATATACGAATTCAAATTTCGGTAGTAAATTTTAATAATTTCGACTCGTTGTTGGTTTGTATATCTTTCCATCATGATTGGCAAACCTTACTGAAGAGAAATGTCAAAAGAACGGCAAGAAATATGGAGTCGTTTGCTATCCCTGTTACTCTACTTTTGTAGCGTCCCTGTTGAACACTTGACAAAAACTTTTGTAGCGCTCTTATTGAAAAACCCATTATAATGCGTGCTAGACATGCATAAATTAGTAAAATGTTTTATAATATATTTATTTATTTATATGTAATTACAACTTTTTATTAATAAAAAGTTATATTTATAAAAAATATATAAAAAAATATATATATTTTTCGAAATTTTCTTTTTGGAACAATTTTTTTTTTCCGAATTTTTTTTTTCCGGATATTTTTTTACTGTTATTTTTTAAATAAAATTTGTACAACACTTTTTTTCGAATTATTTTATAATTTTTTTTTTTTTTTAATATGATGAATAAATTCATCTATATGACAGTTCAAATTCATTGTATTGAATATTTTGTTCATAATTATAATGAATGCATTCATTAATATATCATTTAATGAACGGTGGTATCAATATGATGAATCTGGTAGTTGGTGAAAAAATTCATAATATTTATGAATAAATTCATCATATTGTAGAATTTTTGTTTTCTGTGTGGTATTCTGTTAATGCAAAAAGTTAGATCATAAACCAATCGATTGAATAGACCCTTCAAGACTACACAGAAAAAAAATGTACATCATTTTGATGAATTCCGTTCTTCAAACAAGGATTCATTGTATTGAAGAGCCATTCATAATATCAATGACTAACGCCATCAATGTTATGAATGCTATCATAAATATGAAGAACACTTGGTAACTGTCGAAAAAGTGTTCTTCAATATGATGAACTGTATGTGATGAATACGTTTCATCATATTAATGAAAAAAAAATGTTTCAAACAAAATTTTTGTTCGAACAAATTTTTTTTTTCGAACAATTTTTTTTTCGAAATTTTTTTGTAAATTTTTTCACTGTTATTTTTTAATTAAAATTTTTACAATTTTTTCAAATTATTTTATAATTTTTTTTTTTTTTGAAAAAATATGAACAAATTCATCAATGTGACAATTCAAATTCATTGTATTGAATATTTTGTTCATATATATAATGAATACATTCATTAATATGTCATTTAATGAACGGTGGTATCAATATGATGAATCTGGTAGTTGGTGAAAAAATTCATAATATTTATGAATAAATTCATCATATTGAAGATTTTTTTTTCTGTGTACGGATTCAATCCATGCACCTTTTGGCTTACAGTCCAATGTACTTAATACTGATCTACGGACGCTACAGATGATGCATATAATGATGATTATGAATATAATATAGATGAATGTAATGATGATGTAGATTATGTTGTTATAGTTTTAGTTGTTGTTGCTGCCATTAAGGTTAACAGCACGCATCGTCGTGTCGTGCCGTGCCTTGTCGTGTTTGTTGCTTAGTGCCACGCACCAACACCAACAAAAGAAGTTACTTCCTGCTGCGGTATGCATGTGGCAGTGGATTTATACAGGTTGCAACACAGGGAACACCATTTGCCATCGTGTGCATTGTGCTTGGCGAAATAATTAATGCGCTTGTTAACACACATTCACACACACACACACAGACACACAGAGGCACACTTACACACAGGCACAAAGCCATTGAAAGCAGACAGAGAGACAGACAGACTGACACACACGCAGACAGACGGACAAACGCATATAATGCAACACATTCTCGCACGTTTTTGGCTTCACACCAAATAAATTTCTTACTTTCATTCATGCTGCTCGCGCAGCGATTTCATGGTTGTCAGCTTAAAAGCGTTTTTTATTTTTGTATTTTGTACTTTTTTTATTCTATTTTTATTTTATAACATTTCGTAAGTTTTTTAACTATCTTTGTGTAAATTTATGAAGGTAGTTTGTGGTATTCGCAGGTACTCACATTTTTTATTTTAATTTTTTTTTTTTAATTTTATATACAGTTAGTTTATGTTTTATGCAGTCACATCTTGTGTGTATCTTTCAGAGAACTTTGATGTTTTAAAAAAGTTGGTTTAAAATTTTAGTAAAAATTTTGAAATCTAATTTTTTTTTATCAAAATTTGAATTGCTATTTAAAATTTCAATTTTTAAGTGAGAATTTGTTTTTTTTTAGAAACATTTAAATGAAATATTAAATTCACAATTGATTTTTTATTTGAAATTTATTTGCACATTTAATGTATATTGAAAAGTTTTAAACGATATATAGCGTGTTTCTTTTATCAATGTCAATAATTTATGGAGTCCATTCTATGAATTAAAAATTTAAAAAATCTTAAATAAAAAAATGTCTAATTTTGCACCCACTTTAAGATACAGGATGTTTAAGAGATGTATAATACTGAAATAACCTAGTCAAGATAATTGGTTATAAAGTATGATTTGTTGGAAATCAGTTTTTCACTCGTTCTTTAGACAATTTAATTACCTTTCCAATGATATATCACATATTTGAAACTCATGATTTCTTCCTTTTCTACAATGTACCTACATAAGTTGAACTTTTCAAAAATAAAAGTACAAATTTTAACTTTTTTATTGATTTTCTCAAAATTTCGTTATCGATCACCCCAAATTAGACATTTTTTTATTTAAAATTTTCTTATGTTTTCAAGTCATAGTATGACCCCATTCCGCGGTAGCTCAGTGGTTAGTGCGTTGGACTGCGAGCAGAAAGGTCCCCGGTTCAAGCCTGTATTGGGGCTAACAACATCATTTCATAGAAACATTTTTCTATACCGCGCTACCTCTCGGCAGTAAATGGCAAACCAAAACAATGCCTTTGAAAAGCTCTCACCCGCCGTTCGGATTCAGCAATAGCGTATTGACACACGCTACAAAAAAAGGGCTCTCCCAAACATAATTTTGCAGGCATTACATATATCTTTGGAGCTTTATGCAAACAAAAGTATTATTTCATTTCCAAACATTATTATAATAACAGCCAAACATATTATTGTTTTCGTTCAAACATATTTATGTTCGGAATGAATAATTTTCGGCGTTATTTCAAACATATATATGTTTGAATATGAAAAACATTTTATTTAATTTGTATTTAATTGTGACATCGTAATGGCAAACATACATATAATCAAAATAAAGCTTTTTATTATTTTTAAATTCGTGTTCACCCAGTAACAATCACGAATAATCAAATACATATAATTCAAAGAACCTTTTATTGACTTTGGGTATGTTAAATAGCGGAAATATCAAACATAATAATAATAATAGTTTGGCACTACAGTCCTATAAGAACTCAGGCCGAGCTCTCCCACCATTTTGAGCTGTGCGTGTTATATTTGTACTCAAAGTGGTGGGACCTACAGTTTATTGCCGAATCCGAACGGCGGGTGAGAGCTTTTCATAGGCAATGTTTTACTCTCGTAGGTTTGCCATTTACAGCCGAGAGATAGCGCGGTATAGAAAAATGTTTCTATGAAAAGATGTTGTTAAGCCCCAGTCCAGGATTGAACCGGGGACCTTTCGGCTCGCAGTCCAACGCACTAACGACTGAGATACCGCGGCTACAAATATCAAACATACATATATTAATATCTGAGCCAAAAAAAGTCAAAATCAAAAGGGCGAATGTAATTTGTTACTGATGTCGGTCACGGCGAAGGGTCGAATCTTTTTGTTTTTTTTTATATTTTTGTCATAACTTTTTATGGGTACAATGTACAAAAGCTTTAATTGTTTGTTTTTTAAAGCACCTTTCGATTGGCATTAATTTTAAAAAATAATTTTCCAGCAAAAAAAATTCTTGCAAATAACAAACATTCGAAAATTAAAAATCTTGTCATACCAAAAGGGCGAATCTTTGGGTTTTTTAACCATAACTTATTATAGGTGCAAGATATAATAGTGGTGTAGAGTGATTAATTGCTTGTTTTTAAAGCACCTATAGATTGGCATTTATTATTAATAATAATTTGCGATATTTTTTTTTTTTTAATAAAAATTCGAAAATTTGAAAAATGTTTTTTTTTAATCATGTCAATTGATAGGTATTTTGAAAACTAACACTCTTCTTCTACCCATAAAAAGTTATGGACAAAACACTAAAATATTAGCCCTTTCAGCAGGATATAAACATACAAAATCCTTATTTATAATCAGTAACATGTTCAAATTGAAAGATATTTTAGACATTATGATAATTGATTAATAAACAAAAATAATAACAAAGAAACATTTAAAAATAAGTTTTACTAATTTTTACAACACTTTTTATACTGTAAAATTTTATTTCCCGCCATTCTTAAAAATGCACATTCACTGATTTCGGCATGATAGTGTCGAAATGTATTAAGTTTTTATTAAATAATATATTTTTTTGTATTTCAATTAATTTCTAGATTTTTAGTGAAATTTTTAAATTTTAGAATTTTTTTATTTAAATTCAAAATTCAGTACAATATTAATTTTTAGTACAAATTTGAATTTTGAATCAAGATTTTTATTGCGAGTGCACGATGTTTTAGATACCTTCATTACCTCGAAGCTTTCTCGTACTATCTTTCATAGTAAAGTTCGATGTCGTGGCGTTGTCGTTTTTAATAAAAGGTTTTTCAATAAGAGCGCTACAAAGCTTCAAGGGGTTTTCAACGTGGACGCTACAAAAGTAGAGCGACAGGGACAGAAAACAACGCCATATTTCTTGCCGCTCTTTTGACATTTCTCCTCAGTGAGATTTGCCATTTCATGATGGAAAGATATACGAGCCAACAATGAGTCGAAATTATGAACATTTACTACCGAAATTCGTATATCTTTCCATCATGAAATGGCAAACCTTACTGAAGAAACCTTACTGAACAGAACGCATCGAATTAATATTTGCAAAATAGTATGTAGCCGCGGTAGCTCAGTGGTTAGTGCGTTGGACTGCGAGCCGAAAGGTCCCCGGTTCAAGCCTGGACTGGGGCTAACAACATCTTTTCATAGAAACATTTTTCTATACCGCGGTACCTCTCGTCAGTAAATGGCAAACCTACGAGAGTAAAACCTTTGCCTATGAAAAAGCTCTCACCCGCCGTTCGGATTCGGCAATAAACTGTAGGTCCCACCACTTTGAGTACAAATATAACACGCACAACTCAAATTGGTGAGAGAGCTCGGCCGAAGTTCTATACAGGATTGTAGCGCCAAACTATTATTATTATTATTAATAGTATGTCTTGTAAATTGCATTTTCAGAAAAATTTAATATTTGAGTGGACATTTTAGGAAAAAATGATTTACATCGAAAAGTTTAAATTCGAAAAAATATTGGAAATCAAAAATTTAAAACATTGTTAGATTTAAATAAATAAAATGGTATATTTCAAATAATCGAATGCAAAAATAAAAACTGCAATACAATTTTAGGGAAAAACTACATTTATCCCCTTTGAATAATATACACACCTACTGTATATCGAAACGCACGAATAAAGATTCATTAAAATGTTATCACATAAATTTCCATATTATATTATTTAACTTTTAAAACAATTAAAATTGTTTAAAATACGTCTCTTTTATGTAATAGTCATTCTTTTTACAGATTTCAAAATACAGAAAGAGGCACATATTTTTTTTTGTGTTCAATCATAAGCACCCAGAAAAAATACTATATAAATAATAGTTTTTTTACTATTAAAAATAGTCAATAGTATAAATTATTATTTTAATCGGAATACACCATTAAATACTAGGAAATACCATGACATTGCCATTGATTTTATATGAAAAGATTTATTTTTGGTATAATATTAAATCAATAATTGTCCTATCCCAGTCTGCCATGTCTCGGAGTCCTTCGAAGCTTTCTCGAATAACTTCGATAAAAAAAATGTCGATCTCATTACTTTCTCGATTCTAATTTTTAAACATTTTCGTACATTCAAATTAAGTGACAAGCTACGATATTTAAACATTTATCAAATCGATATCGCAATATTTTTCGCAGTAATCTCAAACAATGATCATTTTTTTCTTCGATATCGTTCCGATTTAGAAAAATTTTTCGTATCGAAAAAAACTCCGACAGAACGTTTCGATATCTACCTACCATGTAGATCCAATTTGACGCTCGAAATCGTTACGAGTACGGATCCGATATCGTATGATTTCTCCATCTACTCAAATTGATCTCGTAACGCTATCGAAACGAATGGCGTACTGGGATTGACCAAAATTAATGGGATTTGAGGGAATTTTTTTCTGGGTGTGTGTTAAATTTTACACATTTTGAATAAATGAAAAAAAAATACAAATCAAAAATTATACAAGATTATATCTCGTTGTTAATCTGATATCGTATAATTATTGTACAGTTTTTGCTGTTAGAACATTTTAATTTATTAAATCTTAAAGGTTGCTCGCTTGTATAAGAACATAAGGGGTCTTGAGGCATCCCAAGCTGTATATCGTCGTTGTAGAAGAGTAACACTATCCAAATACATTTTAAAAATGTCAATATATATTTTGAAAAATCCTTATAAATTTTCCATATCAAATCAAAATTAGTTATTAAAAGAATAATTTTTAATTGACATTTTTGATTTCAAAATGCATTAAATATATTTTGAAATGTATTCAAATGTATTTTGAAAAAAAGTATTAAGTTAGTTTTACCTACACAACGACTGTATAACAAAAATTACGTAAATTTTAATTGATATAGGTATCAAAATTATATGCAAAAAAAATGTTGCATTTTAATAACTTTTTTTAATTTGCATTTAAATATACCGATTTCTTTTTCAAAATATTATTTCGAAATACTATCATTCCGTCAAATTCGAAAATAGTATTGAATTGGTTTTTTGTGCTTATACATTTCAACTTTTTTAATAAAAAATAACAAATTTCAATCGGAATTAAAAAATTGCCCCCATATAATGTAAAACGAAACGAATTTCGTTACGTTAGAAACTGCAGTGACCGAATACTTTTACATGTTCATTTTGTCGTCGTTTTAAATTTTTTAAATTTAAAAATTGTTGACGTTTTTTGACGAAACGAATTTCGTTCAATTATTAGAATATCGATCAAAGGTGAATTTCGAGACATGCTCCATTATTACAAAATTATTTTTAATTCATTTGTTAGCTATTTCAGCACACGATCTATTTTTGCAGCTAATATAATTTGAGTGCAAAAAAATTTAATTTAATTAAACAATTTTTGAATCACAATACCAAAAAAAAAATGGACATTATTAACAAAATCATTACAAAAACTTGTGACAACCACATATGTTTATGCATTTTGTGATTACAATCATAATATGTTTGTTGCAAATACAGATTTCCATCTGTTTGTTGAAACACAGAGAATTTGCTATAAATAGATTCAAAATTCAATTAAAGCATAAAATGTAAATGTTGTACATTAAATGATTTTTTGATTATCAAATATAAAATATATATTTACCATTCACATCACTATGTACGGCAAACGAAAATGTAATTGGCGTAGAGTTGGATTTAATAGGGATGCGATATGATGGACACGATTAGTCGCCAATAGTATGTCGGTCGATTGGTTGGATGGATGGGTGATCAACAAGTTGGGCGATAGGTTGGTCGATATGTTGGTCGATAGGTTGGACGTCTGGTTAGTTGTTTGGTTGTCTAGCTGCCTGAAATGCAGCTGACGTTACCAACGACCGTACGTGGACGCGAACAATTTTCGCAATTATCAACAATAGCAGCGCTGACAACTTTTAGAAAAACACGTTGTAGTTTTGATCACAACTTGGGCAAACTTTGTTCAACGTTATTGCCAACTATCGACGAACAAATTCACATAAACACACATAGACAGACAGACAGATACAAACTAATTTTTATTTTATGTTGCACACATTGCAACAAAGTTTGCAAAAACCAATATTATTTTATTTTAAATATATTTCAGTTAATTTCTTTAATTTTTTTTATTTTTTTAAAACATTTTATTTAATTTTTGAATATAATTTATTTTTTTTTTGTTTATTTTTTTTTTTTTTTGAAATTTTATTTTATATATTTTTAAAATAATTCTTTTTATAATTGTTATATATTTTTAAATTTTTAATATATTTTTGATTTTTTTTTAATATTTTTTAGATTTTAAAAAAAATTTTAAGTACGGTTGAAAAAATATACTTTATTATAATACTTTTTTAAATATTTGTTTTAGATTTTACTTTTTTAGTATTATACTAGTTTTTTATAATTATTATATTTGTATTTTTTATGCAAAATTTTAGTTTTTACTTTTTTAAATATTTTTTTACTTTTTGTATTTTTATTAATTTTTTTATTCTTAATATTTTTCAATTTTCTTTATTATAAATTTATTTATTGAAAATTTTGTATTTTTTTTATTTTATAATTTTCAATATAGCTGATATAACAGATTGTATACAGTGTCAATTTTAAATTTTCACTAAACTAAAATTTTTTTGAAACCCTTTTTGTATATTTTAACTAGTCTCGTTTTTGTTTTTTTTTAAATATTTATTAATTAACTAATTTTTAATATGATTTTAATTTTTTTTGATTTTAATACAGTTTTTCTTTATTTTTATAACATTTTGTGAAAGTCGATTTTTTATGCGATTTCAAATATTTTTTTTTTCTTTAATGCAAAAACAAATTTGTCGGGCTCTAAGTCTACCGAATGCAAAATGTATTTTACACTGGCAAATGAAAATTTTTGCAGTATATTTTTTTATATTTAGCAAAAATATAAGTATTTCTTTTTTAATTTAATGTATATATTTTTATTTAATTAAATTTATATTTTTATTAAAATTTTCTCCATTACCATCAAAACATTTGCTAAACTTAAAACTTTGTTTTTTGTCACTTGCACACTTTTGCAACACACCCGAAAAGACCCTGTATAAAGTCAGGCTGCACTTTTAAAACTTGACGTATTTTCGCTGCCGCACCAACGAACTGCACCGACGAAGGCTCAACCGTCAACTGATTGCGTTGGCTGTTTGCTGACCGACAGACAGCAGTAGCAGCAACATCCGAGACAAGTCTACGAGTCGTGCAAAAATTTATGAATGAATTTGGCGCGTAGTGAAATTGGAGCAGGCGCCAAAATGCCACCCTTTTCAACGGTGAGAGCGAGTACAAAGAGAGTGAGTGCAACGTATAACAGTTAACTGTATTGATATGCATGGAGACAGAGAGGAGTATCAACGAGAGACCATTTTTTTACGAGTCCTTGTGCGAAAACACGTGGTCTATGTTGGTGATAAGCGCTAGCATTCAACTGATAACAAAGTTCAGGGACATTTACATATAGAATGTGCATGGGGAAGAAAAAGAGAAAGAGCCAGAAGTAGATGGGGGCTTGGACTTGCATACTGTGAGAAGCAGGATATTGTGTGGCAGCATCCGCGGCGCTCTTTTGGCATTGGTGTTGGTTGAAATAATTAAAAAAAATAGAAATTACAAGGATTTGGATGTAAATAGCATAATTTGCTTAAATATTTAATTAATATTTAATGGGAAGAAAGGCTGAATTTATTTCAGATTAAAAAATTTTTTTTTTTTAATTTGTATATGGGCCACTCCACACCAAATAAAGTCAAATTTGATATTTTACCATTTTGATTTCAATGAAATTTGGGCAACTGATAAAGAGTATCGCGATATGCATTGATCAATTTTTTTTTCAGAACACTACTTCCAGAGATACAGTGGTTCAAATTTGCTAAAAATGGATCACATTTGTGTGATTGTTATATTTAAATATATGTACCAGGAAAAGATTTTGTGAATGCAAGGATATGGAGCAATTTTATTAATATAAAAAACATTTTTATTATTTATATGAGGGACCCATGCTTCGCTGTGGACTTTTTTTATTGGTTTTATAAATGTAGTTAACAAAACAAAAATAAATGTAGTAAGCTAAAACAGCTTTTCGCATAGACAATTCTTTCTCAGACTGTGGTTCCCCGTAGAATTCTAACCCGGTAGAAATCTTTCCGGTGGAATTCTTTTCCGTCGAATTATTCCCCGCAGAGTTTTTCCCAGTAGAAATTTTAGTGTGGTGAGTTTAGGTGTGGTAAATGGTGGTATGGTGAGTTTAAGTGTAATTGTGAGTTTTAGTGTGTGAATTTTAGTGTGGTGAATTTTTGTGTGGTGAATTTAAATGTGGTGAATTTTGGTGTGTTGAGTTTCATTGTGGTGAGTTTTAGTGTAAAAAAAATATTTAAATATTTTTTATTTGAGTTTTTTAATTCATATTTGTAGCTGCTGTAAGTGCCAAGTTATATTGTTTTGAAAGTTTATTGGAGGTGCCACGCCCCTTTATCCAATCCCGCCCATATATTGCCTATCATTCCTTCCAGACCCTACCGTACTGTGGTAAAAATTTCAAACAATTCGGATCATCATCATATTTTAAAAAATTATTTTCTTTATTTTTATTTATTTTTTTTTTATTGAAAAAAAAATATTTTTTCTACAGTAAAAGTTGCAATAACTCTTGAATATATGTCTAACTCTGATTTCTAAAATGGCTTCAGTTTTATCATATTGAATCTAGTTTTTGAGAAATACATAGATATTGGGATACAATTTGTGCATTTCTCAAAAAATTGTATATTTCAAAAACTACAGACAATTGGTTTCGAAATCAACGTTACAAACACATTCAAAAATTATTGCAAATTATTGTTCAACATTTTTCAGTACAAAAAATATATAAAAATTTATAAAATTATTTTTTAAAATATGATGCCATCTTGAAAATTTGCACAAACGTTTGTATTAAATTAGCCAAAATGTAAGATCACAATTATACAATTATAGAACATCAGTTTTGAAGTGCAAGGGTAATGACCACGGGCCACATGTTAATGTTACAACTTAATTATTCTAAAAGCTTGTTCTGTTAGCTTTTAAACGAGCCCTCAAAGGAGTTTCAATATTTTTACTGTTTCATATCAAGTTTTCTTTGCGTTTCATATAAAAATATAATTTTCGACTTTTCAGGGGCTTTCAGGTTTAAATTCAGTTTTAAACAGACCTTTTTTTGGATGTGTAATCTTTTTGTTATCATAACATGTTATTCTTAAAAATAAGGTTACATAATACTGTTTTATATCCTTTTTAATACTTTTATTAAAAACATGTTACATCTATATTATTTCATTGCAACATATGTACATTTCGAAACATAGTACGCTAACAGAAAAAGCTACACCTAAAAGAGTAGAGTAAATTATATTAAAAAGAGCACAACAAAAATATCTGTAATTTTGTTGTCACTGTCGTTGTTACAAATACCGGATACTACAAAGACACACACAGGAAAAATAACAACCTACCTACCTAAATAACTACCAGCCAACCAACCAGCTGTGGTCAACATGAAAACATGTCTAGGATATCCAAACGACAAACATGGAGCTTAGCAGCAGCCTCAATGAACAGCTCCACGAACTACTTTCCTAATGCTGAACCGAAAGACGTGCTTCGCAAAGCAGCCAACGAACCGGTCGCCGAACAATTGGTTGAAGGTGCACAACATGCGAACGCAACGACTTGTAGAACAAGAAAACAAACAAAAATCGCACTACGAACTTTAATGGTGTTGCTAACGGCTAACAGCCACTCGTTGTAGAACTTGGTCACTAGGCATTTGGTTCGGCATAATGTACTGCGTAAATTTAGAACAATTCGTATTATTTTCTACACCCTAAATAAACAAAGAACACATTTTATAGTCCCAGAATTAGAGGGTATCTTTGTGTATTTCTAACGAATGTGTACGAATAATCCTAATATATGTAAATACTTTAAAGACTCTTAAATGAGTCATATTTTTGAGAGTTATGTCTCATATATGAGCATTTAAAACTGCACAAAAAACAACAAAAACCTGTTTGGAGGCCGCATTTGACGAGCCCACAAAACCCTCATGTTTATGACTTAATATTAAAGTCTTAACACGATCTTATGTGAGCAATAAAATTCTCACATTTAAGAGGCTTTAATTACTCTTAAAAGTTTTATATGTGAGCACCGAAATGGCTCTCAAAACCTGGTTGGTAGGGCTCGCTTTTAAGAGGCCAATAAATCTAACATTTATGATCATGTTAAATACTATTAAAACGGTTATATTTTTGAGATTTTTTTTGGACTTCATAATTACTATATTTTTGATTTGTTGCGGCAACCAACTAAATAGCTCCACCGAAGTTTACGGTTGCAGCAACAATTGGTAAAGATTAAGAACAACCTTTTAATTCTATTGTGGCATTCTCCTAGTCAACAATCATGAGTTTGTGGCAACCTCCGAGTCATCAAGCATGAGTTTGTGGCAACCTCCGAGTCAGCAAGCATAAGTTTGTGGCAACCTACGAGTCAGCAAGCATGAGGTTGTTGCAACCTCCATGCCAGCAAGAATTAGGTTGTCGAAATCTTTAAATGAAATTTTATTTTAAAAAAGTTTTGTACATACATATATAAAATTTATTGATGTAATGTTTTATATATGTATTTATAGACGCTCAAATATGTCAAAGTGGAGTTCTCATCGAAATATGCCTATTTTCTGCACGGAATCATTTCTGCCCAGAATCTGCTCGTGATCTCCGCACTAAATATTCCGAAAAAATTTTTAATTTAAATATCGTCGTTGTAGAAGTAAAAGACACAGACTACATTTGCTAATTATTCATTTACAAAAATCTCTATATATCCTTCAATTTTTGATCGATCATCGAATCTATCTATCTATCTAACTATCTATCTATCTATTGATATTTTAACTTTACAAATACACGCTGCAAAAAAAATGGCTCTCCCAAACATAATTTTGCAGGCATTAACATGTATGTTTGAAATTTTATGTAAACATAATATATAATTGACTGATAAATCATTTGTAAACAGAGTTGTATTGAGACTTGAACAGTGTTGTAATGAGCTCTGAATTACATTATAATATTCCGGAAACATTTTAATGTTACCCCTTAAAATGGAGTATGTTTAATGCAAACATAATAATTACTACATCAAAAAAAAATATTTGAACCGAAACATAAATATGTTCAAATTAAAACATGATTTTGAACGACCTGAATATAAATATGTTTCCAGTGAAACATATAAATTGTTTCAGTTCAAAAAGTAGTATGTTTGCATAGAAACATATTTAAATATTTTTGGAAAGAAATCCTGAAAATAAAATAAAATGTTGTTTTTTCATTTATTTTTATTAAAAATCTTTAAACATGCACAGTGGGAATTTATAATAATTGACAAATTTGTAAATGCATAAATAAATAATTGGTTTAAAACTGCAAGTACAAGTGACAACATCAATGAATGTACAATTGCACCAGCAGACGCTAAATTAGACGATCCATGCTCGCTTTATATTTGGTACAGTTGATCTCAGTACAGCACATAGCGTAGGCAAGGAATTCACCGAGGCTTTTGTAAAAAAAACATGTCAATTTCTGTTTAAAAATCGAAACACAGATTTTTATTTGTGGTTTATTCACATTCAGAAATTATATACTGCACTATATTATACTCTATTACTATTTGTACTTTTTGTAACACAATTCATATATTTATTTAATTTACAAATAAGAAAATTATTACCAACGCGAACACGTTTTCTCAACGAACAACAAAAGACACGTACGCAGAAGATGCCGATCACCGAGTGTCTACTTAGTATACAAGAAGAGAGCTGCAAGTTTACCTTTATTTACATTTGAATTAATTTTTTGTATCTTTTCGAACATCAGTATGTTTAAAATTACCCTATACATACTTCAAACGACGACAAAAGAGACGTAGGTAGATAATTCTGCTCAACGAGTGCAATCTTCGTATGCAAGAAGAATGTTGCAAGAATACATTTATTTAAATTCATTTTTTTTGTTTGTTTTTAAACATCAATATGTTCAAACGATGGCAAAAGATGGCGTAGATAGAAAATGCTGCACGACGTTGCCAACTTCGTCAGTCGATAAATTATCGAATTAAGACGAGCGTTGCGAACATACGTTGTATTTAGATTTGATTAGTATTTTCTGTGTTTCGAAACATAGTTTTAACCAAGGAAATTGCCAAGAAATAGTTTATTCAAATGCAATTAAAATTTTATGTTGTTATTGTAACATATTTATGGTAGATTTGACAGATTCTGCTGGACAATATAATAATGTTTACACAAAACACAAAAATAAAATAAATTTCGATTATAATTTAATTACACTTCATTCCTAATACATGTATGGTAATTTCGTATTACTTTTTAATTACATTCAAACATATTCAAACAAATCTTTTCTATCCGTGTATATTATTTACTTTATATAATAATAGGCAAAAAAATTCGAAATTTAATGTTTTTATAAAATTGTATTTGGTGACTTTTTGTTCTACAATGATGATATGTTCAGAAAATTCCAACTATGAAATGCAAATAATTGAATTCTTAAAATTTACAATTTACGCAATCTTTTCGCATTTACAAATCTACAACAGAGTTGTGAATTTAATTAAAATCTCATTTCTATTAAACAGTAAATGGCTACAAAATCTACAAAATTCATTACAGTCCATTTTACATCTATGCAAAATATAACAATTCTAGGATATTTTCCCAACCATTTTGTTTCGAATTCCTACAACATAGTAACAACAATTTCACCTGCTGTTTGAAGAACTCCTTGCAGCCTAATTTAGATTTAAATTATATTTGTTTTTTTTTTTTCTACAATTTAACATTTTATACAAACTCATAACCTTTGCTGTCGCTTTATGCTACATCATAATCTCCGCCGTCGTAATGACAAAATGAAAATCTTCACCGAATGTTACACAAAATCCGTGTCTATTACTTTAATATTATTATAATCCAAGGACAACAGAAGAGACATGCAAAATTCCTTACATAGTTTGGCACACTTTGCACACAGTACAAACACACGGTGCAGATGTTCGGGAAGTCCTTGCGAGTACTTCCGCTTGCAGATGGACGTAATTCGGTGTTTTTTCATTTTTTGTTCTTTTCTTTACTCATAGAATAAACCAGAAAATGTACTTGAAAATAAGAGTGTTTTTTTATTTTCATTTTATGCAGAAAAATATTAAATACAATTTAGGCTAAATGAAATTATTTTCAAATTAATGTTTCGAAATTTTTGAGTGAATAGTAATTGTAGTAATTTATAAAAATGTTGCTTAATATTAAAGTCAAATACTAACGGTACTCTTGGTAGCACAAAAATATGGAGAATTATGACACGAAAATACTCTGAGAAACAAGTTGATGAAAGAATTTCAAAAAAAGACGAGATAGCATATTTACAAATAGAAATTTCTTAAAAGGTAAGAAATTATGTTCTTAAAATGAATACAAAATAAAGGCACATTTTAACAACAAATGCAAGACAATTCTGCTTAATTTGCAGAAAATATGATCTAAATATTAAGAAAGTAAATTTAAAAAATACAAATATTTGTGAGGCTTTTTACTATCAGAAAAAGAAAGCACAATACATACTTCTTGATACAGTTCTTTGAATATTCGCAATTACTTTTATGTTAGCCACAAACTTCTAGGAGTCAAGAATAATATTTACGCGTGTCATGAAATACACCATTTTAAAATATATGGAATTTCTGAATAACACTTGATGTGTTTTTGAATTTTACATGGAATTTATGAATTACAATTGATGCCTTTTGAATTTCAATTGGAATTTCTGAATTACAAGACTTCTTTCGCCTTTCAAATGGAATTTCTGAATTAAAATTGATGTCTTTTTAATTTCAAATGGAATTTCTGAATTACAATTATGTCTATTGAATTTCAAGTAAAGTTCTGAATTACAGTTGATGTCTTTGGAATTTCAAATTGAATTTCGGAATTACAATACTGTTCTTTGAATATTCGCGATTACTTTTATGTTAGTCACAAACTTCTAAGAGTCAAGAATAATATTTAGGCGTGTCACGAACTACAACATTTACAGATATGAAATTTCTGAATAGTACTTGCTGTTTTTTTTTTTCAATTTCAAATGGAATTTCTGAATTACAATTGATGTCTTTTAAATTTCAAATGGAATTTCTGGATTACAATGGACGTCTTTTGATTTCCAAATGGAATTTCTGAATTACCATTGATCTTTTCAGAATTACATTTGTAAATGGTGTATACTTCTTCGAGTAAAGAAGAATTCTACGGATTTTTTTAATAACCACAAAGTTATTATCTTCAACTCAAGAAGAATTTGTGCGATACCAAGAAGAAGGGTCGTAACTAAAGGTTAGTGCGTTGGACTGCGAGTCGAAAGGTCCCAGGTTCAAGTCTGGACTGGGGCTAACAATATCTTTTCATAGAAATATTTTTCTATACCACGCTACCTCTCGGCATTAAAAAACTACAAGAGTAAAAGATTGCCTATGAAAAGTTCTCACCCGTACAGCTCAAATGGTGAGAAACTCGGCCTATGTTCTTATAGGACTATATAATAATAATAATAATAATAATAATAGTTTGGCGCTACAGTCCTGAACAGAACTTCGGCCGAGCTCTCTCACCATTTTGAGCTGTGCGTGTTATATTTGTACTCAAAGTGGTGGGACCTACAGTTTACTGCCGAATCCGAACGGCGGGTGAGAGCTTTTAATAGGCAATAGTTTTACTCTCGTAGGTTTGCCATTTACTGCCGAGAAGTAGCGCGGTATAGAAAAATGTTTCTATGAAAAAAAGTTTTTATCCCCAGTCCAGGCTTGAACCGGGGACCTTTCGGCTCGCAGTCCAACGCACTAACCACTGAGCTACCGCGGCTAGACTGATTAATGAATGCAATTAATATCGATTGCTATATTTACGTCGATTATTTTTTTTTCTGTGTAGCGCCAAACTATTATTAAGAAGTTATTTTATATTAATTTATATTCACGAATATAACTACTGAATCGTAGAAAGAATATTCAAGATTGTTTGTCTTTATTAGTAGGCAAAAAATTAATTTCTGCTTTTTAAGAAGTATTTATGCTTTTCAAATAAGTAATGTTCGTCAATATCATTAGAAACACGTTTGTTGCTTGAATATTTGAGATTACTTTTAGGATATAGTCAAGGTACTAAATTAATTTCTGCAATTCAAGAAGAATTTCTGCAATACAAAGAAGTTATGTGCGTGTCTATCGACAATTTTTCTGGATAATATTCTTATCATTTTTGCGATTACCTTTTTGTTAGAACAAAGAAATATTAATTATGAATTCATTATAGCCAGAATTTGTTTGTGATACAAAGAAGTGACTCTCAACAAAAATATGCATTCTGAACTGTATTCTTAGTATATTCGCGAGTATTGTTTTGATAGACAGTAAAACAACGTCTGCAACTCAAGAAGAATATTCAATATTACCTTTTTGATAGCCAAGATATTATTTGTTTAATATGACAAAATTTTCCGTGTAGTTTAGGTCAATAAATTAGAAAAAGTCCCATTGCTGGATCCACTAGGTGCAAAATTTTCAAAAAATAATTTATTTCTAGTTACTAAAATAAAATAAATTGCAAATAGAAATATTTCGAATCAAAAAAAAACAACTCGAAGGGCAGAACGAAAAACGTAAAACGGAAATTGAACTTCCGATTGACAGAGCCGGCGGTAAGTGCTGCTGCGATAAAAAAAAACCCATAGCCACGAAAGGTTGAGGCTATTAAATGAGAAAAGATGGATGACTTAATAGATGGATGGAATGCGCGCCTGATGACAATTTGCAAAGGCCAGAAGTCGGGCTCAGTGAGAGACGATTCTCGTAGCGGAAATAAAAATGATAACCAGGCAGTCCACAGCGAACGTAATTACAATGCAAACGTCAAAATCAAAAGAAAAGATAATCAAGAAAATAAGTTCACCGTAAGCAAAAAGGAATTATGGTTCGATTAGAAGAAAAGAAAAAGTCCTTAATTTTAAAATAAAGAAAAACGTCAAAAATAACACAAAAAAATCAATATCTGACTAATAAAAATTAATTTTGCAATAAAAATTCCTTTTTCACTAAAAATTTAATTTTCACTAAAAATTTAATTTTTCACTAAAAATTAAATTTTTCACTAAAAATTCAATTTTTCACTAAAAATTCAATTTTTCACTAAAAATTCAATTTTTCACTAAAAATTCAAATTTTCACTAAAAATTCAATTTTTCACTAAAAATTCAATTTTTCACTAAAAATTCAATTTTTCACTAAAAATTCAATTTTTCACTAAAAAATCAATTTTTCACTAAAAAATCAATTTTTTACTAAAAATTCAATTTTTCAATAAAAATTCAAATTTTCACAAAAAAAATCAATTTTTCACAACAAAAATTCAATTTTTCACAAATAAAATTCAAATTTTCACTAAAAATTCAATTTTTCACTAAAAATTCAATTTTTCACTAAAAATTCAATTTTTCACTAAAAATTCAATTTTTCACTAAAAATTCAATTTTTCACTAAAAATTCAAATTTTCATAAAAATTCAATTTTTCACTAAAAATTCAATTTTTCACTAAAAATTCAATTATTCACTAAAAATCAATTTTTCACTAAATATTCAATTATTTACTAAAAATATAAAATTCAATAATTCACAAAAAAAAATTAATTTTTCACGAAAAAAAATTCAATTTCTCACAAATAAAATTCAAATTTTCACTAAAAATTCAATTTTTCACTAAAAATACAATTTTTCACTAAAAATTAAAATTTTCACTTAAAATTAATTTTTTTATTAAAAATTAAATTTCTCACTAAAAATTAAAATTTTCACTAAAAATTCAAATTTTCACTAAAAATTCAAATTTTCACTAAATTTTAATTTTTCACTAAAAATTTAGTTTTTCACTCAAAATTCAGTTTTTCACTAAAAATTCAATTTTTCACTAAAACTTCAGTTTTTCACTAAAACTTCAATTTTTCTCTAAAAATTAAAATTTTCACAATAAATTAAAAATTTTCACAAAACTAAAAATCTAAATGAAAATTTATATTTTCGCTAATTTACACAAATTTGTATTAATATCCGCTTAATTGTCAGATCATTAACATGATCATGATCATCTTCAAAATCCGCTGATGTCGTTTTCAGTGCGGTTTTCCAATGCGGTCGGGTGTATGGGTCCATAGCGCCTAGTTGGGTTACAACCCATCCGTGATGGTTTTGGCAGCTGTTGAAATGCGTTTCAATGGCATTTGCTGTCAAGCAAATCAACGATGTTCTGACACATAATGACACGGATTAGTGACCTTACACACACATGTAGGCCCTTTGGTGTAGACCACAATTGTTGTTGTGTTTCTAATTAAATCGTTAATAAACAGCGGACGGCGGCGCCAAAAATGCTTTTCAATCGTTGCGGTTTTACAGCAGAATAAATCTGTTCATGACATAGTTAATGAATAAACCAACCGCAATCAAGGCAGTTGCTAAAAACATCATCTATTAAATGCATAGTTAAACCGTAACCGAAATTAAAATGTGTACCATATTTTTAAAATCGAATCCAATATAAAAAAAAAGTATTAAGCTTTAATCGTGATCTTCACAACTCTTTCACGGCAATTCTTTCTCAAACAATTCAGTCCGGCATAGTTCTCCCGCGCACACGTTATTCTCAGATAATTCTAACTCAATATTGTTACGAAAATTCAGTCTACGGAAAACTGTTCTACAAGTTCGTATCTCTGGATTGTGTACAAAATAAAAACACTCTTATGTTTGGTTTAAATTATAACAATTAACTTTATTAATTCACTTTAATAAACAACTTTACTAATAACAAATTCTAACAACTGCTGCATGTCCACAATTTAACTTGACATTTATCACACGTGATGCACTCGACCACTTTACAATCACTACTGAAGTGAAGTACCTCAGATGCGGCTCCCTTATATACTGCATGCATCAGTTCGACACGTTTCGACAAGTTTCGACTTGTTTCGAGAACCTTCTACTCGTTTCGTGAATGACGCATCCTATTGGCATCTCATTCGCACTCATGTGTTTTAATGCGCTGATCTTCCCTCTCTTTCTCACACATTGCCCAGTACGCTGAATGATCTTCCGTCTCTTTCTAACACATTGCTTAGTGCGCTGAATTGTCTTGCGTCTCATTTATTATTGTTGAATGCTTGCACAGTGGGGCAAATTACCTCTTTTCGTAACAATATTATTTTCGAACATTTCTTTTTTGAGATATTTATTCTTCGAGACAATTCTTTCCACTACAAGTCTTCCTCAAGATATTTTTTTTTATTTTAGAAGATAGTACTTCTGTAAGAATTGTTCAAGGATGAATTGTCTGGTAAAAATTGTCTTGAACAAGAATTGTCTCGATGAGAAATTGTTATGGAAAAGAATAATCACGTGGAAAATTGTCTGTGCACGAATTCATTGAAAGAAGAAAGGTCGCGAGCAAGAATTGTCGCGGATACGTAATTTCTGTAAATTTATTGAATCGGGAAATAATTTTCAGTGGAATAATTGTGCCAAAGAATTTTCTCAAAATAGAATTGTCCGAGAATGAATTTTTTCGAAGATGAATTATCCGAGAAACAATTCCGAAACGCTTTTCAATGATTTTCACCTAAATATTGCAGCTTTAAAAAGCACAGTTCTGAAGAATACGCGGTTGAATTCAATCTTGAATATTCAGAACTTAATAACTCAAACAAGTATTTATGCCTAATTTATTGGTATTATTCCAGACAAAACTCCTCAGTACTGAGATCTATTCTGAAGTATTGAAATTACTCAGACCTAAAAATTGAGACTCAATGGCTGAATTTAATGAATTATTCTAGTCTGAATTCTAGTCTAAATTTCAGACCTGAATACTTTATTGAACTAAAGAAAAAAAGTATTCTGAAATTTCATACATAAATTGACGGACCTTGTAAGGAAATTGGAATGGAAGTGTTCAGTAGATTTTCAGACATCAGATCTGAAAAGAGCTTACATTTTCTTCTGGGATTTTTTTAAATTCAAAATTCACTAAACACAATAAAAAATTTCCAATATTTTTGAATTTAATTCATTTTTCACTTTTATTAGATTTTTTTCAAGTTTTTTTTTATTATAAAATTTTTAATTTATGGTCGATTTTTCTTGGTCTTCTTTAAGAAGTTCAAAAAAAGAACATAGAACTTCGATCAATAAAAACGATGGTGCAAAATTATTGGATCGCCGATATTTATTTAGATAAATCCATTTATTTTCCTTAGTGTCAAAACTTTGAACATAAAAGAATATATCTTTGTCATATACCCCAGAACTTACAGCGAATAATTTTTTGTAAAAGTTGAATTTGCGATTAAACAGTGGCGGGTTTTGTGATTGAAATAAAAAAAAATCGAAATAATCGAAGAAAATTTTAAACTTTTATTAAAATTATATTCATTATCTTATTACTTCACAGAACATATTTTCTGATCATATTTCCAAACATAATATTTATACCCTACACCTATGAGGTACAGGGTATATTAACTTTGTGCATATATTGTAACGCCCCTTAGTAGGCGTGTCCGGTATGGAAAAGTATATATATTCTTGATCAGCATCACTACCAGAAACCGTTTGGCCATGTCCGTCTGTCTGTCTGTCTGTCTGTCTGTCCGTCCGTCTTGCTGTCCGAATACAGAATAACTTGAGAAATACTGATCAGAATGCGATGAAATTTCGTCTCAATATATTTTAGCCAAAAGTAGGAACTGAGTTTGAAAATCAGCCAAATCGGTCAACGGACACGCCCACCTCCCATACAAGTCACTTTTATATAACTCTTTCGGAACTAATAACTCGAAAAGTATTCAAGGTATAGTTATAAAATTTAAAACGTATTGTTATAATTCACCTAAAAATATGTGATCCAAAAATGGGCGTGAACCGCCCACTTTTTTTATTATTTTCCGGATTTTCATAGTGGACATTTGATCTGCAAATTAATATTAGCCATTCAAAATTTTAAATATAGGCTTGGTTCGCCCAATTATATATTTTTTTTATTTTTTTATTAGTTTTTTATACTTTTATATAATTTTTTTAATTTATGGGGATATAAGACGTAAATTTCTGATATGTGAATAACATTCTGAGTTCAGCATAATTAAAAACTGTAAAATTAAGGTCAAGTAAATATCCCACATTAGGATCCCCATCAAAGGTGTAGGGTATTCCATAGTCGGGCCCGACCGACTATAAAAATCCGCCCCATGTGACCTAACTTTCCCAACTCGTTTTTTCTTATATTTCGACAACCAAAACTCAAGAACAGCCACTGTTCAAATATTTCTACAGCATATCAGGCTAATTTAAAATCTCTGTGATTGGTAAGAAAATACTGGGAATGAACTGGTCAATCATGACAAATTTAACAAAATTTCCATAACGAAATTTTGAAAAAATCAATGACAAAGTAAAAAATTGTATTCTTATTATTGAAACTTTCAACTTTACGTACATTTTAGAAAAGGAAGAAATAATGGGTTTTGAAGATGTGATATATCATTGGAAAGATAATATAATAGTCTAAAGCAAAAGTCAACAATTGATATTAATTTAGCAACAGATTATACATTATAAACAATTTTCTTGACAAGGTTATGTCAGTAATAAGCATCTCATAAACACTGTGTGCAAAATTAGACAATTTTTTGGACTCATAGAATGACCCCATGAATTATTGACTTCGATGAACCAAACATTCTGTATATTAGTTAAAGTGGGTAACAGTGTATAATTTTTTTAGTTTTTTTATTAAGTTTTAACTACATATATATGAAAAATTGTTGAATAAATTAAATAAAAAATATAAAACTGAGTAATCAAAAGGGAAAAAGAAGGGTAATTTTAGAAGTGTGCGTAAATCTTCCAGCCACAAAACATTTTACTTTAAAAAAAATCGTTAATAAATGAATATTTTTAGTCCCATTTAGTTTAAAACATTTTATATAAGCGCCATTCCAAACCAAAACGATCAGTGTGTTGAACTTACCTTCTTCGAATTAAACGAAATTTTGGCTGAACTGAAAAAGAGTGTCCAACATTTTTTTTATATTTAGGATCTCTACTTACATAGATACAGTGGCTCAAAATTACACAAAATAAGCTAGAAATCACTTTAGGTTTTTCAAATATAAATATCTCTTAAACTAGAAACGCTAGAAACTCCGTTCCGATCTCATTTTAAAGCTAATAGAACAAGTAAATAAAAGTAATTTTTTGTCTATTCAATTAATTCTTTTTATTAGATATGAATTATTTATATGTACAGAAACATAAAAGAGATTTGAAAACTATTAATTAAAAAAAAAGAATATTCGATGTTTATTTTAGTTAAACAATAACCAGAGTATATAGTAACGCATCCAGCAAAATTGGAGCTATATATATCCAGATCTTTGTGTTTGGGTCATACATTTCGACAGTTGCTACCGAACGGCTTTCCGCATTCAATCCGCCGACGGCATATAATCGTCCTCTATATGAAGCGCATCCAATCCATGAACGTGGTGTCAATAGTGAATGGATCTATTCAAAAAAGATTAAAAATAAAAGTTAAACTAATGTGAATTCCTTAATTTAAATACACTACCATTGTCCATTTGTCAGTGATAACATCATAATATTCTGCCGTAGCGGTAGCAAGAACATCTGTTGTCTCACCACCGACAGCATATATGAACCCATTCAGCACGGCGACCTAGAGTAAAAATATTGATATTTTTTAATAAATAATATTAAATATTTTACCCCAACTCCATTACGTGACAAATTCATGGATGCCATTTGTTTCCATTTATTGGTATTAGGATCAAAACGTTCCACTGTGTTTATAGAATAGACCTGATTGGTTTCACCACCTATCAAGTACAACATGCCATTGAGCACGACAGCGCCTGAGCAATATCGTTCTTCGGAGAGTGGCGGTACATGGGTCCAAGTGTCTGTCTTTGGATTCCAGCTTTAATTAAAAAAAAAATAAAAATAATTTTAATTGAAAAGAATTAAAAATTGAAAAAATTAAAAAAAAATACTACTAATTACAAAATTACCGCTCTACAGTACGCGAATTTCGACCTCCAATTGCATATAATAAGCCATTCAACACCGCCAGCGCATGTCCACGACGTTTATAGTGCATTGAACTTATTGAACGAAATTTCATTGTTCTAATATTTAAGATTTTTGCCGCATTGTCTGCCATTCCATCGCAGCCACCGCCAACAAATACAATTTCATCAGGATTCAGCACGATATAGCGGTTATACCATCCATCCAATGCTAAATTCTGTTTTTCGGTCCAGCTATTTTGACACGGGCTATAGGAATAACTTCTTAAAGTGCCACTCTGAAATAATTCAAAAATTATAGAAAACGACAATGCTTGCAAAATTTCTTTGAAAAACGAAAACTAAAAATTAAAATATTTAAAATGAATTCAAACAGGAATGTATTAGAATTTTAAAAGAGGGTACACTGTTTTAAATTCAAATTGGAAACATTCCTAATGAACTTTACAACTTTACAATCCATCTATTATGGGTTCATTTGAAATGAAATTCAATTGAATATTTATTATAAAATACCTACTTCGATGCAAAATGTTATGGCCAATAATTCTTTTATATTTTCACCATATGACTTTCTTGGTCTCGTGATTTCTACGTCCTGCTGATTTCTGAAATTCGGCATGAGATGCCATTTGATGGCCTTCATTACCATGCACTGACTCTCACTGGTTACACAGAGTGGTATCATCTTATCGCTAATAAATGAGGTAGTCAATTGGGACAAACGCACCAGCGATAGTAATTCATCAAAGTGCTTGAAACGCACATCGCGATCATGTTCAAGCCAGGACTGTAGACTGTAAAACACATCTTCTTCACCCGACACATTGAGATCATCATTATTTAACAAGATTTTCAAATTGTTTGCAGTTAGTTGCAAAAATCCATTGGTTTTAGATAACTATTCAAAATAAATTAAAATTATAAAATTATTTAAAATATAAAAAAAATATTAAAATTACAGTCATGAAATTTTTTAAAATATATTCTTTGCTACCGCTCAGTAGTATGTCATAGTTTCGCAATTCAGCATACTCTGCAATGTCAAAACAATTGGACTCGTTCAATTGACACAGCAGATATTTGCTGCAGTTGTAGACTACGTTATGAAACTGTAGCATATAGGCAGCTGTTAGTAATTTCTTCACACTATCTTCATCTTCTGCGTCCAAATCCAGGCAGCCTTGGTAGCAAAATTGTACCAATAACTGTAGCGTAGCGCCATCCACATGACGTATTAAAAGTTCCTCCATCAAAGTTTCAGTGAATATTGCTAAAAAGTAGTCATTGGCCGCTGCCAGAATAAGTCGATGTGCTGGGATTCTGCAAGACGAAATATATCAGGATCGTAATTGTATTTTTTTTATTTGTTATTCTTTTTAGATCATTAGATTTTTAAGACTTTCGCAAATTTGAATTTAAGTTTTAAAATTTGTTTTTTCAATCCCATATTTTTTTTTATTAAAAGAAAAAAAGTTACCTCAAGGTCACGAGATATTATCCAAAAATCTCAATTTACCTATTTTAAAAATCCACACCCCCTAAAGGAGCGTGTCGAAAAACCAATTGACGCCCGCCCCCCTGAACCTACAGAAATAGAAAACCGGCCGCGGTCATAACTGATTTTTTCATTATAACAAATTGGGCGGGTAATACAAAAATTGAGCGATTTTTAGTTTCAGAAATTTAGTTATAAAAAAAATATCCATATACCTGTTATGAGTTTTATTATTTTCATTTTGCCACAGGTTTTGGATTTTCAAGAATGATAAAGTAAGCCCTTCCAGAATTTCAATAAACTGTGGCATCTTAAATTATAGTGTATTTTTATACTACTAAATATTAGTCATACCTTCTACAATCGTCACCGGCAATAAGCACTACATCACACAGCAGATTGTTTTGCAGAAATGTGTGAATTCTTTTGCATCGTGCATCGGCATCCATAAACTGAGTATTTGCCTGAACAGTTCCGAACCAGGTCTCCATTATTGTATTAACTTCCGACATGCCTTCACATTCTATAAAACGATTTGCGCGTTATAACTTTTAATAATATAAATTATAAATGCATCTTCTTAATGTGCCATTCACAATAACGAAAAAACAGAGTTCACATGGAGACTTTTTGAACAATAGGACCGAAAATTGGTAGTAAAATTAATTAGTATTATATGTGAATATGTTTTATTACCTCCTGAGAATTCGTTTGCTCTATACAACATTTCAATAGTTTGGCAAAAACGATAACTTGTTTATGTTTGCAATTAAAATCAATCTATCAAAGGTTAAGTTTTTCAATTATTTAAAATTTACAAAAAAGTTAGTCCCAAGTAACAATGCCAACCAGTAACTCGCCAGTAACTAGCCAGTTTTACTAGTTACCATAATAGTTTTCTGCCATTAAAACTAGCTAGTCTGTCAGTGTTGTAATGCTGGTTCCAGGTGGAAATTAGATAGTTAAACTACCCACTGGTCGTATAATACAAAAATCAGATTTATTTTTCACAAGCCAACGATGAATTTAATATATGTTTATAAATTCAAGTTATCAAAACTTGCAAAAATTCCTTAATTAATAAAAAAATATATATCTTGTTAGAATGTTTTTACTAAAGAGAAGTTTTGATATTAAACTCTATTTAATGATAAAGTAAAAAATATTTTTTTATTATTAATGTGCCAGTTTCGTCTCACCATAGTCTGTCTAGAAAGGAGCTACTTTTCAAGGTGATTTCCTGGATAGTTGAGCCTAATCATAGCCAGTCTAGAAAGTAGCTACACAAGAAAAATTTACTATAATAAAAGTAGGAAACCGGTTTCCTCTTATTAATGTAGTAAATTCCAACGAATGTGTAAAAATAAAATTAACACACAAAAGTATGTAAAACTAGTACACATCTGTAGTGTCAAAATACAATTTTATGAATGTAAAAAATACACACTATGCGTGTTAAAAAAAGCACAACAGAACGGGTAGTTTTTTATGGTTAAATATATCTCAACGGGGTGAATTCAGCAAATGTGAAAAAAATTCTGTACACAAAATGAAAAATATCACAACTGTTTAAAGATTGTTCGCAAACATGAATGTACATCTTGGGAGATGTCATTTCAATTGCACACAAATTAAATTCACATTCACCAACAATCCGCCCCTTGCATATTTATTTTATATAAAATATGCAAGTTTTCTTTTCTGTAGAGTCTTCTAAAATGGCGCAGACAAGAGCGTTCGCGTCAGCTAATGATCTTGTTACACTAATATGTGTGTGTGTTAGACGTCATTTTTACACACTTCAATGTGTTTATATACAAAACATTGACGAATCGGTAAATTTACCATTTTAAAAGTGCGATTCTTCTCAAAACAGTTCATTTGTGTAAAATAACATATTTTTCATAAAAAACACGTCAGATGTTTATTTTTACGGACGTATTAGTGTTTTTATTAAAAAAAAAAAAATAATAAACTAACTGTAATAAATGTAACAAATTCATTACTCCTAAATCAGATTTTTTAGAGTGTAGTTTTCAAGACGTTTTCCTGGCCAGTTTACCCATCATCATAGTCAGTCTAGAGAATAACTAGTTTTCAAGTCTTTTTGGCGCCACAGGCTATTGTAATACGCAAATTATTCTATCCAGTGCAGCCCGTCTTTCTCGGAATAAAAGAAAATGAGCTTGTCTAATAGTTACATGGATGATGAAAGAAGAAAGGAAATAAAAATAAAAGACAGGCGGGATAGTTTTCAAAAGATAAGACGACAATTAAATAAAAATTCGTACTACAAAATTAATAACAAAAAAAATTTCTTAGTATAAACTTTCAAAATAAAAACGTACTCTAAATTATACGGAAGTACGAATTTATGCAACACTGATATTAAATACGAAAAAATTGAAAAATGAAAATTTACAAGTGCTTATATGGGTAATCCCCTTTTAAGTTTCTTAACTATGGTGTTTTATTCACAATCAATAATAGTATTTGACACGTAGTTGCCAGTTCTGTGAAAAATTACTGGTATTTACTGCAAAAAATGATTGATATTTTATTATTGCTTTGAAATAAGTTAATTTCCAATTTTGACCGTAATTTAAACCTATATCCACATAATTTTAATTTCATATGTTGGGAAAATGTATATTTTATTTATTTGTGGAATATTTGGCTGGCATAAAATATTAAATATATTTGTAAACATTGAATAAATTATTTATAAGTTGTTAAAAATTTCCAAAAAAAAAAATTTTTAATGCGACGTTTTGAACAATATTGCTTAAAAATGTTTCAAAACAATACTACTTCCAATTAACATGAAATATTTTTTTATTATCGTTTTTTCAACATACAATAAATGCTACAAAATATAAATAAAAAAAAGTATATATGTTTTTGCAAATTAATACAAAATTTAACTCTTTATTTATAAATTTTAAGAAAAGTGTAGAAAAATTAATAGTTATATGTACATGCAAAATATAAGAGAAAAAACACACTGGCTTCAAATTAAGTAAAAACATAATGGTTACAACAGAGTTTGGTCACTACTTCAACATAGTTTAAAATCACATAAACAAAAAGGCACCATAAGGTATTTAAATAAAATAAAATACTGTTGTATATACTATGCTGCAATATTATTTTCAAGTAACGTTTAAGTTTAGATGTTCAATATTAAGCAATGTGGTGACTTCACCTTTCGATTTTCCTTTATTGTCATTCCATAATTCCAATGATGACATTTGTTTCCATGTATCAGAACTTGTCTCATATTCTTCTACAGCACGAATATATTTTTGATTATCATTACCACCAGCAGCTATAAGACGGTCATTCACTGTTGTACAACAAATACTTTGACGAGCGAACTGTAGAGGAGTCAGCTAAAAATATATCTCAATTATTAATTAATGTCAATATATTATTTAATTTGAATAATACCCTTAGTCATTTATTCAGTTTATGATCATAACGATCGACAGCCTTTGATAATGCGTATTCCCATTTACATTCATTGGCAGCTTTAGTTTGAGTGGTAAACGGTGTGAAAATAACTGTCTGTGTTAAAAGACAAAAATAATATTATTAAGATCTAGTTATTAAAATACATTTCATTGCCATTTTGTTTTATTTTTCTTATCCGATTTTAAACGTTTTTTTCATATTCGAAATCAAGTCATACTTTCGATAACCATAAACGTTTCTTAATATCTTTTTGTTATTGAAAATACTTTTAATTTTTAAAACTATAATCATAACTGTGGCCCGTAATTCAAAAATCAGAAATAAAACGTTACACAAATGTAATATAAATGGATGTATAAAACGGGTTTTAAAATGGTGCAATAACTTACAGAGAAATTTAAAAATTAGTACAAGAAATTTTAAATATATTTGCATGCAAATAAAATTTTAAATCCAAAATTTAGTTTTTTTGTAAAATAATTCAGGTTTTGCTCTAGAAATTAGCATTTTTTTTTTATCAACCGAAAAAGTGACTGATATCGAAAACAGTTCGTTACAACACCGTTACATACTTAAATAACTTCAAATCGTATAAGTTATTTAAGTATGTAACGAAGCGGAAACCAAAAACCAAATTCATTATACATTTTGGTTTCAAATCTTGATTAAAATTCTGAAATTTTCATAGAATATTGACTCACATTTATAGCTTTTAAGAAATAATCACCATAAATATTTTTGTTATTCTGATCATTGCCATTTTTGTTATTTTGATCATTGTCATTTTTGTTGAATTAGCACAGTCCACCAACTGCATATATAGAATCATTTGTGCCAGCAACCTGAATAAAAATTGAAAAAATTGAATTAAAAAAATCAATACAAATGGAGAAAGCTATGTCGAACAAAAATAAAAAATACCAATACACTTCATACCAAGTGACTTCAAACCAAGACAACTCATACCAAGACATCTCATACCAAGACACTTCATCCCAAGACACTTCTTTTCAAGACTCTTCATCCCAAGACACTTCATCCCAAGACACTTCATCCCAAGACACTTCATACCAAGACAATTCATACCAAGACATCTCATACCAAGACACTTCATCCCAAGACACTTTATCCCAATTCATTTCATACCAAGAAATCTCATACCAAGACACTTTATCCCAAGACACTTTATCCCAAGACATTTCATACCAAGACATCTCATACCAAGACATCTCATACCAAGACACTTCATCCCAAGACACTTTATCCCAAAACATTTCATACCAAGACATCTCATCCCAAGTCACTTCATCCCAAGACACTTCTTTTCTAGACTCTTCATCCCAAGACACTTCATCCCAAGACACTTCATACCAAGACAACTCATACCAAGACATCTCATACCAAGACACTTAATCCCAAGACACTTTATCCCAAGATATTTCATACCAAGACATCTTATACCAAGACACTTTATCCCAAGACACTTTATCCCAAGACATTTCATACCAAGACATCTCATACCAAGACATCTCATACCAAGACATCTCATACCAAGACACTTCATCCCAAGACACTTTATCCCAAGACATTTCATACCAAGACATCTCATCCAAAGACACTTTATCCCAAGACACTTCTTTTCAAGACTCTTCATCCCAAGACACTTCATCCCAAGACACTTCATACCAAGACAACTCATACCAAGACATCTCATACCAAGACACTTCATCCCAAGACACTTTATCCCAAGACATCTCATACCAAGACACTTTATCCCAAGACACTTAATATCAAGACATTTAATACCAAGACATTTCATGCTAAGACACTTTATCCCAAGACACTTTATCCCAAGACACTTCATACCAAGGCTCTTCTTCTCAAGACACTTCATCCCAAGACACTTCTTTTCAAGACACTTCATCCCAATACACTTCATCCCAAGACATCTCATATTTTTAGTTGCGACGAAATTTAAGAAAATAACTCTAAACTTACACCAATGTGTGAACGTCGCTCCTGCAAGGAAGCCACTGAGGACCAGGTTCCATTATTGGAATTATAACACTCTACCGAATTCAGACAGGTGTTTCTATTATAACCGCCGATTACATAAAGACGATTGTTGAGCACCGCAACACCGGGATCACAACGCTCCTCTTTCATTGATGGCAAAAACGTCCATACTTCGGTGTCCGGATCCCATCTAAAAGTATTAATTTTAATAAAGCTGAATGGAAAATTTCAATCTGATTTGAAATTTTACCAATTTAAAATAGAAAATCTCAATTTTATTTGAAATTTTCTCAAATTTAAAAGGAAAATAGTAATTTCATTTAGATTATTCCCAAATTCGAATGGAAAATCTTAATTTTATCAATTTCAAATTGAAAATCTCAATTTGTTTTAGAATATTTCCAAATTCAAATTAAAAATCTCAATTACACTCGAAATTTTACCGAATTACAAATGAAAAATCTATAAAAGTTTATGAAATTCAAATGAAAAATCTCAATTTCTATAGAACATTTTGAATTTCAATTGGAAAATTTCAGTTTCATTTGAAATTTTCCCAATTTAAAATAGAAAATCTCAATTTTATTTGAAATTTTCTCAATTTAAAATGATCTCAATTTTATTTGAAATGTTCACAATTTCAAAATGTAAATCTCACAAATATCAATTTGATTTGGTATTTTCTCAATTTTATTTGAAATTGTCTCAATTTCAACTGAAAATGATGTAGTTCCTCTTTATATTTCCTTATCCAGAGTGATGGTTAAATGACAGTTGATTGTTTAGTAAAAAAAAATATTAAATTTTTCTTGGTTTTTACCTTTCCACGGTATTCATAATTTTCTGGCCATCTGCACCACCTACTGCATACAACATACCACCAAGCTCCGCTACACCTAGTCCATAACGACGCACAGCCATCGGTCGCAACTGACTCCAACTGCGTGTTTTCATGTCCAACGCTTCCATTTTACTCAGTACGCTGTGTTCATCGCGTCCACCAACAATCAAAAGTCTTTCTTCCAACACAGCAGCTCCACATTGATAGGGTATTTTGTGCTGCAACCAATCTTTCCAACAATTACCAGCCATATCGTAAATACGTAGATTTGATTGACTTAACCATTGAGCCTAATTTAAGTCAAATCTATATTAATTGTTTAACAAAAATGTATGTCCAAAACCAAAGATTGAAACCATTTAACATTAAATATTTCCAAAAAAACTTTATTTCCGCACTCGTCTAAATAGTATGAATTATATCATTTCTAATTGAGTGCATCGATTTGAAATTGAGATTTTCCAGTTGAAATTGAGAACATTTTATTATAAATGAGGAGTTATCTATTGATATCAATTTTTATTGAGCATATTTCACATGAAATTGATTTATTCATTTAAAATTAAGAAAATTCCAAATGAAATTGAGAATTTTACAAACAAAATTGAGATTGAGAGAGCTTAGAAAATAAGTTTTCTCAAGTTGAAATGGAAAATTCTCAATTTCGTACGCAATTTTCTCAATTTCTGTTGGTAATAATAAAACTAAAAACCGACCAATTAAATTATAAAAGTTTTAATAATGTTCCAAGTGCGTTTTGGTTTCAATCTCTGTTCAAAAATATATAAATTTACTGAATTCCTGACGATAGCAAGCATTTGAAATTTTTGTTGTTCACTTTGGTACTTATTCTGCATTGTAGACTCGGATTGGGTTCTGGATGTCTCTTGCATATCGGTCATATATGGACGACGATCCGGCATTAGATGCCATTTCAATGCGTTCATCACGTGTGACAAATCCTCGGGTGCTGTGCATATTGGTTGTACATATTCCACAATAAATGCGGGCTGCAATTGTGTAAGACGCACATGACGTATTAAGTTGGGCAGAAGTTTGGAACGATTGAGACGATCGCGTCTGTTCCAAGCCATTAGTGCGCGAAATACATCTTCTTCGCTGTTGATATTGAGCTCGTCGTTGGATAAAAGTTGGGCCAAAAGTGTTTCATCTATAATAGATGAGTTTGGTATTTACCAGTGATGTTTTAATATATAAACATTATTTAATATTTAATTAATGCATATTGTTTATAATATTCTTACCTCCATAAAATGTTGATTTGTAAATGTATTTGCAATCTGCATTAATTCTGTCATACCATGTTTCTTAGTTATATTCACAATATTCAAGCAATTGTCAACCTTTAAATGTTGCCTGAGATAATTTTCACATTCTTTGACAACGACATGAAACTTCAGCATTATGGCAGCGTCCAGCACTTGTTCCACATTGCTGTCGTCCAAATCAATGCAGTTCGTGTAGCACCATTTGACCAATTTCTGTAGTTCATCATATTTCACAGCACGCAGAGTCACAGCCGGCTCATGGGGAGTATGCGCAAATAGAGACTCAAAGTATTGACTGAATGTGGCCAGCAATATTCGATGTGCTGGTATTCTAGAGAATAAATAGAAAATTCAATAAAATTCTATTTTTTTTTTAATTTAATTATAAATTTCGATATGAAATAGAAATTAAAAATCAAACACATAAAGAGTACAATAATTTAGATTTTTAATATATAAGCTCTATTTTGGAAAATAGATTTTCTTAAAAGTTAGTATTATTTTTAGTAATGTAGGAGGTATTGTAGTGGTCCTGAACCAAAGACTTCCTGCAGCACTCATTCGTGCTTAAATTGACTCAAAAAAAGGTTCCCTTTTAAATACACTTGAAAAACAGTTTTATTCATCCCAATCGAGGTTCCCGATGAACGGAAAATAAAATCTAATCAAGTTTTCCGAGGAATGGGAAACATTTATAAAACAAAGCAACATTGTTTTCCTCTCAATTTCGATATTAAATGCCAAATTTCTAAATAAAAATTAAATTTGTTTTCAATTTTATTGATTGAACGTACTCCATTTAACATTTTAAAATGACTGAAAATACAAAACTAATGTAATTTTATTTTTTAATTAATTTATTAAATGCTAACGACATTAGGCACTCAAATAGTTAAATTTTCATTGTAAGTTTTCAACATCCAAGCAGTCGAAATAAATTATTTTTTAACTATTTGCACAGTTTAAACTACTTTATTTCTGCAATCAATTACTAAAAATCTAAAATTTCATGTTTTCACATAAAAATAAAATGTGAGCAAATTTGACAGTAAATGTTCACATAACGGGAAACTCGATTGATTTGTTTCCGATGAAAAATTTCGAATATACTCGGATATTGCTCGCTTGATTTTTTGTCAATTCCGTCGGAAATGTCTCCCGACGTGTCGTTTCAATTTTATATTATAAGTTTATATAGTGTTTGTTGTCCGTTAAACTGCTCTTCAGCCTTGAACTATAGTATAATTAGACAATCGAGGTTTTTTAAAATTATTTATATAATTTTTCAAAATTGCCCTTGTTTTCAGCACAAACTTTCAAAAGTTAAAAATAGCCGAAATGACAACATATTTTGGTGAAATTCATTACAAATAAATTTTAATAAATAAATTCTTGTTGATCGTGAGAATTTGTTCAGTCATAGCACTGTTACTTTTATTTTCTAGGTGTAATTTTTCCGATCATGATTCATTTTTGCCATTCCAGAAGAAATAAAAATTTTATTACTTATAGATTATTTAGATCGTGGTATACGTACTTTTTATCAGTATCACCAGAGATTAGAAATATATCGCAGAATTTATTTTCATCCCAATACTTTCTCACAGAAATCAGTATTATTGCAGAATGGTTTGCAATATAATCGCATTTACACTGCTCAGTAGTAAAATTTTCCATATCTCAATTTTTTTATATTTAAATTACTTTAGTATCCTCCACAAGTTCTTTAAATTTCAACTTTATTAGCTCTGATCAGTTATTAGCACAAATAAACATAAACAAACAAAATATTGCGAATTGGGGTTGGGTTATATATGGGTACCAATTTGTTTGCGGTGATGTTATGCTATTGTGAATAACACTTAAAAAGAAGAAGCATTTTAACTACAATTTATGAAGAATGCAACACTGATCACACTACCAAAGAGAAGAACTTTCTCAATCTGATCGGACATGAGAAACCAATTCACAATAGTGAATATGCATTTACAATATTTTTTAAATAAGAAATAAATAAAAAAAAAACGATTTTCTTTACTGCATCGTCTTTTATTTTTAGATATTATTTCTTATAATAATGAAGAATTTTAGTATACTTTCACATTCGTTATTAAAAATAAATATAATAATTCAATTCAAGGTTGAATTTTAAATTCATTAATTAAAAAAAAAATAATAATAATTTGAAAAAACATTCAAAATAGCGTTATTAAATGCATGTCTGAAACGTAAGTAGTTATACTTAAAACGTAAAAAAATCCATAATTATTCATTTGTGGTAGTCAGATAAAGTATATCTGTATCTGTTAAAATTAATAAAAAAAAGACATATTTTTGGCAGTTAATTTTGTTTGAAATGCTTAATATTTGGTATATTAACCACTGCTGCTATTTTTCTTTTTTTACTTTTCTTTTGAGCCGACTCAACCGGCGCGAGCTGCTGCCACTTTTTCGTTTGTGTATTATATTCCTCTACATTAGAAACATTGCGCTGACCGTCGTAGCCACCAGCAGCAACTAATCGATCGTTCAAAGAGGTGCAGCAAATGCTGCTACGTGCGAGCTGTAAGTTGGGTAGCTACAAAAAATTTAATTATTTAAATATTAACGAAATAATACCAAATACCTTGTTCCATTTATTTGTCTTTGGATTATAACATTCTACGATGTTTGTTGTGCAGTACTCGAAAAATGAATCTAACGTATTTGAAGAAGACGCTTCATTGGTGTCCTGAAAGATGTTGGATTTAAAAATTGACATTTTTATGAATTGTAATTTTTTGTGCAACATTTAATTTTTAGTAAAATATTGACTATTTAATTTTTAGTTAAGTTTTAAAATATTAGTGAAATTTCAAGTTTTAAAAGAATTTCTAAAACATTAGTGAACGTTAAAGAATTTTTTGTATTCAATTTTTAATATGATAAAATATGTTTACCTTACTTTTGTCCAGATTATTGGGCAACTTTTGCACCTTTCCACCAACAGCATACAAACAGCCATCTACGGTGGCAATCTACAAAAAGAAATATTTTCTGACAAAGAAATATTTATTATTTTCAGCAAGCCTTACGCCAACATGTGAACGTCGCTGTTGCATGGGCGCCAACTTGGACCATTTTGTTTTTTCTGGATCATAGCACTCGACAGAATTATGAAATGTTGTTGTATTATAGCCGCCAATTACATAGAGACGTCCGTCGAGCACCGCAACACCAGGAAAACAACGCGCTTCACACATTGGTAACACAAATTGCCAGCTATCCGTCTGTGGATCCCATCTAGAAGCAATTATTATATGATATTTTATTCAATAGAAATTTTTGTATTCTACCTCTCCACGGAATTGAGAAACCGTTCACCCTGTGCACCACCCACAGCATACAACATGCCGCCCAGTACCACCACACCCAGTCCATAGCGACGCAAAGCCATCGGCTTTAACTGCGTCCAGGCAAGTGTCTTTATATTGAGCACATGCATGCTGCTCTGTTCGCCCTGTTGATCACGTCCGCCGAGAAAATAGATTTGCTCCTGCAAGACGGCAACGCCCGCCGAGATGCGTGGCAAAGGATGTTTGAGAAAAAAGGTCCAATCTTTGCTAAATGGACAGTAACGCAATAGTTCGCCATAGCTAGTGTTCTGGTTAAATAAAAAAAAAAAAATATAAAATTTAAAAACAAATTAATAAAAATTAAATGATTTGAAACACCTGCAGACTTATGGCAAGCAAGTGACGTGGCACCAGTCCTGTGCGCGGTTGTCTGTCCTCGCGATTCAACAATATTCTGCGATCGGGCAGTAAATGCCAACGCAAAGCGTCCATCACGTATTGCTGATCTTTGGCTGCAGCGCACAGTGGCTGCACAAATTCGACAATAAATGCGGGACGCAACTGTGCTAGTCGCAAGTGTCGCAATAGCTGTGGCATGTGACAGGCACGTGCTTCACGATCTTGTCGATTCCATGCCATCAGCGCACGATAGACGTCTTCCTCGCTGCTAATGTTCAATTCGTCTCTGGCCAGCAGTTGGCCGAGTTGTGCGGCATTTAATTTTAGGAATTCGTTGTGTTTAGAGACCTAAGCGGGGGCAATATATGCGATAGAAATATATAAAAATTTCATTAACGCAGTACAAAATTCAAACATAGAAAAATACTGTATTCAAATAAGAATAGTTTTAAAAAATAAATACATATTGTCCAGATTCGCCCTTTTGGCATGACAAGACTTTCAATTTTTCAAATTTCTTCGTTTTTTTGCTATAACTCTTTATTCGTGCAAGATAAAATATTGGTATTAAGGAATTAATTGTTTGTTTTTAAAGCAACTAACGATTGGCATCATTAATTAAAAAATATATTTCTCGCAAATAGAAATGGCAAATAAATATTTGGAAAATTACTTTTAAATAATGATGTCAATAGATAGGTGCTTTAAAAACAAATAATTAATGCCGTTATACAATTATTTTATCTTGCGTAAATAAAGAGTTATAGCATAAAAAACAAAAATATTTGCTTTTGGTCAGGATATAGACTCACAAAATCCGTATTTTTAATTCAGTCAGTTATCCAAATTCAAATATATTTCATATACGTTATAATAATTAATGAATAAACCGAAATAACAAAAAAAAAAAATACGAATTGTTAAAGCACTTCAAACTTTAAATTTGATTTCCCTACATTTTGAAAAATGCACATTTGCCCCTTTGACATGACAGTGACGATATGTATTTGAGTACCGTTCAAAAGAAAAAACATATTGGCTTTTGGCTATTTCTTTATTTAAAATAAATGTGCATTTGCCCCTTTGACATGACAGTGACGATATGTATTTGAGTACCGTTCAAAAGAAAAAACATATTGGCTTTTGGCTATTTGGCTATTTCTTTATTTAAATTAAAACTACAAAAATGTTCTGCATTTCTACACAAAATGTACTAAAATTTGTATTGAAAATAACTACATTTTGTATTTATATTTTACTACATTCTGTATATATCTAATTCTCAGAAAAATGTAAAATAATGTGAATTTCAAAATTCTGAATTTTAAATATAAACTTCTGAATATCAAATGAAATTTTCTTAATTTTTATTGATTCTTTTGACTATCAATTGATGTCTTTTCAATTTCAAATGTAATTTCAATTGACTTATTTTGAATTTCAAATGCAATTTCTGAATTCAATTGCTGTCTTTTGAGTTTCAAATGGCATGACTGAGTTTCTATTTATGTCTTTTGAATTTAAAATGGAATTTCTGGATTTCAATTGATGTACTTTGAATTTCAATTGACATTTCTGAATTACAGTTAGTCGTTAGTAATTCTAATAAGAATTTCTGATTTACAATTGATGTCCTTTCAATTTCAAGTAGAATTTCTGAATTTAAATTGAAGTCTTTTGAATTTCAAAGGGAATTTCGATTGCTGTTTCTTTTTTATTTCTCCCGACGAGTAAAATATATTTTTGTTTAGTGTACATAATTTTGTGAACATTTTTTTCTTTTAGGGAAAAATTGTCTTGCGAAGAATTGGCCCTAATTGAAGTTTATAGTATGTATTATGTTTTATAGAATTTTTAGCTAATAGTATAGTCTATATAAAAGAGATTATAGTATTTGTTAATAATACAGTTTATGGTATAGTTTATGATACAGTTAATAATATATTATCTGTTAACACTTACCAGTTTAAAATGTTGATAGGCAAATGTTAGCGCCTCCTCCAGCAACTCAAGAAATCTATGTTGACGCGCAATCTGCGCTATTCCCAGGCAATTTTCAACCGCCAACTGTTGACGCAAATACTGGCCACAGTCTGTGACCACAACATGAAACTGCAACTGTATAGCGGCGGCCAGCACCTCTTCCACATTATTGCCATTCAAATCAATGCCGCCCGTGTAGCACCATTTAACCAACGACTGCAAAGCGTCGCCATGCACGGCGTCCAACGTAACATCGTAAACGTTGTTGCTCCGGTGCGCAGTCACCCAGAACTTTTTGTCAAAATATTGGCTTGATGCAGACAAAATGACGCGATGTGCAGAAACCCTTTAGAAAATTTGTATATTATATTTTATATATATATATATATATATATATATATATATATATATATATATATATATATAGATAAAGGCTGCTGGCTACCTTTGACCATCACGTCCTGCGATCAGCACCACATCGCACATTTCTTGCGACTCCCACTGTTGTTGTAACTGTTTTAATAGTTGGCCCGCATGTGCTTTGTTCTGAAAACATTTTCTCTGACCCACAATTGATGTAGAAGTGGAACTGGAACAACTTATCATGACTTCGGGTAATTCGCACTTTAACATTTTGCTTATAAATAGATATGACCCACGAATAACACTAAAACTAAATAGATATGGTTGTTATTTTAAAATAGAGAAATTAACTTTTCAAATACAAGAAGTGCATATTGCCAGGGATGGTCTTTATTTGGGATCAGTGCTGGTAAGCGAAGAAAACGAATTATTTATGGATTGCCGAATGTGGCATTAAACGATTATTGAGTACTCTTGTTTTGAAAAATATGTACCCAGCAAACCAAGCTATATCGTAAGTATATCTAAACAAATGCTTAACAACAACAGTGTACTATTATTGTGTTTTTGTTTAAACAAAAAAGCGTGAAAAACGTTTGTTTAAATTAATTATTTTATTTTTAAATAAAAAAAATTATAAAAACATGCGGTATATCTGTTCAATATGAAATGCAAAAAAGTGCACGGGACTGTATCCGTCCTCATCGACTATCGACTAACAGGAACGATCATACATAAAAACTGGAATACTACCGACTTTGTGTTGTCTTTTTTATGTTAGTTTTTTTTGGACATAACGTGGAGGCTGCGCTGCTTTACCATATTAATATGAATACCTCAATGATATATATATATTATGATATAATATATATAAACAGCGTTCATTTCATTTATGAACAATTTTTTACTACTTTTATCTTTTTCATTACACTTTTATCATTCCCAATATGCCACAGGGTAAGCGTTTGAAAATACAATCATAATTGCCTTTAAGGTATAGTGTGTTATCAGTTTCAAATATAAAATAAGTGCTATTTATATTTGAAAATGATTTGATAATAACATTACCAAAAAAGGGCATTGAAAATTAGGAACAAAAATGTAGTGACGCTAAAAACAGTATGTTTTTTATGAATGCTAGTCCAAATCTAATAGCTTACCGAAATCTATTACTGTTTGGACTTCTGTGAATCTTTAAAATAATATACCGACCGCCGCAGCCAACCTTGAGCTCCAGAAGAGCTTGAAACATACAAGCTTACAACAAAAATACGTGTACCACATTTTGGCTCTAGCATCGATTTCCTGCAGCTGTGTCTTGACGCTCGGGATTGAAGTGTACGATATTGGTTGGATGACATAGAACTGGATAATTAATTAAAAAATGCCCTAATTTGTTGTCCTATAGTATGATCCACTTTTTTTTTTACTTATTTTGTAGAATTAATTCAATATTTAAAAGCAAAAAAGTAAATGTAGATTTATTTGATTTCGAGTTGAAAATAAGGCTAAATCTTGATTTGAAGTATACGTTGAAATCAATTTAAGAATTAGTGTTAATATTGATTTGATAATAAATTGATTTGATAAAAACTGGTATAATAAAGGTATACCAGTTTTTATTGAAAAAGCTATGATTCTTAAATTTAGATTAAAAGTATTTCAAACGTTAACCTCAAATCTACGATTTGAAAGTAATGATTGATTTCAAAGCATTCGCAAGTTAATATTAAGTGCAATGGCATATTGGGTTCGAAATAAAATTATATATTAAAAAACTCTTTGAATAAAATTTACTTTCAATGAAAAAGTTCGATTATATTTTGTTTATTTAATTTTTCTAACGATATCCTTTTATAATCCTTAAACAACACTTACAAATACTTTAAATAGCATAAACAGTGACATTGAGCCAACAGTCTCGTCGTGAGTGTGGATTGAAGAGAAATTTTACCTCCTATATAATAAATGGACAGCTATGAAATTTGATGCATGCACTTCAATGAACACATGACATATCTCCTTTGTACATATTTCTTTTTTTTCTATTTGGTGGGTTTCACATTTATTTTATATGTCAAATGAATCGATCAAATTGCAAACCATGGTAAGCAAACCGGTGTGAAAGATTGTGACTTGGTACTATGTACTTATTGTCCGTAAATATGGTATTCAACTGAATGTGGCTTTTATGTGACATTCGTTTTAGTACTTTAGATTTTATTTTAAAGAATAACAATATTATTTTTTCGAAATATATAAATATAAATAAATCTGGAGCCTTTTTTTCATGGGATAATTTTTTTTAACATTTATCTATTAAACTTTGTACAAATTTTTATATAATACACAATAAAAAATTAAAAATTGTTCACTTTTATTTGTATCTTCACAAAAACCACTCTACCAAAACAAGTGTCATAAAAAAAACCGCCACATGGTCAACAAGTCGACAAGTTACGACAGAAATTAAGTACCTGCCACTTTGGGTGGCTCTCCACAACAGGCTCCCAATAAATAATAGCACACAGTGCAAAATAAACTCAATTAAAAACAGTGTCCCACACATTTGAGCTCGTAGAGCTCTTCGTGAACGAGTGAAAATTAATGGATGTCAGGCAGGGAAACATTCGAGGCTAATATGTTGTTTAATGTCTGGCACATTTAGAGCACTCAACAAACAAATAATGACAGCATAATTGTCAAAGTAGTTTTTATTTTAACAGTTTTGCAGTAATAAAAATAGTATATTGCTATTCGGAAAGATATTTTGAAATTTATTTTTTTATATATAATTAGAGACTTTAATTGTAAGTGAACTTGAAAATTATTTTAAACCGAAGTTCCTTTCCGGCATTAAACAAACAGCCGTTTGTATTTGGAATACAATATGTTCGGTCTACAAATTTTGGAGTTGTTGTGTAAAACTGTTGTAATTTAATATAATCAAAATATTTTATGTGTTTCTTCAAATGTTTGTCAGAAAAATACATTTTCTGAGCAAATAAAAGTTGTTTACTGAAGATAAAAACTTATCGATATCGTTCCAATGCCTACAACTTGTTCGTACGTCTTATAGTTTTTGCCTACAACAATTTAAAAAGCGATATAGTTCTAGATAATTTCTATATTATCATATAATTTTCGTACCATTAAGTTATCGTTTTTGTCGATAACGATATCTTCACTCCTAACTTTTAGATATATTTTAGCTAACGTTAGGTTTATTAGCATCTAACAAAAGTTTTTTAATTTACTACTGATTAATGTATTAAATACTTAAACTTCAAGTACAGCAGTTCTATATGGAAAAGAAGTAAAAGTCATGTTGTACCACCCACTAAAAAGCAATAACAAATCATTCTTAAAAGTCAACTACCTCGCATGTTTCAGCTCATGTTGTTCTCTGGCTATTGTTCATTTATTTATTTATAAATATGCTCCACTACATTTTGCAGAGCTTAAGGATAACTTAACGAAAAATATTTACGACTGCACAGACACAAAAATAAAAATAAAAAATAAACGAAAAATTAACAATAAAAATCATGCTTCGCTATGTTGAAAGTGGGGTCGTCATTTCGTGTATGTTGTCCATGTTTGTTGTGCAACGTGTCTGCCGCATATGTTTATGCTTTTGTTGGTGCAACATCGACAGTAGTCGTAGTAGACACAAGTGTCCTTCGTTGGATGCAGTTAACTACACCGCACTTCACGTCGTCGCCCACTCGTTTAAGTTGTACACGTTTTTATTTCCGCAAAGGATGAAAACAACCAAACGAAACATTGAAATGTCATAAAAATGGTTCTTATTTGACAATCGTAAAGAAGAGGCAGTGACAACGTGTTGCAAGGTTTTTTTTTACTATCTGTGAGCATGTTTATTACAATGGATTTTTATCATTTTTATTATATTTTGAAATAAAAGATAATGGGAGGGTGGACAAAACGTCGGTTGATTAATTAATTATTTATTAAATAAAAGCCGAGGAAGGTAAGGAAGGTAAGGAAGGTAAGGAAGGTAAGGAAGGTAAGGAAGGTAAGGAAGGTAAGGAAGGTAAGGAAGGTAAGGAAGGTAAGGAAGGTAAGGAAGGTAAGGAAGGTAAGGAAGGTAAGGAAGGTAAGGAAGGTAAGGAAGGTAAGGAAGGTAAGGAAGGTAAGGAAGGTAAGGAAGGTAAGGAAGGTAAGGAAGGTAAGGAAGGTAAGGAAGGTAAGGAAGGTAAGGAAGGTAAGGAAGGTAAGGAAGGTAAGGAAGGTAAGGAAGGTAAGGAAGGTAAGGAAGGTAAGGAAGGTAAGGAAGGTAAGGAAGGTAAGGAAGGTAAGGAAGGTAAGGAAGGTAAGGAAGGTAAGGAAGGTAAGGAAGGTAAGGAAGGTAAGGAAGGTAAGGAAGGTAAGGAAGGTAAGGAAGGTAAGGAAGGTAAGGAAGGTAAGGAAGGTAAGGAAGGTAAGGAAGGTAAGGAAGGTAAGGAAGGTAAGGAAGGTAAGGAAGGTAAGGAAGGTAAGGAAGGTAAGGAAGGTAAGGAAGGTAAGGAAGGTAAGGAAGGTAAGGAAGGTAAGGAAGGTAAGGAAGGTAAGGAAGGTAAGGAAGGTAAGGAAGGTAAGGAAGGTAAGGAAGGTAAGGAAGGTAAGGAAGGTAAGGAAGGTAAGGAAGGTAAGGAAGGTAAGGAAGGTAAGGAAGGTAAGGAGGGTAAGGAAGGTAAGGAAGGTAAGGAGGGTAAGGAAGGTAAGGAAAGACAAAGAGAGATTCGCGATTAAATGCAACATTTTCAGGATTACATAATATTATAGCAACATTGAATTTGTGGTTTAAATCACACAAAAATATATTTTTTACACAATTGTAATTGTATTTTCTGTAACTGAATTAAATACTTTTTTATGTCTATTATTTATTGTGGTTTTAAATAAACATTAATTTTCTGACACATGTTCTGCATTGAACACAGATTCTTTTTTTATATATTTTTTTCTATTAAAACAAATATTAAAATTGAATGTAATTTGTAAACGAATAAAATGAATTTATAACTATTTACATTTGATTCCAATAAAATAAATTAATGTAAATTTTAAGTTGAATTTATTGTACGTTGTAATATTTATTGTGGTCTAAATTATATTTTTTTGTATTTAATGATTTAACTATTTAATATTTTTTTTTAGATTTTTGTTAATTTATATATTTATTGATTAATTTATATACATTAATTAAAGTATTTACTGTTTTTGTTTGTAGAATTAAAATTTATTAACTACATTCTAACATTTCAATAAATAATTGTTAAAATCGTTTATATATTTTAATTTTTGATCGATTTGGACAATAAATAAATGATAACATTAAGGAAAGGTTTAAAAATTATTTTATATTAATATAATAAAATTAAAATGATCATTTCTCACCAATTTTTGCATTAAATTTTGTGTAAAATGAACATTTTTCACCAATTATTGCATTCTATTTCTAATTAAAATTATTTAAAATATCGATAAATATAATTGGCTCGCGTCCTGAAAGTATGCAGCATTTCTGCTTAAACATTCTGCTCTCGTAGTCACCCTGTCAGTAGCATTCGCATGACTGCTCTAAGAATATAATTCCGCTGCACGATTTCGGATATTTTATATAATAGTTATATTGATTATTTATTAATTTACATATTTATAAAATATTTTAAGCATTACTGCAATTATTTACTACTTATTTAAGTTTTATTTGTATACAAAGAATCTTAAAAATAGATAAAGAATTTTAAAAATAAATTAGGACTCCTTCTGGTAAAATTCTTCATAGTACTGCAGTTTATCTGCCTTCGTATTTTTATGCGTCAATTCTTCTGCCACTTGTTATGGTTTTAATTTGCATAAGAAATGCCGACATTTCGTTATTTTATCTTGAAGTTCTCTACGCGTAGCAGACACTTAACTACTATTTGTCGTCTTTTCTGTTGTCTTTTGCCAGAGTTCTCAGTTTCAAAATATTGTTGTTTCATCTTTTGCTATTCTTATGGTGGATTGTATTATGAAGATACTTAACATAATTAAAGAAAAATTGTTTTATTGCATAGAAATTGCAGCATATTTATTGTCAAGACAGACAGCAGATACGCATTTTAATGAACAAAACTTTTGTTGTTTTTAAATTCACAAATTGTTTTTGAAATGTTTAAATAATTAAATTTATGCTTGTTTATTGTAATATTTAAATTTATTAAATTGTTTACAAAAAAATGTATATTTTATGGTTTTCTAATACAACGTACCACTTGACGTATGAGTTATAATAAAAAAGTATGTTTTTAAAGCAGTTATCGGGCACTAATTTTATAAACTAATAGTCAGCAGTTCATACTTCTGAAAAACATAGACAGATTTTACTACGTTATCATTTACTACGCCTTTCCTCAAATAACAAAAGGTTTTTCTGTTAAATAAACTGTTATATTCAAGTGCGCCGAATCTCTCTTGTTTTGCATTATTTTACTCTCATTACTTTCTCTGTGGTTTTGTGCTCTTAGTTCCTTAAATTCTCTCCTGCGAGAGAGCATTTTCTTTGCAATATTTTGAATGCCTTGCACCAATTTATTATCAGATGAAGCAGGTCAGTGCCGAAACTCGTTTATCACCGACTCGCACATTTTATTCATTTTTATATTTTCCTTTTTTCCGGATTTATTTTAATAAAATGATTTGTTGGATTGCAAGTTAGTTGACCATATTTTTTTCAGAATTTTTAAATTTTTCATAAAACTATAAAAACTATAAAAACTATAAAAACTATAAAAACTATAAAAACTATAAAAACTATAAAAACTATAAAAACTATAAAAACTATAAAAACTATAAAAACTATAAAAACTATAAAAACTATAAAAACTATAAAAACTATAAAAACTATAAAAACTATAAAAACTATAAAAACTATAAAAACTATAAAAACTATAAAAACTATAAAAACTATAAAAACTATAAAAACTATAAAAACTATAAAAACTATAAAAACTATAAAAACTATAAAAACTATAAAAACTATAAAAACTATAAAAACTATAAAAACTATAAAAACTATAAAAACTATAAAAACTATAAAAACTATAAAAACTATAAAAACTATAAAAACTATAAAAACTATAAAAACTATAAAAACTATAAAAACTATAAAAACTATAAAAACTATAAAAACTATAAAAACTATAAAAACTATAAAAACTATAAAAACTATAAAAACTATAAAAACTATAAAAACTATAAAAACTATAAAAACTATAAAAACTATAAAAACTATAAAAACTATAAAAACTATAAAAACTATAAAAACTATAAAAACTATAAAAACTATAAAAACTATAAAAACTATAAAAACTATAAAAACTATAAAAACTATAAAAACTATAAAAACTATATATATAGTTTTTATAAAAACTATAAAAACTATAAAAACTATAAAAACTATAAAAACTATAAAAACTATAAAAACTATAAAAACTATATATATAGTTTTTATAAAAACTATAAAAACTATAAAAACTATAAAAACTATAAAAACTATAAAAACTATAAAAACTATAAAAACTATAAAAACTATAAAAACTATAAAAACTATAAAAACTATAAAAACTATAAAAACTATAAAAACTTTAAAACCCATAAGAATGTTCTGCATGACATTTTTTCTGTTCAACATTTTTTCAAATATAAATAAGAATATTTATTATAAAATATGTACTTAGAAAAACCATACATTGTACAATGGCTTGTATGAAAATGGCTAAGAATTTATATTAAAATTCTTTGACAGCACCGTGACATGCAGGACACTGTGTTGCCAATAAACGTATGTCCTTCGGTTTTTTTGCAGCGTTCATTGATTTGGAATCAAAGACATTTTCCAATATTTCTGCATGTGCTGCTCTTTTTCTAACTATGTCGAATATATTTCATACTTTTAAAACAAAACAAGACAGGAAGACAGAAAACAGGTAGGAATTTATTTTGCAACAAACAAAATAATAACTTTCTATAACATAACAATAAACCAAACGATATCTTAAAGGTATCCAAACGATATCGCTTATTGGACTGTATTAAAATGTTAATTAAGGTGTTTTCGATAAATTCAATCTTTGTATAACGATATTGATTTTTTATTTATCACATAAATCGAATAAATTTCGTAGAAGTTATCATTGTAAATAAAAAATTTTAAATTGTTCTTGAAATTTTATTAAATTCAAAAATATCGCACATGTAGAATAGAAATTTGCTGCGCCAACCAATTTATTCGGTTCTTGTAACCAAAATTAGAAGATGTAGTTTATATTACAACCAATTTAGAACCGTTTTAGAACATTTTGGTGTGTGTATTTGATAAAATTTCAATTGTCACCGAATATGGCAAATTTAGTTTAACCGAATAAAGTTGATTATTACAACTAACTTTTCATACTCTCAACCTCAACTCAAAATCAAATTCTCCTCTATGCAAAGGGATTACATATTTAAAAACAGTGAATTTATAAAACAATATAAAATATAAAACATGATATAAGACAAGATATTAATACAGAAAACATCTTTAAATATAAAATATGCTAAATTAACATGAAAAAGCATAATAGATTCCTAAACATTAAACATGCTATTTAGCATAATAGAATAATAAACATACAAATTGCTTAATATAAAAAAACAATTATGCTTACAATTCAAATAATACAATTAATATTTGAAAATTACAATATTAATAGGACGGACATCTCTCTCTGTCTCTTGTCTAATGATGTGCCTACGGCAAACACGCGGTGCAGTGCTGTCAATTCAATGAAAATCTGTGAACATAATCGACAAACCAGAAAACCGCAAGACCAACTGCTTTAAAGGTTGTACACAACATGACAACAACAGTTGTAATAACTATAACAACAACATCTGTAACTGCAACAATAAGTTTAACAGCAGCAGCAGCAGTAACCACTACGCCGAAGACGACGTCAACAGATTTCCGAAAATGGCAACGTCACAGCAGAACAGCATGAAAATCTTTACTATAACTTTGTAAATTTTGAAAATTGCTCGAAAGTCACGTTTGAAATATGAACGTAAACGTGGTGAGGGTGTGGTTGACATGTCGTTTATTGAGGCGGCTTTAGCTAAAGATGGAGTTTCGAGGAATGCAAGGAGTAGTTACACTCAAAAATAGGACACCCTTACACTATATATTTAATGGTATTAACAATAATTTATATAAAATTAAAAATAATTTAATATTATGAACTATTCTTTATCATATTTTTAGTGGTATTCAATGGTATTCATAAAAATTAAATGATACATTTTTGCTATTGACTAATTTTTATTAAAAACCTAAGAAAATATTAATTGTATGTTTGACGAACCATTTGTTTGATGTACAATATGTTTGATAAACAATTTATGATCGATGATGATTAGAAGTTCGACGAGTAAAGTGTTGTTTGATGAACAATATGTTTGATGAACAATATGTTTGATGAACAATATGTTTGATGAACAATATGTTTGATGAACAATATGTTTGATGAACAATATGTTTGATGAACAATATGTTGTATGAACAATATATTTGCTGAAAAACTTGTTTGATAAACGATTGGAGAAAACAATTCCATTAACTAAGAATTCAATAAACAATAAGTTCATTCAACTAGATGTACAAAGCATAACATATTTTATGAACAGTAATTTGATGAACAGTTTGATGTAAAATATATTTTATGAAAATATGATTGATATGCTTTAAAAATAATTTGTTTGATATACCATATGTTCAGTTATCAAAAGTTTAACCAACATTAAGTATGATGAACAATATGCTTGATTAACGACAAGTTCGAAAAAAGTTCGATGACCGTTAATGAGTTCGATTATAAAGAACAAAGTTTGATAAACAATATACAGATGCACTCAGAAAAAAATTTCCTATTAAGTACGTGTATTAATCACTTTTTCATATTAATTCAAAAGTGTACTAAAGAATTAATTAATTTTAAATATATGATATTCGCTTTTGATTAAAATTGTGAGCATATAAAACAACAATGCTCGAAAAATTTAAAAAAAATGTTAACAAAAAAAAAGTTGGACCACAAAACAACGTAATAGACGAAATCACAATTTTTCAAAAAAAAAAAAAAATGATTCGTAAAAAACAACAATATTCGAAAATTTTTATGAAAAAACAATGAAATCACCATTTTCAAAAAAAAAACGAGTTGGGAAAGTTAGGTCACATGGGTAAGTTCGGTCACATGGGGCGGATTTTTATAGTCGGTCGGGCCCGACTATGGAATACCCTACACCTTTGGTGGGGATATTAATGTGGGATATTTAATTGCATACCTTAATTTTAAAGTTTTTAATTATGCTGAACCTCCCCACCCGCAGAATATTATTCACATATCAGAAATGTATGTCTTATATCGCCATAATTTAAAAAATGTATATAAAAGTATAACAACTAAAAAAAAAAATTGAAAAATATAATTGGGCGGACCACGCCTATATTTAAAATTTTGAAAGGCTAATATTTCATAGATTTGATTTTAATAATTTACGGATCAAATTTCCACTATGAAAACCAGGGAAATATGAAAAAAAAAGTGGGCGGATCACGCCCATTTTTGAACCACATATTTTTAGGTGAATTATAACAATATGTTTTATATTTTATAACTATACCTTGAATACTTTTCGAGTTATTAGTTCCGAAAGAGTTATATAAAAGTGACTTGTATGGGAGGTGGGCGTGTCCGTTGACCGATTTGACTCATTTTCAAACTCAGTTCCTACTTTTGGCTAAAATATATTGAGACGAAATTTCATCGCATTCTGATTAGTATTTCTCAAGTTATTCTGTATTCGGACAGCAAGACAGCAAGACGGACAGACAGACGGACATGGCTAAACGGACTCGGGTAGTGATGCTGATCAAGATTATATATATTTTTTCATACCGGACACGCCTCCTAAGGGGCGTTACAATATATGCACAAAGTTAATATACCCTGTACCTCATAGGTGTAGGGTATAACGAGTTGGGAAAGTTAGATAACATGGGTAAGTTCGGTCACATGGGGCGGATTTTTATAGTCGGTCGGGCCCGACTATGAAATACCCTACACCTTTGGTGGGGATCCTAATGTGGGATATTTACTTGACCTTAATTTTAAAATTTTTAATTATGCTGAACCTTCCCACACTCAGAATGTTATTCACATATCAGAAATTTACGTCTTATATCCCCATAAATAAAAAAATGTATATAAAAGTATAAAAAACTAATAAAAAAAATAAAAAAAATATATATAATTGGGCAGACCAAGCCTATATTTAAAATTTTGAATGGCTAATATTTCATAGATTTGATTTTAATAATTTGCAGATCAAATGTCCACTATGAAAATCCGGGAAATAATGAAAAAAAAGTGGGCGGTTCACGCCCATTTTTGGACCACATATTTTTAGGTGAATTATAACAATAAGTTTTAAATATTATAACTATATCTTGAATACTTTTCGAGTTAGTAGTTCCTAAAAAGTTATTTAAAAGTTACTTGTATGGGAGGTGGGCGTGTCCGTTGACCGATTTAGCTCATTTTCAAACTCAGTTCCTACTTTTGGCTAAAATATATTGATGGACTCGAATAGTGATGCTGATCAAGAATATATATACTTTTCCATAACGGACACGCCTCCTAAGGGGTGTTACAATATATGCACAAAGTTAATATACCCTGTACCTCATAGGTGTAGGGTATAAAAATAAATCGACCAAAACAATGTTGAAAATTTAAAAAAAAATAATAATTGGTAATGCCATTATTACACTGGCTTTTTTAGCAGCTTAAAAAGTACAAAAATGGTCGAGTATTGTGTGAATGAAATATCATTATATAGAAATGGACAAATATATAGTTTTCGAATCGTTTGACAATTAAAAATTCCAACGTTAAAATTAAAGTAATTTTAAAAACTTTAGGGTCTTCTAAGATGCTCAATATTTCTCCATGATGACTATGTTTTGGGTATTTGAAAAAAATGTTCTTGAAAAATTTTGGAGATAATTCAAATAATTTTTTTTTCAAAAATCCCTAAAAGTCATGAACGAACCATTACCGACTTATTTGAATCCGCGTTCTATGAAAATCAAAGAATTCGTTATTTTAAATAGCCCTAAAAATTTGTCAATGAAATTTTTTACAAAACCAAGAAAAAATATATTAGGACATTTTTTTAGCCTCTTAGATTTTTATCGGTCCATTACATTTTAAAGGATAGTGTTTTATCAAAAATCCAAAGAAGACATCATGATTTATTTAACTGTGACATGGAATCTGTATAACGAATTCGAAACATTTTACAATTTTAAACGAAAGGAAACAATTGTTATTGGTTCCGAATTCGTTTGCTGTTTTTTAAATAAATTATGTATATTGAAAAAACATAAATATATCAAAATAATTAAAAAATGGTCAAATCAAAACCGTGCACTTAGTGCCTATGAGGCGTGTCCATTAAAAAATAATCTCATAAATTAACTGAGACCTAACTTGGCTAAACTGTAGAGAGATCTTAAGTGAACTCATTCGTCTGTCTGTCTGTCTATGGTATATGTTGCTTTGTATATGTGTCACAGCCATGTTGTAATCATTTTTGTAAACTTTTAATCTGAAAAGTTTTTCACTTAAGTTTTGCATGGCTTCCGCTTCATCATCGATGGCGCTGCCGTCAAGTTCGTCCTTGTTATCTTCAGCTTCGTCTTCAGTTTTTCTAATATTTTGCAATTCTATTTTCTTTTTGTGTTTATTATAAGCTGTTGTTTTCGTGTTTTGCTTTGGTCCATAAGTACCTAACACTTGACCATAACAAGATGCTTGCCACGAACAACATTTACAACAACTATTACCAGTTAATGTTGTTTTTTGCAAACTTATTATATGCCTGAATTGAGAAAAATGTGCAGAAATAAAGACATTTCGAAAGTAAAAGCAACATTTTACTCTTTTATGAGGTCAAATGGAATTTTTGGAATTGTTTAAGAGGCTCATTAAAAGAAAGTTATTTTTGTAGGACTTTTCAGGATTTAAAAGTTTCAATTTCGGTATTCTTACTCGCACAAGACATGAACAATATTGTTGAAACACGAAAATACTAACGAGATTCGAAATAAACGTTGATATTACCTTATATTACTTTAGAAATTCGCGAAAAAAATGGAGATTCCGATCATATTCGAGATCGAGACTCGATAATATTGCTCCTGCGCATCATTGAACCTCGAAAATCCTAACGAGATTCGAAATAGAGGTTGCTATTACCATATAATACTTTAGATATTCGTGAAAAAATCGAGATGCCGATCATATTCGAGATCGAGACTCGATAATATTGCTCATGCGCATCATTGAACCTCGAAAATCCTAACGAGATTCGAAATAGAGGTAGCTACTACCTTTAATACTTTAGATATTCGTGAAAAAATCGAGATTCCGATCATATTCGAGATCGAGACTTGATAATAGCGCTCATGCGCATCATCACTACACGTTTCAATTTTGAGTTTTATAACGAAACGGTTTCAAATATCGATTCTGTTTGCGATTTCGGTGTCAGTTTTTATTATTAATTTGAAATTTTAATATAAAAATTTTAATATTAAAAGTTAATTTGATATTGAAATCAAAAACATCAATTTTATTGAAGAATGTTGTTTATTTTTAAATGTTTATCATAAAACTATAAATGTTCCACATGATTTAAAATTACACTAAATTCAAATGATGTTTAAATTTTAACTTAATATTATTTTATATTTTTGCATATCAAATTCAAAATTCTAAATCATCATTCAACTCCTATTGTTATCATTATTTTTTCATGCCTTTTATGCAAATTTGATAAATGAAAAACCTGTGGGCCGAAAAATGAATTTTTGGCATTTTGTCTGTTATTTTGCATGCAATGTAATCAAATTATTTGACACACATGCATAGATAATTGCCTACACATGCTATATAAATATATATATTATATAAACTTCAGACATAAAATAACTTTTCCAGCTTTTGTATTTTATTTATAGCATATTTTACATGTGACACACAGAGAAACGTTCATTCAGTGTCAGTTGCAAAGGTCTTAAAGTGTTGAATAGTTTTTGATAATATACATAGGCAAAGTCAGACAACACACAGACCAACCTACAATACCCAGAATAGGCCACCTTACCACATATCACATTCCAATCCTCCAAAACTTCCCATAAATTATCGGATACTTGTTTAAAGTTCTACGCACTATTTGTATAGTTTTATTTGTATTTTTTAGTTACAACAATTTCACTTTTATAGTACATAGTATACTCTATATCAGGCATGTCAAACTCAGTTGACAGGCCGCATTAACAATTCAAATGATGAGGCGGGCCGCATTTGTGTACCATAAGAAAGAAAAAAGTCCCTCGTTTTTTACATTTGTTAAAAAATACAATGTTAAGATTATCAAATTTTCCATTGATCTTCGTTAAAAGCGCCGCAGGCGAAATTTTATGTAAAAAATGGTGCGATTTTTGTCTGTTTGAAATAAATGAAAAAAATTCCGAACTTCTTTGATCCTACCAAATATTTTGTCTGAGATATTTACAGTGGAGTACCTACACAGAAAAAAAAATTCTTCAATATGATGAATTTATTCATAAATTTTATGAATTTTTTCACCAACTACCAGATTCATCATATTGATACCACCGTTCATTAAATGACATATTAATGAATGTATTCATTATATATATGAATAAAATATTCAATACAATGAATTTGAATGGTCATATTGATGAATTTGTTCATAATATTTTTAAAACAAAAAAAAAAATTATAAAATAATTTGAAAAAAATTGTAAAAATTTTATTTAAAAAATAACAGTAAAAAAATTTACAAACAAATTATCCCAAAAAAAAAAATTTTGACAAAAAAAATTGTTCCAAAAAAAAAATTTAAAAAAAAATGTTCGAAAAAAAAATGTTCGAAAAAAAATTTTTCGGAAAATTTTTTTTTTTTTATAAATATAACTTTTATTAACAAAAAGTTGTAATTATAATAAATATATTATAAAACATTTTACTAATTTATGCATGACGAGCAAGCATTATATAAGAAATAACACACAAGAACTACTTGAGAATTGAGAAGTACGGCAAAACACGAACGAAAATATGTTGATAGAAATTTGGTTTAATGAACAGCATTCTTCAATATGAAGAACATATATGTAGTATTTTATATTTTTGTTCATTAATATGATGAAACGTATTCTTCACATACAGTTCATCATATTGAAGAACACTTTTCCGACAGTTACCAAGCGTTCTTCATATTTATGATAGCATTCATAACATTGATGGCATTAGTCATTAATATTTTGAATGGCTCTTCAATACAATGAATCCTGGTTTGAAGAACGGAATTCATCAATATGATGTACATTTTTTTTCTGTGTATATTTCAAACTAAAGAAACAGACACCTGAAAATCATCCAAAATTATTTCAATTTTTTATGTCGGCAAAATTGTACGATATCGAATTAGATCTTGTACCAATATCGAATGCCAAATCGTACTAAAACTGCAAAAATAGTTCAAAGTGACACATCGCAGTTTTTTTTTTCGAAACGATAATAAAAACGATTCTGGATTAATATTGCATCAAATAGTTAAAATATATCGATATTTATTTGAAAAGCATTGCGATATCGATGTGGAAAATGTTTAAATTATCCTAACATAAAATTTTACTCTACGAAAATTACAAAATTTTAAAAATTAGCAACAAGATTGGATTTTTGTTATCCAAGTGTGTTCGAGAAAACTTCAAGGCATAAATCACATGTCAGACTGGTAACCATTTTTTTTTTTCGATTTTTCGATACAAACAATACTTAAACTATTGAAAAAGTTTGTTTTTTAAAATTCCGTATATAAATTTGATATTTGAATAAATTTGAAAAGGTTTCCTTTTTATGAACAATTAATTTAAATTACAAGGACAGTGACCATTGATTAGATGTTCAGATTTAGGACTTATGACCAATTTGGTTTTATTTCCATAAAGCGAGGTTTGCTGCATTCTACGGTCAAGAGTATTTTCTACAAAAAGTGATTATTGATTCATTTTTTGAAACTTTGAACCAATGTATCTTTGGAGCCGAAAAAAAAAATTTTTTTCTACACTAAAAGTTGTAATAATTCCTGAATATATATGTAACTCTGATTTCTAAAATGAAGTCAGTTTTATCATATTCAATCTAGTTTTTGAGATATTGATTTTGGCATATAGTTTTTACGATTTTCGAAAAATGGTATATATTTCAAAAACTAGAGATAATTTGATGAAACTGACGCCATTTTCGAAATTAGAGTTACAAATACATTGAAAAGCTATTGCAAATTTTACTTTTGAAAAAAATATGTTTTTTTTTTAATACAAAAAATATTGATAAAATTTAGAAAATAATTTTTTAAAATATGATGCCATAAAAATACCATCTTGAAATTTTGTACGAACATTTATAATAAATTGACGAAAACTTACGATTTTTTTCAGAATTTTAAAAAGGGTCCTTTTTTAGGACCACATGTTACCGTTTGGAAATTACAACTTAATTTTTCTAAAAGCTTGTTCTATTAGCTTTAAAACCATTAACGGAGTTTCTAGCATTTCTAGTTCAAGAGATATTTAAATATGAACAACAGTACAAAAGTGATTTTTGGCACTTTTTTTCCGACTTTGAGCCACTGTATCTCTGGAATTAGTGGTCGGAAAAAATAAAAAAAATTGTTTATAGCATGTCTCGATACCCTTTATCAGTTGCCAAAATTTCATTGAAATCGAAGAAGGTGAGTTCCAACCGCTGGTCGATTTGGTGTGGAATGGCCCACACTTAAAAATTCGTAAATAATACGATAAATGTTTCGTATTAGTAATATGCGTGTTTTTTACGAGAAGCATTCGTGAAAATAAGCCATTGAATCGTTTAATTGGAGGATAATTAACGTGATAGGCGAGTTAAATTTAATGCATTTACACAGATGCCGAACTCAAAATTTGTTTTGTTCATTTCTCATTACTGCTTTGTTTCGATTTACGACTAAAAAATTATAAAATATACGAATCTATCGTAAAAACTCAGTAATAAAACACAGTAAATAAATCAAGTATTCAGAGTTATTATTGTCTATTTTTATTGAAACGCACATATTATAAAATTTGTTATATATATTGTTACGAAAAATCAGTCTACGGTAAACTGTTCTACGGGTTCGTTCCCTGGATTGTGTACAAAATAAAAACACTCTTATGTTTGGTTTAAATTATAACAATTAACTTTATTAATTCACTTTAATAAACAACTTTACTAATAACAAATTCTAACAACTGCTGCATGCCATCTGTTTAACTTGACATTTATCACACACGAGATGCACTCGACCACTTTCCAATCACAACTGAAGTGCTGTACCTCAGATGCGGCTCCCTTATATACTGCATGCATCAGTTCGACACATTTCGACAAGCTTCGACTTGTTTCGAGAACCTTCTACTCTTTTCGTGAATGACGCATGCTATTGGCATCTCATTCGCACTCATGTGTTTTAATGTGCTGATCTTTCATCTCTTTCTCGCACATTGCTCAGTACGCTGAATGATCTTCCGTCTCTTTCTAACACATTGCTTAATAATAATAATAATAGTTTGGCACTACAGCTCTATAAGAACTTAGGCCGAGCTCTCTCACCATTTTGAGCTGTGCGTGTTATATTTGTACTCAAAGTGGTGGGACCTACAGTTTATTGCCGAATCCGAACAGCGGGTGAGAGCTTTTCATAAGCAATGGTTTTACTCTCGTAGGTTTTCCATTTACTGGTAGCGCGGTATAGAAAAATGTTTTCTATGAAAAGATGTTGTTAGCCCAGTTCAGGCTTGAACCGGGGACCTTTCGGCTCGCGTCTCTTTTATTATTGTTGAATGCTTGCACAGTGGGGCAAATTACCTCTTTTCTAAAAATATTATTAATTGAGTCGTACTGATTACGAATTGAAATCATTAACATTAAAAGAATTATATGAAACATATTTTTTTCAAACTTGTTAATTTTTTTTTTTCGAATAATTTTTTTACTTAACATAAATATGCAGTCTATAAAAAAAGATATTTGAATATTTCCAAGAGTACCGGACGGTACTTTGAAAATTTCAATATCTCGAAGGATAATTAATGAATGCTTTTTGTTTAAATAGAGCATTTCTGCAAATATCTGCAAAATATTTGAAAATTCTATACGGTAGATTAACAAATGTATCTTAAATAGTGGTCGTACGGCCGGGACACAAACCGAATGAGAAAATTCCAAAAATTCCAAAAATTCAAATAATTTTGCGTACAAATTATTTTTTTTTACTATTTTATTAAAAAAGCTTAGATAATTTACTTTATTTGTACATTTACACTTTGCTTCTAAAATTTATAGTTTTTTCATAATACAGAAATCAAATTATGGATGGAACAAAACGTTTCATATAGAAATGTGCACTACCATTGTTTGCTAAAAATAATTTTATATCTGAAAATATTAACAATCACACAAATTCCCAAAAATTTCGTATACAAAATTTCACACCTATATTTTTGGATAGGTATTGAAAAACAATGAATATCCTTATTTACAGAATTTCTAAATCACTTCGAGTTTTTTGCAAATTCGCATTTTTCTACCTTGTGTTACTTATGTAATTAAAACTAAGCATCCATGTACGTTATTTCAAGTGTATAACTTTTTGAAACACCAACACATATAGCTTAACAAAACTTTTTAATTTATTTAAATCGGTTAATAAAGACCTGAGTTATAGGTTATTATACGAAAAAACCATTCAATTATGTATACATTTTTGAAAAGTCGTTAAAAAAAACATCTTAAAAGATAATTTATACATTTGTTACTGATCAAAATAAAAATACAAAGAGTGCAGTAAAATTAATCATTGTTTCTACAATTTTATCCAGGAATTAGAATTAAATTTCCTAACAGATGACATATTCAGTTTTTTTAGTTTATTGCTCTTGGGAGACGTCATTTCAATTCAATTTTAAAATTGTAGATTCGGATTGCGCAGAAAATACTCCACAGCGATTTTCTCAGCTAATAGAAATTTTTTAGGGTTTGACCATTTCTCCATTTGAAATCAGAAACACCATTTGAAATCATGAAAAGTTTATCAAAATTATATTATAAACATTTTTTATTTTGTTGTTAATTAATTTTTTGTTTTAAAATATAAATAAAAATATAAGCAAAACTAAAATTAATACAAAACCCGAAATCGAAACCAGAACATGATAAACCGCACATATAATTTGTTGCGCCAACCAACCTTTTTGGTTCTCAAAGCCAAAATCGTTTCTAAAAAAAAAACAAAACTAAATGGGTTGTAATTTTTACTATAACCAATGTAGAACCATTTGTTGTGGGTATATGATAATATTTAAAAAAAAAATTATTGGCAGGATTGAGGCAGTTTTGAAACAGTTTTTATACCCAACACCAATGAGGTACAGGGTATATTAACTTTGTGCATATATTGTAACGCCCCTTAGGAGGCATGTCCAGTATGGAAAAGTATATATATATTCTTGATCAGCATCACTACCCGAGTCCGATTAGCCAAGTCCGTCAGTCCGTCTTGCTGTCCGAATACAGAATAACTGGAGAAATACTAATCAGAATGCGATGAAGAATGCAATATATTTTAGCCAAAAGTAGGAACTGAGTTTGAAAATAAGCCAAATCGGTCAACGGACACGCCCACCTCCCATACAAGTCACTTTTATATAACTATTTCGGAACTAATAACTCGAAAAGTATTCAAGGTATAGTTATAAAGTTTAAAACGTATTATTAAAATTCATCTTAAAATATGTGGTCTAAAAATGGGCGTGATCCGCCCACTTTTTTTTTCATTATTTTCCGGGTTTTCATAGTGGAAATTTGATCCGTAAATTATTAAAATCAAATCTTTGAAATGTTAGATTTTCAAAATTTTAAATATGGGCGTGGTCCACCCAATTATATTTTTCAAATTTTTTGTTTTGTTTTTTATACTTTTATATAATTTTTTTAATTTATGGGGATATAAGACATACATTTCTGATATGTGTTTCTGCGGGTGGGGAGGCTCAGCATAATTAAAAACTTTAAAATTAAGGTATGCAATTAAATATCCCACATTAATATCCCCACCAAATGTGTAGGGTATTCCATAATCGGGCCCAACCGACTATAAAAATCCGCCCCATGTGACCGAACTTTCCCAGCTCGTTTTTTACATATTTCAAACAAACAAAGGGCATGCTTGTCATATAAACTCCACCTTATGTTGCTTAAAATATTTTGAAATTTAAAATATTTTGGTTCTAAACTGCCTATATATAGCCTACAAAAAATTGTTCTTGAGTACCATTAAACAATTTGTAAAATTTCGTGGTAACCAAATCAATTCGGTTATTACAAGTAACAATTACTTTCTCCCAACCTCATGTCAAATAAAAATTTTTCTTTATACATTAATTTGAAATTCTACAAAAACTATATAAAATGCCCAATTAGATATTTTCTCTAATATTTCCTTAACACATCAAATCATTTATTTTCATATACCAACACTTATCATTTCCATATTTTGCAAACAATTTCCACTTCTGTTTCCGTATTTTGTTATTTGTTTTAGTAAAGAAAGAGAAAATCGACAACATACTGAATGAAGTATTAAAAATAAATAAATTGTAGTATATACAAGATTTCCAAACAGGATGCCTAGTTTGGATTTCGAGTAGAGTGGAATCGAGTTGAGTCGAGTCAAGTTGAGTTGAGCTCACCAACCGCAACACATCCACAATGCACTCTGTCACTTTGCAGTACCTTACAATGGAGTCACCGTGGCATGGCCGCCCCTACACTTTATACTTACTGTACATTCGAGTGCTCACACGTATGTTTTATGTTTAATGCTAGTTTCAAATTGTGCTACCCTGCATTTAAGCACCTTTTAAGACCTTAATGCGTAACCGTTGTGACACCACCCGACCAAAAAATTCTTTGTAAGATTTCGTGCAAAGTATCTGTCCCAATATTTGACAATTTTTTGTTGTTTTTACAATGGTATTTGCGATATTTAACCCATGTATTAACGGAATTTAATAAATATACTAAACTCATATCACATTTGAGAAGAATATCAATTTCAGTATATAACCCAAAATGGTTTTATTAAAAAACAAAAAAAAAAAATCAAAATTCAATAATACTTTATATTATTGTATTTTATAATATATAGGTTAATAAAACAAAAACTCATAGAATTTTGCATTTTCGTTGCAAGAGAGGAGGTCTACTACCATTTTTAGATGAAGTATACGATTAAGCTGTAAACCGACTTTTTGTAATTTATTGCAATTGTACTTTCACTGTATTTGTTTTGCTGGGTTTCTTTTTATATTTTTATTTTGGTAGTGGTTGTACCACAGTTGTATGTGTGTTTTACCATTGTTGTGTCTGGGCTTGCATCGAATTTCTCTAAAAGCTAATAATTCTATAGAGTACCTATAGCTATTTTAACAATGGTACTATGTAAAAAATAGGATTTTAAAAAATAGTTCCAACGCGCAAATTAAAAATAACTGCAAATATAAATCTTGATGTTATTTTGTGAATTTATTTTTTGTATACTACAGTATTGTAAAAAACATTAGGTAATTAAATTGAGCTCAAAAAAATAAAAAACCAATAGTACGACTATTGATTCTAAAGCACACGAAAAAATAGTTTTTCCCATTAATTCAATAGTTTTTATAGTATTTTATACTATTGTTTAGCTAATAATGTGGTCAACATTAATTCAATAGGACATGTTATTGATAACTAGTAATTTTACTATTGTTCCAAAAGTTTATTTGCAATAATATTGATTATTAATAGTTTGAGTCACATTAAATAAACTATTGAATTAATGTGATAAAACAAATAAAAATACAAAAAATGTACTTTTTCAATATTGCGTAAAAAAATAGCGACATTAAAATATTAAATATTAAGGTTATTGCTCAAAAAAAGAGCCATTTAAAAATAATCTATCTAGTATAACAAAAAATACATTATCATTTAATTAAAAATGTTGATGGCTTATTAACTCCTTCACAAAAGTCGCTAATAAATTAATAGTCAAAAAGTACTAAGTTGCTAAAAATTGTACTTTCTCAAAATGTAACCGTGATATTGTAGAACGTTGTGTTCTCCACGATTAGAAAATTCGTCAGTATGTTCTGCTTGTTCGTAAAGCATGTGTGTAAAATAAAAAATTATAAGTGTACAACCAGACAAAAATTCCCTCAAATCCCATTAAAATTGGTCAATAGGACAATTATTGATTTAATAGTATACCAAAAATAAATATTTTCATGTAAACTCAATGGCAATGTCATGGTATTTTCTAGTTTTTAATGGTATTTTCTGATTAAAATAATAATTTAAGCTATTGAATATTTTTAATAGTAAAAAAACTATTATTTATATAGTATTTGTGTACTTAATAACAAAATATAAAACAAATAAAAACTAAAACATACAATAAATACATTTCAAAACAAAACAGTTATCTAACAAGTACAATCAAGACAGCACGACAAAGGGCACTTTGGACACAGCAGCTTGAGCTACAGTCATTTGTACCATAATTTGTAATTTCTCAAGGTAAGCCTACATTTTTGCATCATTTTCTTGATTTCATTTTATTACTTATTTAATAAATAACTTATTAAATTTAACAAAAACCATGTTCCTACTTGTTTTTCATTGTACTATTAGTTTTATAGTATTTATTATTGCTTCTATAGGATCGAATTATTAAAACGAAGTTCATAGGATGAAAAGTATTGTAGCTATAGTTTTGTCAGTTTGTTTTAATATGATGGACTATAGCATCAATATGTTATATGAAGCAAACTAATAATTCTGTATGTGTTTCGTATTGTTTCTACTGGATGAACATATTAAATATAAAGTTGATAGGATTAATATAATTGTCTTTATAGTTTTACCATTTTATGGTTATACACGCTGCAAAAAAAGGGCTCTCCCAAACATAATTTTGCAGGCATTACATACATCTTTGGAGCTTTATGCAAACAAAAGTATTATCTCATTGCCAAACATTATTATAATAACAGCCAAAGATATTTTTGTTTTCGTTCAAACATATTTATGTTCAGAATGAATAATTTTCGGCGTTATTGCAAACATATATATGTTTGAATGTGAAAAACATTTTATTTACATGTAAACATATTTATGTTTACATTTAATTTTAATATAAAAATAGTAAATTTATTGCAACTATCTTCTTTACACAATATTCGTTTTTTCCCTATTTTTAAATTAAATTTTTTTTTTTTTATTTATGTTATATAATTATAAACCTATACTTTTATTTTATTTTTATTACAAATATTTTATTTATATCTAATAATTTTATTTCCATCTATTGTTCCTATTTTGAGTTCAGTACTTTACGGATGAATTGGAAATTTCACAAACAGCCACTAACGGTATTTAACAAATTATTCCACCAAAAACAGCTTTTGAACTATATGAAAAGTATTAATGTGAATGTTACTGAGTGCTAAAAGTAGACAGCGCTGTTATTTAATTGTGATATCGTAATGCCAAACATACATATAATCAAAATAATGCTTTTATTTTTAAATTCGTTGTCACCCAGTAACAATCACGAATAACATAATACATATAATTCAATGAACCTTTTATTGAAGTTGGGTGTGTTAAATAGCGGATTAATATCTGATGAAAAATATATATTTCTACAGAAACATTAATATAGTAAATTAATATAGTAAAAATATAAAGTAATTTATGTTTAAATATCGTATAATAATATTTCAATCTGAACAAAATAATAATACAATTCAATTCTAATGTAATTAGATATTATTCCCGATATTTATATGGTGATTTCGAATTACGTTATAATTATATTCAATCATTTTCAAACAAATCTTTACTATCCGTGTAAGATAAACTATAGCATCAATATGTTATATGAAGCAAACTATTGTTTTTGTATGTATTTCCAATAGATTCTATAGGATCACAATATTAAAATTGAACTTCAAGGGATAAAAATTATTGTTGTTATAGTTTTGCCCTTTTGTTTTAATAGCATAAATTATTATATCGTATGTTATATGTAGCAAACTATTGATTTAGAATTTATTTCTCATTGCATCAATAGGACGAATAAATTTACTATCCTTGAAAATAACGTTAACTTATTAATATTATAAAATTTATTCCTTTTCAGATTCAGTTAATTCTGTTCATGTAGTATACTATCTAGTACAGCGAAGAATGCAGCATAAAAAAGAAATTGCAAGCACATATTTGCATTTCGAATAAAATTTAAATTATAATTGTAAAAATTTAATATTATATTAAAAGAATTTTAAGAGACAATATTATTGGCTCGTTTGCATATATATTTTTCATTAATACGGCCAATCTTTTTGAATACATATAAAAAACTATAAGTTTAATAGTATGTTCCCATAGGAATTTAATACGACCAATCTTTTTGAATACATATAAAAAAACTATAATTTTAATAGTATGTTCCCATAGGAATTTAATAGTTATATCCTTTAAAAATAATGTGGTCTCTTGTTACTTTTAAATAAAACAATACTCTGAGTTATTCAATTAATAATTTTATCATATTGATATAATAGTATAAGTATATTATCTTAATGTGATAAACTATTTTTTCAATGGGACATTTTAGTATTAATTAATTAGTATTAATAAATTAGTGATAATTTTTAATAGTGAAAAACTAATAAAATCAATAGTGTGACGCCACTATTAAATGAATAAATCATGCACTATAATATTAATAAGAAAACTCCCATTGGCTAATTCAAATACTAAAAAATCGTTGAATCAATAGGAATTCCTATGGATTTTATAGTTTCTGCAGGTAATCTAAATTTACGAATTGGAAAATATGTTTGTGCTGATTATAATACAGATAATGGTGATTATGAAAATTATAAGATATCAATCATTTTTGTGATTTTAATCATTCTGATGTTTATGATAATTAATTATGATAAACATGATTATTATACGATTTTAAGTATGCTGATGAGTATGTTAATCATATTAAAATAATTTTTATGTTTCTCATTAAATATCATTAATGAGAAACATAAAAATTATTTTAATATGATTAACATACTCATCAGCATACTAAAAATCGTATAATAATCATCAATCTTGATGAATATGATGATTTTGATGTTGATTTATAAAATTTACATCAAGAAATGCAGTAAAACCCTTTTTTTATGTTTAATTTTTTTTTATTATTTTTGTGCAACCAACTAACGCCATAAATTACAAAAATTTCCGACAAACTTTCGGTTATGAAGATTGTCTGGTGCTGCTGCTGCAGTTGATGGCGAGGACTCATTTTGTTGTTGTCAGCAGTGTGTAAGCGGTTGCGTTGGTGTTGCTGTAGATGTTGTTGGTGCTTCTGATGCTGCTGTTGATGTTGATGGTATTGTTGTTGGTGTTGCAGCAGCAAGTCTTTGGCGTTGCCAGACTTTGTCAAAAGTGAACGTGACTATCTGCGGCGAAGCATCTTCACATAATTGCATTTAAGAAAATTTAGTTTTATTCGTTTTACTCTGCCCCTGCGCTCAACATTTCCTTGCCTTGCCACTGGTCTGCTTTACTTTTCGGACGCCATTAGTTCTGGTTTGTGAAGGTTGTGCGAAACGCATACCCTACATATTTAGGTGAATATGCTTTTAATTTAGTTTAGTATGCACATAGGTTGTGTTTTTGATTAGTTTTTATACACACGTTTTTGTGATATTAATAGTTTTTAAATTTAGCTATAAAAAAGTTGAATTTTATTTAGAATTTTTGCCAAGTTTTGGCAGATTTTAAGCAGACAACATGGGAGTTTGTGTCAATTGCTGTTCATTTTCTACTTTAAACAATTCTACAAAATTTTAAAATCACACAAACTTCCATTTATCTATTCTTATTTGCCGCAAACATGTACGATGTACTTCAGAAAAATATGAGACTTTTTTTTTTAGCAAGGTACCGTGATATAGTTAACATTAAGGCATATTTTAGTATACAATTTGGACATACAGCTAGTAAGTAAGTAGTCTAATTTTAAATAAACATTACTAAAAGTTGTAAAAGTCATATTTTTTTAGTTTTTTACAATATTATGAAGAACTTTGTTTAAAAATACTTTAAGTAATATAAATAACATTTAATGTTAACAAAAAGTTACTTTTCAGACCGGTTTTATTTTAGTTAACTTTTATCTATATGTTTTCTGAAACTATACTCGAAATATTTCAGAAAAATATCAGACAATTTGTGTCGAGCATTTTACAGATTTTTAGTTAACATTCAGACATAATTTAGTATGCAATTTAGACACACAGCTGATTAATGTTTTGAATAATTAAAAAAAATCATTTATAAAAAAGTTAAAAAAAATACTTTATCTATGCTTTATTTAGTTAACTCTAATAAATTTCATAAATTAATTAAATACAATCTAAAATAAATAAAAGTAAAATAAAAAAATAATTTCATTCACAAAGAATTTAGTCGACAGCGCCAAACGTTTCTACTTCCGATTTTATGTTTTTTTTATTATTTCATTTTTCATCTTTGAGTTCTTTTGCATTGAAATGAAAACCAAGTACTCTTAAGTAGTTCTATAATTTTATTTATGACACACTTTGATGAAAGCAAAATTTTACCACCGCAAGCACATAAATGTTGGCGGCGCTCATCAGTCGGAATTTTTTTATTAGACTCTGAGGATCGAAAATTTATCGACGCCAATTTGTATATTACACTATTTTGAATGCGTTTTGTGGGAATTTTATAAAATTATTTATTTTTTAATTTTGCGAACATTGGTTTTAAATTGATTAAAACTTTTAATATATTTAAAAATTTTATTAAAATAATACAAGTAAATAAAACAAAATATAAAAATTTCTTAAATCAGTTTTTTAATTATAATTTAAGTAGACATTATAATCGAATCTGTATAATATAAAATATACATACTTCTGAACATTCTTATGATATTCTTCATGATATTATGTTAAGTTTATACATTCTGATGATTATAATTATTTTGATAATTTTGAGGACTATGATGATTTTAGACATTTTGATGATTATGAAGATTTGAATCATTTAAATTGTTATGATGATACTGATAATTCTTATGATAATCATGCATTTAAACATATTGATAATGATTATTTATCATTCAGATTATTTTTGACTACTCTGATGATTCCAGTTTTGAAGATTGTGATCGTTCTGATGATTGTTATGAATTTGATCATTCTGATAATTACGATGATTTTGATTATTCTGATGATTTTGATGACTCTCACGTTCACATTAATTATGATGATGTTTATCAATTTGATAATTTTCTACGTTCCGATTATTAAGATGATTTATGTTAAATAAATGATTATTATTATTGCTTATCATTCTTATGATTATAATGACTACACCTAAACATATTACGTTTGCAACAATGTTTGATGAATTTATAGACTTTTGAAATAAATATGTTAATAAAAATACATATCCATAAGTTATGAAATAAATACCACAATAATGTCAAAAATTATTATCATTACACAGTGCGACACTAAATTTAGTGACGAAGATTTGACATATTTTTTAGAATCCTTGAGTAACCTGACGAAATTTCACTAAACAAACTTATGTCCTATCACGTCAGGTTTACGAGATATATGACCATAAAGGTCCTATAGTGACCGCAATATTACCGTTGTGCCTTGGATAGTGTCTACATTTGGTTCTCAGACAAAAAATTCATAACTACTACAGTTATCTTAATAAACCAAGGGTACACCCAGAAAAAAATCATGGTAAATTGAAAGTATTTCAATAGAAAAACAATCATTTATACCATTAAAATTGGTCAATAGGATGCGTCCCATTAGTTCAGTAATATTGAAACTGTTAATACAATGTGTGTCTATACCATAAATTTTATTAGGTGATATTTTAATTACAATAAGAAAGACCTATTCAAATTTAATAATACGTATTATTAATATTATGGTATAGTCGAATTACATTTTCATAATAATTTATTAAAACATTAATGTATTTTAGTTAATTTATTGTATATATTATTTTATTTAAATGTCGAAATTGATATTTACTTTTAAAACATACACATAAAAAAACACCTCTTGCTGCAAAAGGTTATAACAGTTTATAATGTTTCCAATAATTGATTGTAGTACTTTAGTCTGCAGTTGTTTTTGAGTCCGTTGCCATAACAGAAGTTCGATGTATTATTTATTTTCTGTAATAAATAAAAATATAAATAAATATATAAATATAATTTATTTACATTAAATACATTGAATCCTTACCAATGTCGCGTTTAATAATGTGAATTATTACAAAAAAATACCATTTTGAGTCAACACGCAGAATGACGTACAAAACGAGCATGTTTGTATTCGTTTTTATGTTTTTTTACACCACGTTTATTATTATAGGAGGAAACCATTAAAACAACAGTATTTATTCTATTTAAAATAATAATATTGAAATATTTAAATTTATGTTACTGAATTTTTCAAATACTATTGAATTAGAAAACTTTTGATTTAAAAAGAAAAAACGATTAATACATGAACCATAAGATCAATGGTCGTACCATTAAGTACTTAATGGTACATTTTCTTCTGAGTGTAATATTGCGGTCACTTTAGGACCTTTATGGTCATATATCTCGTAAACCTGACGTGATAGGGCATAAGTTTCTTAGGTGAAATTTCTTCAGGTTCTCAAGGACTATAAAAAAATTGTCGAATCTCTGGCACCAAAATTAAAGTGGTATTTTGCTGCACTGTGTTATTATTATTATTGAAAATTGACTATGATAAAAATGGCTAATTTATTCTTTACAGATTTTTGAATACCTAGTACGGTCTCCCGTAATGTGGGCGGGATTGGACCACTGGGCGTGGCATCCCCCATAGAAGGTACATTTTCCAGACAGTGTATGTCAACAGTTATTATAGTGATCTCAAGATATTTCACAGCACACATTTTTCAAACTCACCACACCGAAATTCACCACATCTAAATTCGCCACAACGAAACTCACCTCACCAAAATTTACCACATTAAAACTCACCACACTAAAACTCACCACACTAAAATTCACCACACTAAAATTCAACACACTAAAATTAACCACACTAAAATTCACCACACTAAAATTCACCACACTAAAACTCGCCAACTAAAACTTCTACTGGGAAAAACTCTACCGGGAAGAATTCTACGGGAAAGAATTCTACTGGGAAGAATTCTACTGGGAAGAATTCAACGGGGAAGAATTTTACGGGGCAAATATAAATTTTTATATTAATCTTTATATTAATAAAATCACTCCATATCCTTGCATTCACAAAATCTTGGCACAAGTATATTATAAATAAAAATATGATGAAGGAAAAAGGTAATAAATTATTAGCAAATTTTGAAATAATTTGGAATAGAACTTTGCATGTTTTTGGAACACAATATTTTATATATCGATGAAAATATACATAAGTGTTTTTCTCTTTAAATGTTTAATACGTCAAAACGATATGGGATCCGTACGATATGTCGAAAAAAATGTTCATCACAATCGAAATTTTTTACAAATTATTCCTCAAATCAGGTTGCTATAATTTAGATTCTAAAAGATGAAATGTTAGTTAAGTGCATTGAAAATCAAATATTATGTAAACATTATTGAAATTAGAGCTCTTTGATATGCGCATTTTGACAATATTTGCATTATTATTTATTACATTTCAAGTATTTTAAATATTAAATTTAAGAAATAGTTATTCTATTGGTTTTATAATCAATTCCTATTGCTTCTATATGTTATATGACGCAAATTATTGTTCTATACGATCAAAATAATAAAAATATTAATTTCATAGAACGAAAATGACTGTCTTTATTCTTTTGTCATTTTGGTTTTATATGATAAACTATAGCATCAATTAATTATATGAACCAAACTATCGTTTTGTATGTATTTCCTATTGATTCTATAGGATTAAATTATTAAATATCAATTTCATAGGATGAAAACAATTGTCTTTATTGTTTTGTCATTTGGTTTTTAAAGGATAAACTATAGCATCAATATGTTATGTGAAGCAAACTATGGTTTATGTATGTAGTTCCTAATGCTTCTATAAAATAATTACTTAATATTTAAAATATGGTTATTATTCAAATTAGTCTTGATAATGAAATAAATTACGATTACATTTTTTGACTAATTTTCTAAATTGTATTTTTTTATGTTGTAAATTTTTCTGATTCACGCTACTTCGCTGTTTTCATGTTGCTGCACTGAATTTATATGATCTATCACATTGAATTAATACGAAAAAACAATAATTTTAATAGTTTGTTCTCATAGAAATTTTAAAGTTTGTCCCTTCAAAATAATATTATTTCCTATTACTTTTAAATGATAAAACTATTCTTTTAATGGGACATTGTAGTCTTAATAGGGCATCACATTGATTTTCAATAGTAAAAACTATTAAAATAAATAGTGTGACGCCACCATAAAATGAATAGTTCCCACACTATAATATTAATCGGAAAAATCGCATTGACTAATTTTAATAGTAAAAAATAATTGAATCAATAGGAATTCTAATGGATTTTATAGTTTTTTTCTGAGTGTACATATTCTAGTTTAACTCGATTTTTTTTTTTCAAAAATGTTTGCAGTTTTACTCGAAATTTTTAGGTTTCAACATTTAAGACCATAGATTTTTCAACATATTTTTTATACTTCGATATACTTAGTTTTCATATTTTAAATGTCGACTTATCATACAAAACACGTAAAAATATACATCTATCATAGTATTTTATGACTGTTGTATTGTGGAAATGGACAAACAATCCATAGCCTTTGAACTAAACGCATTAAAATGCACTCTAAACATATTTTATGCCCTTTAAGCAGCTGCACAATTTATAAAGCGTAAAATTCAAGTAAAATTATGCATTTATTACCGACATGAGTTGCTAAAAATATTATTGATATTGCAGGAAATAATTTAATTAATTAATAAGGAAGCAGCCTGCACTGGCATGTCAAACAAATAAATGCATTTTATTTACTACATGTAGCACATGTTAAAATTAATAACAATATAAATGTGATTGAGTGGAAAATATTTTTGAATTTTAAATTACGTAAGGCTCTTAATATAGTAAATATATCAAAAATGGCATAAAAGCCTATATTAAACACGACAATTTCTACTTACAGAGATTTCTTTATAAAATTCTATTGATTAAAATACTTATATAAAAGAGTACATTTTGTATTTTATTTTTATATTTTCAATTTTTCACTATTCATTCGTATTACGAGCTCAACATAAATCAGTCATACTTTGCAGAATCTTTTCATTAATACCGCGATGGTGCCATCAAAACATGGCACCAGTAAAAACTTCAACTCATTTTCAAAAGCGTAGCAGATTTACGATTTTATAAGCAGTTTTGTCGCCCGCAGGCAGCCTCAATTTTATTATCAGTAAATCTGCAAATTTTTGCTTTCCTAGAGTTCGCGTCCTGCACATGATGCACAATTTTTATGACATGTATGTGTTGTAAGACTTGCATAAAATAAAATTTTCTTGTGACATGAAAAAAAATGTATAAAGTTCAATAAGCAAACCATTTTTTTTATGTTTTTATTTTTAGTGAAAAATTCAAATATATTTAAAAAAATTAAATTTTTAGTCGATAGATAAATTTTTAAAGAACTAGTGAATTGGATTTTTATTAAAAATTGAATTTTTAGTGAATATTTGAATTTTTAATAAAAAAAAATGATTTTTTAGTGAAAACTAATTTTTAAGTGAAAAATTGAATTTTTAGTTTAAAATTGAATTTTTAGTGAAAAATTGAATTTCTAGTGAAAAATTGAATTTTTAGTGAAAAATTGAATTTTAGTGAAAAATTGAATTATTAGTGAAAAATTGAATTTTAGTGAAAAATTGAATTTTTAGTGAAAAATTGAATTTTAGTAAAAAATTGAATTTTTAGTGAAACATTAAATTTTAGTGAAACATTGAATTTTTAGTGAAAAATTGAATTTGAACATTGAATTTTTAGTGAAAAATTGAATTTTTAGTGAAAAATTGAATATTTAGTGAAAAATTGAATTTTTAGTGAAAAATTGAATTTTTAGTGAAAAACTGAATTTTTAGTGAAAAACTGAATTTTTAGTGAAAAATTGAATTTTGAGTGAAAAATTGAATTTTTAGTGAAGAATTGAATTTTTTAGTGAAAAATTGAATATTTAGTGAAAATTTGAATTTTTAGTGAAAATTTGAATTTTTAGTGAAAATTTTAATTTTTAGTGAAAATTTGAATTTTTAGTGAAAAATTGAATTTTTAGTGAAAATTTGAATTTTTTTAGTAAAAAATTGAATATATAGTGAAAAATTCAATTTTTAGTGAAAATTCAATTTTTAGTGAAAAATTGAATTTTTAGTGAAAAATTGAATTTTTAGTGAAAAATTGAATTTTTAGTGAAAAATTGAATTTTTAGTGAAAAACTGAATTTTTAGTGAAAAATTGAATTTTTAGTGAAAAATTGAATTTTTAGTGAAAATTTGAATTTGTAGTGAAAATTTGATTTTTTAGTGAAAAATTGAATTTTTAGTGAAAATTGAATTTTTAGTGAAAATTGAATTTTTAGTGAAAATTTAATTTTTAGTGAAAATTGAATTTTTAGTGAAAAATTGAATTTTTAGTGAAAATTTGAATTTGTAGTGAAAATTTGATTTTTTAGTGAAAAATTGAATTTTTAGTGAAAATTGAATTTTTAGTGAAAAATTGAATTTTTAGTGATTGAATTTTTAGTGATAAATTGAATTTTTAGTGAAAATTTGAATTTTTATGAAAAATTGAATTTTGAGTGAAAAATTGAATTTTTAGTGAAGAATTGAATTTTTTAGTGAAAAATTGAATTTTTAGTGAAAAATTGAATTTTTAGTGATTGAATTTTTAGTGATAAATTGAATTTTTAGTGAAAATTTGAATTTTTATGAAAAATTGAATTTTTAGTGAAAAATGGAATTTTTAGTGAAAAACTGAATTTTTAGTGAAAAACTGAATTTTTAGTGAAAAATTGAATTTTGAGTGAAAAATTGAATTTTTAGTGAAGAATTGAATTTTTTAGTGAAAAATTGAATATTTAGTGAAAATTTGAATTTTTAGTGAAAATTTGAATTTTTAGTGAAAATTTGAATTTTTAGTGAAAATTTGAATTTTTAGTGAAAATTTGAATTTTTAGTGAAAATTTGAATTTTTAGTGAAAAATTGAATTTTTAGTGAAAAATGGAATTTTTAGTGAAAAATTGAATTTTTAGTGAAAAATTGAATTTTTAGTGAAAAATTGAATTTTTAGTGAAAAATTGAATTTTTAGTGAAAAATTGAATTTTTAGTGAAAAATTGAATTTTTAGTGAAAAATTGAATTTTTAGTGAAAAATTGAATTTTTAGTGAAAAACTGAATTTTTAGTGAAAAATTGAATTTTTAGTGATAAATTGAATTTTTAGTGAAAATTTGAATTTTTAGTGAAAAATTGAATTTTTTGTGAAGTTTGAATTTTTAGTAAAAATTTGAATTTTTAGTGAAAATTTGGTGAAAATTTGAAAATTTATAATGAAAAATTGAATTTTTAGTGAAAAATTGAATTTTTAGTGAAAAATTGAATTTTTAGTGAAAAATTGAATTTCTATTGAAAAATTGAATTTTTTATTGAAAAATTTAATTTATAATGCAAAATTGAATTTTTAGTGAAAATTGAACTTTTAGTGAAAATTTTAATTTTTAGCGAAAAATTGAATTTTTATTTTTTTGTGAAAAATTTAACTTGATGTAAAAAGAAAAATAATAAAACCAAAATAAATAAATAAATAAATAAATATTAGAAGAAAAATTAATATTTTTTAGTTAAATTGCAATAATTAGTGAAAATACTAAAATTTATTAGACAAAATTTAAATTTCTCGTTAAATTTTTAATTATAGTAAATGCATACAAAGTAACTATAAAACCTGCTATTAAAATAGATAAAAGTGAAAAGCATGTCAAGCCAAGCGAATGTATGTAATGAATGTCAATTGCATTCGTACTTTCATTTTTGCCAATGCGCGGCGCGGCACTCAGCTCCTTTGAGTATCGCGTTATAGTCCTTCTGTGCTGCTTAACCCTCATATTGTCCTGTATCGCGCCGCTATCTGCTAACTTTCTGTGTCGTTTCACAGTTATACTACTTTTTTTTGAATCTTCAATTTCAATGCAAGGACAAATATTATATTATATATATTTTTTTTATAACTTTTGTCACCGAACCACACTCCAAACTTATTTTCTGCGGAAATTCGCTCATTTCGCGAATTGATGTCAGGTTAAGATGACGTCGTCGTCGTCGACGTGGCTTAAGTAGCTGGCTTTTGTATGCTCTTGGCAATGCTATAAATTGTGAATAATTTTTACTTTCTGTGTGAAATTGAAATTTTCTACACGAAAGTAGTTGCTGTAAAAGGTAGGTAATCCACATTGATTAAAATATAGAAATTAAAATTTAAAAATGCATGTTATCTGCTGGAAATTATAGTATTATAGTAATTATATAGTAATTATATTATTGGATATAATTACACTACTCAACAAAACGAGAAAAAAATGTTTGCCATGGAAAATGCTATATATTTCGCGGTTGCATATTTATATTGCATATTTTGATTTTATTTATTACGTAACATTAAAAAAAATGCTATCGAAATTTGAGGCCCTTTTTAGCCCCTTTTTAGAATAAAAAAATACAGAGTTTTTTAAAGATCTGTAATCTCAATTTTTCTTTGAATTGTCAAGACTAATTACAAATACTAATATTCCGATATTTCTAAACTCGAAACCTTTTTATTTTTAGACTATTTTTGGTCGATTTTTTTAGCATTCGTATTAAGAAAATGATTTATCGTTATAAAGAGCATAGTTCAAACTAAAAAATAAAATTGCTAGCATTTTTCATCGGTTCTCATTTTTAAAATATGCCCTATCAAGACAGTTTTCATCAAAAACTGTTTAAATTTAAAATGCATATATTTTATATACCGAAAATAGCAGTTCTTACCCAAAATTTTTCAAAAAGGCTACGTAATAGAAAATAACTGAGTATTCAATTACAATAATTATACTTTATATATGAAGATTACACGCATAAGTATCTATGTTAAAAATTTAATATATAATAGACTATCAAAATTAGTATTGAAACCTAAATATATAACGGTTTCGATTTCGGTATACCGGTTCCATGATACGGTTTCGGTTTTGAATTAAATTTTTGATTTTAGAGCTATTTTTAGTCATTATTATTCAACGTCTTAAACAAAAAATTATATATTACTAACACAAGAACCAATTACATACAAAATTTAATCCTATTTTAACAAACCAGCTGGCAACAAAAACTTCTAGCTCAACAACACTCACGATTTTGTTTGCTGTACATTCCCGCCAAAAAATCGATGACAAGCTGTGTTCACATTTTTGTTGTTGAACTTTCAAAAAAAAAGCAGCAGATATGCGAAACAAAATATACTAAAGAAATAACAGTCAAATATAGGAACACTGTTGAAATGTTTATATATAAAAAATATGTTTGTTTTAAAAATTAAATGAGTTCTATGCGCATTAAATGAACATAGAACTCAAATTAAGAAAAACTTCATGATTTTACAATTAACAAAAAACATAAAAATATTAAATTTCAGTGCATGCTTCACAAACGACACTAGCGTAACGACAGAAACAACACATCTGTGTCGATTTTTCTTGCGTGTTGCGTGTCTCTTTGTAGTTGTATACGATTTTCCGCTAAACAAGTGATGGAAGAACACAATAACAAAGCACATGCATAGTCGGAGGACGAAAGACACTAGCATAGTGAAGAAAAAAAACTATTTATTTTGTGCTTGGAGTTGCCAGTGTGTTTCATTTTTTCTTGAATTTGATTTGCCGTCACACAAATGAATGAAGAATAACAAATTTTAGGCAATTTTCTGAGATTTTAACAGCATGTGAATTTTTTGTACAAACAGAAGTTTTATTTTGGGTACCCCAAATTTTAACTTCTATATAAAATAAAATAATTGGTTTCTGTATATTTTTGTACTTTTTAAAAATCGTTTTAAAACCGGAATAAAACCGAAACCGTTTATATCGGTTTTGGATATCGGTTTACTTCTGACTTTCATATAACTGTTTCGGTTTTAAAAATGAATCAGTCTTAAACGGATATCGGTTTCAATCCTTGGAAAAAAAAGTTAGTAATTTTGATAGTTGGTGTTGTCTATGCTCTGGATAACCAAAAATATTTTTTATACCCTACACCTATGAGGTACAGGGTATATTAACTTTGTGCATATATTGTAACGCCCCTTAGGAGGCGTGTCCGGTATGGAAAAGTATATATATTCTTGATCAGCATAACTACCCGAGTCCGTTTAGCCATGTCCGTCTGTCTGTCTGTCTGTCTGTCTGTCCGTCTTGCTGTCTTGCTGTCTTGCTGTCTTGCTGTCTTGCTGTCCGAATACAGAATAACTTGAGAAATACTGATCAGAATGCGATGAACTTTCGTCTCAATATATTTTAGCCAAAAGTAGGAACTGAGTTTGAAAATGAGCAAAATCGGTCAACGGACACGCCCACCTCCCATACAAGTCACTTTTATATAACTCTTTCGAAACTAATATTTCGAAAAGTATTCAAGATATAGTTATAAAATTTAAAAGGTATTGTTAGAATATACCTAAAAATATGTGGTCCAAAAATGGGCGTGATCCGCCCACTTTTTTTTTTCATTATATCACGGGTTTTCATAGTAAAAATTTGATCCGTAAATTATTAAAATCAAATCTATGAAATATTAGCCTTTCAAAATTTTAAATATAGGCGTGGTCCGCCCAATTATATTTTTCATTTTTTTTTTTTAGTTTTTTATACTTTATATAATTTTTTTTAATTTATGGGGATATAAGACGTAAATTTCTGATATATGAATAATATTCTGAGGTTCAGCATAATTAAAAATTTAAAATTAAGGTATACAATTAAATATTCCTCATTAATATCTCCACCAAAGGTGTAGGGTATTCCATAGTCGGGCCCGACCGACTATAAAAATCCGCCCCATGTGACCGAACTTACCCATGTGACCTAACTTTCCCAACTCGTTTTGTTTATTGTTTGATTCTAAATGCTAAATAAATATATAAAAATTGTCTAAAAACGAGTTGGGAAAGTTAGGTCACATGGGTAAGTTCGGTCACATGGGGCGGATTTTTATAGTCGGTCGGGCCCGACTATGGAATACCCTACACCTTTGGTGGAGATATTAATGAGGAATATTTAATTGTATACCTTAATTTTAAATTATGCTGAACCACAGAATATTATTCATATATCAGAAATTTACGTCTTATATCCCCATAAATTAAAAAAAATTATATAAAAAATAAAAAACTAAAAAAAAAAATTGAAAAATATAATTGGGTGGACCACGCCTATATTTAAAATTTTGAAAGGCTAATATTTCATAGATTTGATTTTAATAATTTACGGATAAAATTTTTACTATGAAAACCCGGGATATAATGGAAAAAAAAAAGTGGGCGGATCACGCCCATTTTTGGACCACATATTTTTAGGTAAATTCTAACAATACGTTTTAAATTTTATATCTATACCTTGAATACTTTTCGAAATATTTGTTTCGAAAGAGTTATATAAAAGTGACTTGTATGGGAGGTGGGCGTGTCCGTTGACCGATTTTGCTCATTCTCAAACTCAGTTCCTACTTTTGGCTAAAATATATTGAGACGAAATTTCATCGCATTCTGATCAGTATTTCACAAGTTATTCTGTATTCGGACAGCAAGACAGCAAGACAGCAAGACGGACAGACAGACAGACAGACAGACAGACAGACAGACAGACAGACAGACATACAGACGGACATGGCTAAACGGACTCGGGTAGTGATGCTGATCAAGAATATATATACTTTTCCATACCGGACACGCCTCCTAAGGGGCGTTACAATATATGCACAAAGTTAATATACCCTGTACCTCATAGGTGTAGGGTATAAAAAAATCAAAAATTTGTACTCAAAGTGGTGGGACCTACAGTTTAATGCCGAATCCGAATGGCGGGTGAGAACTTTTCATAGGCAATATTTACTCTCGTACGTTTCCCATTTACCTCCGAGAGGTAGCGCGGTATAGGAAAATGTTTCTATGAAAAGATGTTGTTAGCCACAGTCTAGGCTTGAATCTGGGACTTTTCGGCTCACAGTCCAACGCACTAACCTTGAGCTACCGTTAGCTACCGTTGAGCAATCATTAGTATATTAAAACCAGTTGGGAAGGTTAGATCACATGGGAAATTTTAAAGTAGGTGTAATTATGATAGTTAGGATTATCAAAATTATAGTCGGTCTAAGCCGACTATAAATACCCTACACATGTGTGTGGTTACCATTCAAAGTGGTATATAGGTCACCAGGGAATACGAATCCTGAAAATAACTACAAACTTTCAATCGCTGAAGAATTTCCATTCATTTGATACCCATATTTACAAATGGGTAGGTGTACCGAATTTCGATTTTTTTTTTTGGAAACCACAAGTCGTTTCGCGGAAAACATTATCTTCTTCTAAGCATGTAAACAGTAAAATTGAGCTGTAGATGTAATTTTATATGAGGTATTTGAATATAAATGGTCAGATCACAGGTCACAATGAACCGATCTAGCCAATACAGCGTGGGTATATAAGTAATCTAAGTTATCAATTTCATTCATCTAATTCTTTAATTTTTTAATTAGTAGGGATTTCAACTGACAGACGGACAGACAGACAGATCGACTCAGGAGATCATGCTGATCAAGAATATATACTTTTTCATACCGGAGATGCTTCCTTCTGGGTGTTACAAACGGTGTACCAAACTGAATATACCCTTTCACTCTTAGTGTAGGGTACAATTGAGGAGCTCATTTCCAAAACGTGCTATGTGCAACGAAGATAGATTTAGTAAAACCTGATTTATTCCTATTTAATGGTAGAATTAAATTGAACCAAGGGTGTTTTCCACACCTAATATTTTCATTTTTAGTTCTGTATATTCACTTTTTTGAAATAATAATTTGTGGGCCGTATATTTGTTAATAATAGCATATTATATTTAAACGGATAGCACGTTTTGGAAATGAGCTCCTCAATTAGTCTTGACAATTAAAAAAAAACTACGTTTAAGAGTTTTTATAAAATTGTTTAGCAACAGTACTATATATTTTATATTCTTGATAGTGGGTGGGAACGTCTTAAAATTACGATTAAAATTTACTCAAAAACGTTACGTAAAAACTGCAATCACAATCGGCACCATCGAATTATATAGAATTGATTTATGAGATGTCCATGGCAAATATCGTATTGGGTAGTGTTATTATACAAGATACAATTAGTACAGAAAAATCTCTTTTCCATACATCGTCGTTGCAAATAAAAGTAAAACTAACCAAACGCAATTTCATCAAAATTATGTTTATGAAGTTTTCTGTTAAATATATTTTTATTACCTATATTTAATAAAAAACTTCAAAAACATATTTTTGATAAACTTGCATAAATTGATTTTATATTTCTATATTCCCTACGAAAGATATCAATCATTATATGGTACTTCCATCGTATATTAACATAAATTAAATTTGTCTTATAAATTTCAATATGTATTTGTTGATTTCAATACAACGACGATATTTTCATTTGTGAAAGTAATTTCAATATTTTAGTAATTTTAAGCATGTGTAATGAAACCACTTAATACACACTCATACTCAAAAAACATTTATAAAATATACACAAAAATTATAAACGAAATAATGAGTACTATTCTCTCGTAGAAATTATTCCTACTTGGTCATTTTAATCATGTAACTGGTAGGGTTGGGAAAATTTAAAAAAACAATGAACTGTTCCTCATTATGACCTTTAACAATTTATATAACTTATGAAATTTTGTAATATTACGAAATATGTTGGGTAGAAAGCATTTGCCACCTTTTTCCAAAGGTTTTCCAAAAATTATCTTATTAATTTTTTTTTTTTTTGTAAACATCTCTTTTTTTTGGTGCTTACATTTATGAACATTAATATTTTAGTGTTCGAAGCAAATATATTGTTGTTTAATATTACATTTTCATCAGTTTTTCAAATATGTCAAATTGATAATACCGCATATCCATGTGTACAAAATGAAATATATAACCTTGACATTTCAGGATTATAAAAATTATAATATCACTCAAGATCAACATTATATATTTATAAAGTATAGCATTAATTTGAATTAAGCCTGAATCACACGATTGAATAAACAATCGACTTTTGAATGAATTTTCAAATAATTTTAATATCAATCGTGTGATTGCCCAAATTTTGTATGGAAATTTAGGCAATCACACGATTGACATTAAAATTGTTTTGAAAATTGATTCAAAAGTCAAGTTAAACAAATTCAAGCATGTATTTCAAGATTTAGTTACAAATATAATTGTATTATACAGATTCCTATCGGTTATTCGTGATAATTGTTCGTATATTTGTTATTATTCCAATAAACGCATCGTATATAATCATTTCTGTCTGTTACATGTTTGTCAGCGATAATATTATTTATTTTAATTTAAATATTGTTTAAAAACCACGTTACATTTTTCAATATCAAACCATTTCATTTTCAATTAAAGGCTGTCAATAAGAACAGATTATAATTTTGTCAATAACTCATTAGTAAAACAAAAAAAAATATATAATCAAATTTTAACAATTTCTCTTTTTTATTATTTTTGTTGTACACAAAACAACAGAGTGCATTTTGTACACTTTATGCACTACAAATAGTGCATAAATAATTTATTAATTGGGCGGAAAAAAGCAAAAATTATAAAAAACAAAAAGCTATCAACATGGCAGTCAACGGACGCTTTAAGCCAATTATTTAATATTTAATTTTATATTGATTTCAAACGAGACATATTTTGCGCTTTTTTTTTTGTTATTATAAATTTATTATTTTAATTTATACAATATAAGTAAAGGGTTTTTCAATAAGAGCGCTACAAAAGTTTTTTTCAAGGGACAGCAAACGACGCCATATATCTTGCCGCTCTTTTGACATTTCTTTTTAGCAAGGTTTGCCATTTCATGGTAGAAAGATATCCGAGCTAACAACGAGTCAAAATTATTAAAATTTACTATCGAAATTCGAATTCGTCTATCTTTCCATCATGAAATGGCAAACCTTACTGAAGAGAAATGTCAAAAGAGCGGCAAGAAATATGGCGTCATTTGCTGTCCCTGTCGCTCTACTTTTGTAGCGTCGCTGTTGAAAAACCCTTTACATGCTTTAAAATTAAATAAAATCTATATATATAAAACTCTTGGTCCGTCTGTCAGTCTGTCGGTCCGTCTGTCTTTCTGTCTGTCTGTCTGTTTGTTCCAGCATCACGTTTAAACCGCTTAACGGATTTAACTGAAATTTTGTAACAGGATACTATGGAGTCCGGAGGGTGTCATAGGCTATATATGGGCGCGATTGGACAAATGGGCGTGGTACCTCCCATACAACCTAAACATTTCAAACGACATAACTCAGCACAAACACAAGCTAAAAAGATGAAACAACAAACTCAAATTAAAACTCACCACAATGAAACTCCCCACACTAAAATTCACCACACTAAAATGCACCACACTAAAACTCACCACACTAAAACTCACCACAATAAAATTCACCACACTGAAACTCACCACAATAAAATTCACCACACTTAAACTCACCACACTAAAACTCACCACACTAAAACTTACCACACTAAAACTCACCAAAATTCACCTCACCTAAACTCACTACACTGAAACTCACCACACTAAAATGTCTACTGTAAAAACCCTACGGGGAAGAATTCTATGGGAAAGAATTCTACCGGGAACAATTCTACCGGGATGAGTTCTACGGGGAGATTTCTAACGGGAAGAATTCTACCGGGATGAGTTCTACGGGAAGATTTCTACCGGGAAGAATTCTACGGCAAAGCGTTCTATGGGGAAGAATTGTACATGGAAGATTTCTACTGGGAAGAAATCTAGGGTTTTAGGGATTAATAAAATCGCTCCATATCCTTGCATTCACAAAATCTTGGCACGAGTCGTGCACGGGTCCAGCTAGTATAAAAATAAAATTCAATATGAAAAAAATGGAATATTAATATACTTGAAAAAATTATTTTAAATAAATAATTTAATAAATAAATGTGTAAGTAAATAAATAAATAAATAAATAAATAAATAAATAAATAAATAAATAAATAAATAAATAAATAAAACTGGCAGCGCATTGCAGGTCACTTCCCGACATGAAGTTCAATATATTTTTTTTATTTTTTTATTTTTATTTATTTTCATATTATGTTTTGTCATATTATGACATGCCATGTCGTCAGTTAATCCGCTCATTTAATGCTGTTTTAAATATTTCACTTCCATTTCAAACCCTGCGCTTTTCTGCATTTACAGAGTCAACGATTATGCGTTAAAAGTTTTGCAGTTCATTGGCAGCACTGTTTGCCGACAACCCGTGAAACTTAGCGACTTATCGTAGTTCTCACCCGCAATGGTTTTAAATTATTACACTCTGCAACATAATTGAAATGGCAAAATTTTGTTTACATTAAATGAGTTTCTACAATAAAACTATGAGGCGTATTCAAGCAGCCTAATATGCTACTCGTTTCGATATCGTTACGAGATCAATGCAAAATGCAGGATAATTTATAAGAAATCGGACACTTTTACTCAGTATTCGTGTTTTTTAACTTCGTACAATTTTTTATTTTACGATACAATAAAATATATAAAATATACTATTTACAATTTGATATTCATAACTAGAAAAGAAAAAATAAGACAAAACAGATCGAATTTTGAGTACAGCATCAGCATCTGCATAAAATATACGAATATTAAACATTCATATATTTCGTAACTTTACGAAAGCTCTTTCGTATTATGTACAAATATTTTTGTGGATCATTTTCACGAACATTTTCGTCAAATACACTGACTTTTTCGTGTATTTTATGCATGTTTTATTTTGAGGGTGGATGGGATGTTTTTTTTAGAAATGAGTAATCTACCTGTGTGGAATCTATCTAAACTGATCTCAAGTCAAAATCTAACATTTTTATGTAGATCGGGTTTTATCTTTCGGGACTTTCAAAGTTTTCAAGTACGGACCTAACCCTACAAACCATACGACGATAATTTTTAAATTCGTTGTAATAATGATAAATTTTAGATATAAACTAAAGTATTATAATTTTCGTCAAAAAATAAAATTTAGTTATCAAACACATTTACGATATCATCTTGATATCTATAACGACAAAAAGAACGATATCATTTTAGATAGGTTCGTTTTTATCGAAAACCCTATCGTTTTTGTATCATTGTAGATTATCGAAAATGACAATTTGAGGCTATAAACAATATCGTTTCGATATCGTAAAATTATCGTTTGGTTTGCTGTGAAGTAACAAAAAATGGTCACTTTTATATGGTCTTATTAAAATACTTATTGATCGCGAGATGTTACAAATCCTGTCGAGATCACGTTTTAAAGCTACTAAGTTAAGCTTTTTGAAAATTTAAATTGTTACTTCTGAATCTCAACATGTAGTCATTAGTTATTTTCATTGCACTTCATTTCGTATGTTCTTGAAAATTACCCTTTTTAAGAATCTGAAAAAAATATGAATTTTTTCTGACTTATTGTAAATGTGTATGTCAAATTTCAAGTTGGTATTTTAATGTTGGTATTTTAAATTTATATAAAAATGTATGTAATATAAAAGTTACAACCATTTTTAAATACATTTGTAACACTGAGTTCAATAATGGTAACAGTATTATAAAAATTACTTTAGTTTTTCAGTGGCCTATAGACCATTTTTATATTAAAAAAAAAATAGCGTAATTACAATTTCGTGGTATTGGTACGACATTATATGAATACGACACTATGACAATTAAACTGTGAGCACCACTTTTGTAGTTGTTCAAATATTTCGTCAAGTAAATTCTATGGTTCTTATAAATTTATCATTTTTTGCAATTATCAAAAATATAACTCGATTTAAAACGAAAAATAAATAAATTAACAATTTATGTGCACTATTTATATTCAATTTCACAATTTTTCTTAATTTTACATAATACGACTCCTGAAAACATGCCTCAGGGCTACTCTCAAATACAACACTTGTTGTATTTCACTTTTATAAGGGATGCAACAACAAAGTTACGTTCGTATATATACTACATGGTACAAATACCATACTATAACACGACGAACTGTGAATACGCTTAAAGTATTGTAAATTTAGTAAAACGTAATATATAGAAGTTTTAGAGCTTTTGTAGACGCGGAATTTGATAACTGATCGAAATTAAATTTCACAGAAATTAAATTTGCGTCATATTTATATAGATTTTGAGTTGTAGAACATTAGACTATATATATTTTTTTATCAAAGCTTCATCCTAACATATATGATAGGTAGATATCAATGTGTTCTCCTGGAGCTTTCTCGGAATGCGGATTTTTATTAAGACTAATTAATATTTAAAATAGCAATAATTAAATTTCACATATGAAATATATTATTTTGTAAATAATATTTAGGTATCTGAATGTGTCCCTTATCTGCCCATATATTAATACTTAATGAACATACAGTGCGTTTAGTAATTCCTTAAGCTCTAGTTTCATATTTCCAACTTATGCTCATAATATTGACTCATTTCTGTCTCGTCATTCGGTCTACATATAACTACTGTAGGAAGTATTCATGTGTGAAAACTATGTTAGTATATTAATAAAAATCGTTCGTTTCTTTTCTGTTTTTCTATATGTTATATATTGTTGAACTGTTTTATTTTATATTAACAATACCTTTTTTTAAGTTTTTCTATTATATAACAATTTGTTTTATAATTCGACTTATATTTTCACTACACAAAAAAAATATATGTGTAAATATAACAAAAAATCATCAATACAATTAAAATATTTGCTGAAAGGACCAAGGAATTAATTGTATTGATTAAATATTTAATAATCTTAATTAATAAATTAACAGAAAAAAAAAAACTGTTACATCAATACAATTAAATTTATATTGTTGAAATGACTATTGAATTAATTGCATTAACAATCGCCGTTGCTGAGCACACGATGCGGCGTGGGGTCACGATGCGAGCTTGCAGCGAATATTTAATAAATATTTAATAATCTTAATTAATAAATTAACAGAAAAAAACAAACTGTTACATCAATACAATTAAATTAATATTGTTGAAATGACTATTGAATTAATTGCATTAACAATCGCCATTGCTGAGCACACGATGCGGCGCGGCGTCACGATGCGAGCTTGCAGCGAATATTTAATAATCTTAATTAATAAATTAACAGAAAAAAACAAACTGTTACATCAATAAAATTAAATTAATATTGTTGAAATGACTATTGAATTAATTGCATTAACAATCGCCGTTGCTGAGCACACGATGCGGCGCGGCGTCACGATGCGAGCTTGCAGCGAATATTTAATAAATATTTAATAATCTTAATTAATAAATTAACAGAAAAAAACAAACTGTTACATCAATACAATTAAATTAATATTGTTGAAATGACTATTGAATTAATTGCATTAACAATCGCCGTTGCTGAGCACACGATGCGGCGCGGCGTCACGATGCGAGCTTGCAGCGAATATTTAATAAATATTTAATAATCTTAATTAATAAATTAACAGAAAAAAACAAACTGTTACATCAATACAATTAAATTAATATTGTTGAAATGACTATTGAATTAATTGCATTAACAATCGCCGTTGCTGAGCACACGATGCGGCGCGGCGTCACGATGTGAGCTTGCAGCGAATGAATGCCAGCATACAACCCAACGATGTAATTTTTGTTTGCGCGTTTGGTTGCGCGCATATTATTCCCATTTAGTATATGCTAAGATATACACTTATAGAGCTTGATCATGCTTTAATTGTGTCGTCAAAAATGGTGATGATGGCAATGGTTGCATATTTAATTATGCTTCTGTACAAATATTTATATTAGCGAATGAAATTGCTGATTTAACGACGAATAGCAAAATTTTTCATTAAATTAATGAATTTCATTGCTGGACTGATTAATTCATGCAATTAATATCGGTTGCTATATTTACGTCGATTATTTTTTTCTGTGTAACTACGCTGTCTGGTATTAGAAAGGGCGATTCTGATCCTTATCCCGACTAACTAACGTCCACGAATGAATTTTTCTTTATATCGGCCGAAGTGAACATTTGCAATTTTTTTCAGGATCCGTTAACGTACATTTAACTAACTACTTAAGTCACACCAACATTTGTGACCTAACCTTGGTTTTTTTTATTCGTTTGAGAGTGATAAAATATGAAAAAAATGCACAAACGTCACATGTTTAATACGCCAGTTAATCAATTCATTTTTTTTTTATTTCTCAAATGTTATTTTCTATGTTTACCAACAATTGTTTTCTTCGAATTCTGTACGAATTCGAATTTGAATTCCAAGCTTCGCTGGAACCTGCTTTTAGCACACATTCAAATTTTAACAATAGTTTACACCTCTTTTACTATTACTCGAACATATGCACCAACATTTGTTTTGCCATGTTAAATTTCTATCCATCCATCCAACCAACCTACCATCCAACTAATTAGCAACGCGTTTTTCATTCAAAAACTTCTGTGGAAACACAATAGAATTTCTATGATTTCTTTGGCCAACATTTTACAAATGCGAGTTCGTTCAGTTTTGTGGCGGCTACGGCAATGTGATGTACTACGTGTTATAAAAAAATATATATATTTTTTTTTTAAAATAACTTAAAAGGCTCAAAGGATATTCAATCATTTTCGTGGATATAAAAGTGATTTGCAGAGAAATGAAAAATTTGAAAGTGTTTAATATATAATAAAATTAAAAATAATTAAATTAGCAAAGGATACAAAAAATTTAATTAACAAGGATAAGAAATTGTGTAGTGCTTCAAACAAATATTACGATTTTTATAAAAAATTTGTAATTGTGCAAATTTAATTACACTAAAATAAAGTATTACGTAAGCAGTGGCTGGTGAAAAAATATAGAAAGTATCAACGATTGAAAACTTTTTTCAACTACCGTGACACAGTGTGAAATATTGATTGGAATGCTGTCAAAATAGTGTGTTTCACAAATGGAGTATTGAGAAATTCAAAGTATTTAAATTTTAGTTAAAGAAAAATATTATTTACAGCTTTTTAAAGATTTGTACTTGAAACTTTGAATTCGGATTGAAATACATTGCTATTATATATGTTTATAGTACAGAAATTTACGTCTTATATCCCCATAAATTAAAAAAATTATATAAAGTATAAAAAACTAAAAAAAAAAATTGAAAAATGTAATTGGGCGGACCACGCCTATATTTAAAATTTTGAAGACTAATATTTCATAGATTTGATTTTTATAATTTACGGATCAAATTTCCACTATGAAAACCCGGGAAATAATAAAAAAAAAAAAGTGGGCGGATCACGCCCATTTTTGGACCACATATTTTTAGGTGAATTCTAACAATATGTTTTAAATTTTATAACTATACCTTGAATACTTTTCGAGTTATTAGTTCCGAAAGAGTTATATAAAAGTGACTTGTATGGGAGGTGGGCGTGTCCGTTGACCGATTTGGCTCATTTTCAAACTCAGTTCCTACTTTTGGCTAAAATATATTGAGACGAAATTTCATCGCATTCTGATCAGTATTTCTCAAGTTATTCTGTATTCGGACAGCAAGACAGCAAGACAGCAAGACGGACAGACAGACGGACATGGCTAAACGGACTCGGGTAGTGATGCTGATCAAGAATATATATACTTTTCCATACCGGACACGCCTCCTAAGGGGCGTTACAATATATGCACAAAGTTAATATACCCTGTACCTCATAGGTGTAGGGTATAAAAATGAAATTCAACTCGCGATTCCAAATAAAGCAGAGACGATATAAATATATTTGAGATTTAAAGTTCCCAAAGAAAACACATTTCTTTAAATTTTTTAATGACCCTGGTGGAAATATCGGTCAGAATTAAATTACTGTCTTATCAGGCTTGCCTGACTTTAAATAACTTAATGATTAGACTTTGACATCAGTGCAGAATTCAAATTGTAATGCTATCCTGTGAAGGCTTTTTGATTTTACCCTTATTTTAAATTTATTTCATTTGTTGCATATTTGAAATTTTCGGAAACTCTTTTTACTGATTACTTTTAAATATTTTGTAAGCACACAAAGTTGTCTCAGAGATAATTTTCACGTCAAAGGGTCTAATTAGTTATTTGAAATTTTTAAAAATGTCCAAAATTTTAATATTAGTTTTTATGATCAGAATAATTTGATACTCAATTATGCATATTTAATTTTAGCAGTTTATAAAAGGGTTTTAATATTATCCCGATCAGATTACAATAATACAAATAATTGAATTACATTTTTTTCAAAGATGTAATGCCGTTAAGTCAGAATTCCTCGTAAAGGTCCATCCTTTACGAGCCTTACGTGGATTTGAAAATAGGATTACCCTATTCGACCGTGATCTAAAACATTTCTGTTGGCCTTTGGTAGAGATGTTTTATACACAGAAAAAACAATTCTGCAATACGATGAATTTATTTATAAATATTATGAATTTTTTCACAAACTACCAGATTCATCACAAAATTGTTCCGAAAAAAATTTGCGTAAAATTTGTCTGGAAAAAAATTAATCGAAAAAAAAAATTTCAATTTTTTTTTTATATTTTTAATAAATATAACTTTTTATTAATAAAAAAGTTGTAATTATAAATATATTACATTTTACTAATATATGCATGTCGAGCAAGCATTATATAAGAAATAACACACAAGAACTATTTGAGAATTGAGAAGTACGCCAAAAAATGAATGAAAAAAATATGTAGATAGATATTTGGTTTAATCAACAGTGTTCTTCAATATGAAGAACATATATGTTGCAGTTTATATTTTGGTTCATTAATATGATGAAACGTATTCTTCATATACAGTTCATCATACACCGAAAAAAATAATCGACGTAAATATAGCAACCGATATTAATTGCATTCATTAATTAATCCAGCAATTAAATTCACTAATTTAATGAAAACATTTTCTATTGTTCATTATATAAGCAATTGCGTTTGCTTATATGAATATTTGTCCATCAATGCAGCAAATAATTTAGTCGGCGCAGTTTTAGCAAATATAATTGCTGAAACTGCGCCGACTAATCAATTTGCTGCATTGATGTAAACGGAATTGCTGAATTAACGAAGAATAGCAAATGTTTGCATTAAATTAGTGAATTTCATTGCTGGATTGATTAATGAATGCAATTAATGTCGGTTGCTATATTAACGTCGATTATTTTTTTCTGTGTACTTTTTCGACAGTTACCAATATATCTTAATATTTATGATAGCATTCATAACATTGATGACGTTAGTCATTAATATTATGAATGGTTCTTCAATACAATGAAAAATGGTTTGAAGAACAGAATTCATCAATATGATATACATTTTTTTTTCTGTGTAGGGACATGCTTTTTCGTAAGACAATTATTATACAGGTTCATCGATAAATTAGGCGATCATTCTATGACTCAAAAAAAAAGAAAACATACGGTAAAAATATATCTAATTAGGGTGTTAAGAAATGCATATTACTTACAAAACCTTGTTAAGTAAATTATTTATAAAATACAATATCTTGATAAATGAAAATCAATTTATTTACTCATGTTTAGGCAATTGATTACCTTTCTAATGGTTTTCACTAGAGATGGGCGCGTGCCTGTTTTTGATGGCACGGACACGCACGGGCACGCCGATAGGTGACACGCACGAGCCCGACGATTAAATTTACAGGCACGCACGAGAAGCACGTTCGAGAACCGGAATCGAAACCGTTATTAAAAATATATGAAACCGGACTCGAAACCCATTTAATTTATTGGTTGAAACCGGAATCGGAACCACAATTTTAAAAATCTTGGAACCCGAATATGTAATAAATAATTCAAAAATTAAGTTTTATTCTCTTAAAGCCATAAGTAAAACTATAACAACAGATTTTTAAGAAAAGGTTAAAATACCATAATTTTTTTTAAATTGGAGTAGAAACTAATAAAAAAATAATGATTTTGGAGGCACGGACACTCATGGGCACGACAGAAACTAGCACGCACAGAAATAATATACTTATAAATAAAATTCTGGCATATTCTGCTAAAAAAATTAAGGCAAATCCACCTCTTCTATATTCAACACGAACTCAGATTTTCGGGCGTGACATGAAAGAAGCACGGCACGCGCCCATCTCTAGTTTTCACATCATCGAATCGAATCGCATCATTTCTTCCTTTTTTTCAAATGTACGTAAAGTTGAAATTTACAAAAATGAAAATAGAAATTTTGACTTTGTCATTAATTTTCTCAAAATTTCATTACCAATCACCCCATTTTTTCTAATTTATAATGATAAACCAGTTCATTTCCAGTATTTGCATAATTCTCAAGAAATGCTGAAGAAATAATTAAACAGTGGCGGATTTAATGATTTAGTGGTTTAAATAGGGGAAAAATTGATAAAAACGAATATATCGAGAATGATATATCTAATTTTATCATGATGAATATCGAGAATTTATTGAAAAAGTTTTCATATTCGATAAACGAATTATATTCGTTTTGAAAACTTTACAAAAATTCTAAAGAACACATAATTCATTTTTAAAATATGTAGAATTTCGTATCAAACATTTTTCATTATTTTATGCAATTAAAAAAATATTGTCAAATGGTTTCCGATGATATATAAATTTTTCTAATGCTATTTTATAAATATTTTTTTTTTTTAAATTTAATTTTCCAAAAATATTTTCAATTTTTCACTAAAAAATAAATTCTTCTCGAAAATTTAAAATTTTCACTAAAAATTAAATTCTTCACAAAAAATTAAATTCTTCACTAAAAATTAAATTTTCATTAAAAAAATCAATTTTTCACTAAAAAAAA